>JASEVX010000003.1:141797135-142391724 GCA_031761405.1 Serripes groenlandicus
GAACAGTTAGTGTGGTAAATAGCTAACCCTTACCCTGATACACTCATTTGTCGCGTCAAACCGCAGAAGACTTTTGTAAGCATTGATGGAAAAGCAGAATTTGCTCAAGACGAGCGATTTCTCATTTTCCCACAATGTTTTTCAACCCTTTGTCAATAGCAAAACGATGAAAAAACATGAAATTTAACACGGTGTTATAGCGTTGAAATATTAAATCTGACGCAATATAGTTTCAGTCCGTAAATTGATATGTATTCCCATTTCTTTATTTTGTATTTCTGTTTATACATTGTTCTTCTCTGGTAACTACATATATCTTGCATACATTCTTCATGACCACTTACTAAACAAACCAGTACCAGGCTAGGAAAAGTGTCTTGCCCAAGTGCACTCACCGATGACTGTATATCGAACCCCCGACACTCGGGTCAGAATACCAGACTGCTCATTATGAGCCACTTCTCCCTTTTCCGCAATGTATTCAAATGGTCGTCAGCAGGCATATGTATGTATGAGGGAAAGGTTAATTACTATTGTTCAGTGGGTTTACACTACAAGGCAACAAAACATACCAACCAACCAGTCATATGACTAAATAATTGTTGAAAATGGCATACAACATCTGTTTTCTGGTAAGGGTTAATAGTTTTTATTTTTTGGCTTACTACACAGCTGAAGGGCAGAACCCTTTATCCAATAAGCCGTTTTTTTAACTTTAACGTTACCTTTTTTTTCCCCTTCATGGTAGAAATCTAAATAAATGAACTTATCAATATAGCTGAAAACAGTGTGGGCAAAAGCAACCACTGCTCATCACAGCATGCTTTCAAAATGCGTTATGTTTGTTCTATTAGGGTGTTACGCCGATTTCAACATTAGTTCATTCATATCACATTACCGTGAACGGTGCCTTGGCAGAGGGGCACTCCACAAAGACAGCCCTTGACTGCGGAGACACCTTGTTCCAAGTCCAGGGCGCTACCCCATCGACCAAGGCGGGATTCTTTTCAAATTGTCGTACGCTTCGATGCGTCAGAAGGTGTCTGCCATGCGGGAAATTAAGGGTTTAAGTCTCTAAAGTTCTCTATTAATAAAAGATTAGTTATAGCGAATATAGTTGAAAACATTGGGGCAAAAAGCAGCTGCTCATTTTGTGTTCAAAGGTTGCTTGGTGGGGCTTTTTTATTGGTTTTTTTTCTTTCGGTGGGGGGGGGGGGGGGGGGGGGGGGGGGGGGAAGAGGAGTCCAAGCCGTTTTCAACACCAGTCATATGACTAGATAATTGTTGAAAATTGGCATACAACATCTGTATGTTGGTAAGGGTTAAAAGTATTATTTTTGGAGTATCACACAGCTGAAGGGCAGATTTCTTTGTCCAATCAGTCACGAAAGAACTTAAATGAAACCCCTTTCTTTCCCTTTCTGCAGAAATCTGTATAAATGAACTAATCAATAGAGTTGAAAACAGTCTGGCAAAAGCAGCAAATGTTCATCATGCTCACAAAAGTTGTTTTTGTTTTCTTCTGTTGGGGTTTCTAGGCTGTTTTTTAACTATTTTTTCAGTTATAATCACGGGGCGACAGTTCACTCTTTCGTGAAAGTTGCCTTGTCCAATGGCCCACTTAACCATGACCGCCGTGAATGAGGATCAAACAAGGGGAAACACCTTTCCGACACACTACCTAACTATGCCACGGCGAATTCCTTTGAACTTTGAATAGAGTTGAGAACATTGAGACAAAAGCAGCAACTTTTTTGTTCAAATGTCGTTGTTTTTTTTAAATTATTATTTGGATGTCATGACCGCCCGCGACAGAGGATCGATTCATGGATACCCTGTTTCCGAATCCCAGCTTGCTCATTATAAGCCACTTCTCCTTTTGCTGCAATGAATTCGAAAGGTCGTCAGCAGGTGTCTGTATGTGAGAAAAGGTTTAATTGATATTGTTCTGTGGGTTCACACAGCAAAGGGACAACCATACTAATATTCTGTCATATGACTAAATAATTGTTGTAGGTGGCATAAACCATCTATCAGTGGGAAAGGTGTGAACAGTTTTCCTCTCTGTCAGAAGATGTTTGCATGTGGTAAATGGAGGGTAACGGGTCTCAATAAATCTCTATCAATGAAAGTTTAATCTCTGAATAGAGTAGAAAAAAACATTGAGGCAAAAGCAGCAATTTGTGTTCAACGTAGTTTGGGTTTGTTTGATTGGGATGTCATGCCGATATTAAAATCATCATTCCAGTCATATCACGGCAGAAGGCCCACTTATTCATGATCCCTGGGTAAACAAACCAGTACTATGCTACGAACCGTGCCTTGCCTTAGGGGCTCTCAACTATGACCGCCGCGAAAAAGAATCGAACCGCAGGACACCCGGTTGCGTATTCCAGTCGGCTCATTATGAGCCACTTTTCATTTTCCCTGCAATGTATTTGAAAAGGTCAGCATGGGCCTGTATTTGGGAAAGGGCTTATTAAATTATTCAGTTGGGTACACACTGCAAGGCTACAACCATACCAACCAACTTGTCATATACTAAATAATTGTTTGGAAGTGTTATAAAACATCTGCTTTTGGGGAAGGGTGAACAGTTTTCTCTCTGGCAATCCACACAGCTGAATGTTGATAGTTTGGTGTTTTACGCCGCTTTCAACAATGTTTCAGTTACATCATGGCGATTTCTGGGTAAGTTTCCAGTACTACTGGGTTCATTTTTCCCTGGACCCAGCCAGTCAGTCGTATTGCTATATCCGCAACCCCTGAGCACTAAGGACGGCAACCAGTCCTACCATTATTAAAAGTATTTTTGTATGACCCGGCCTGGGAACACAAAGCTGAAAGGCAGAAACCTATTGTCCAATCAGTCATGAAAAAACATTCATGCAGAAATCTGTATAAAATATCTATAAATGAAATAATCAATAGAGTTGAAAACAGTATGACAAAAGCAGCAAATGCTCATCATGCTCACACAAGTTGTATTGTTTGTTCTGTTGGGGTGCCTAGGGCTGTTTTCAACCCTATTTTCAGTGATATCACTAGGCGACAGTTCAATATTTCGTGAAGTGTGCCTTGTCCAATGGACAATCTGCCGTGACTGAGGATCCAACCCGGTACTGCAAATTATTGAACCTGTACTTTGATCTGCTTTCAATTGACTTTAATTGTGAAAAAAAATAAAAATATTATATCAAAATTAATTGGATGTCTGCTTTTTCTTGATGGCTGTCTGTGTTTTTTCGACGATTGCAGTCCTGCATACTTTAAAGTTGGATAGAGCAGGATACTATTTTTAGAACAAGAATCTGTTGGCCTTGAAAGTCTGTCGACCTGTCAACCCTGCTGGCCTTGTAAGTGTGTCGACCTTTCAACCCTGCTGGCCTTGTCAATCTGTCAACCATGCTGACCGTGTCCAATGTGTCAATCATGCTGACCTTGTCAATTTGACGACCTGTCAACACTACTGACAGTGTCAGTCTGTTCACCTGCAACCCTTCTGACCTGGTCAGTATGTTGACTTGTCAACCATGCTGTCCTTGTCAATATATCGAACTGTCAACCTTACTGGTCTTGTCAATGTGTCGACCTGTCAACCATGCTGGTCTTGGTAATATGTTGACCTTACCAACTTTTCAACCCGTCAACCCTGTTGGCTTTGTTAATTTGTCGACCTATCAACCATGCTGGTCTTGGCAGTCTCTCAACCTGTCAACCTTGCTGGCTTTGTCCATTTGTAGACCTGTCAACATGTCAACAATGCTGACTATGTCAAGTTGTAGACCGGTCAACTATTCTGGCCTTGTCCATTTGACGACCTGTCAACCATGCTGGCCTTGTCAATATGTTGACCTAACCAACGTGTCGACCCGTTAACCCTGCAGGCCTTGTCAATGTGTCGAATTGTCAACCATGCTGGCCTTGGCAGTCTGTCGACATGTCAACCATATAGGCCTTTTCAATTTACCGACCTGTCGACCCTGCTGGCCTTGTCCATGTTCAGACCTGTCAACCATGCTGGTACTGGCAGTCTGTCGACCGGTCAACAAAGCTTGCCTTGTCAATATGTAGACCTTACCAACGTGTCGACCCGTCAACCCTGCTGGCCTTGTCAATGTGTAGACCTGTCAACCATGCTGGCCTTGTCAATGTGTCGACCTGTCAACCATGCTTGTCTTGGCAGTCAGTCGACCTGTAATCCCAGCTGACCTTGTCAATTTATAGACATGTCAACCGTGCTGGTCTTGGCAGTCTGTCAACCTGTCAACCATGCTGGTCTTGGCAGTATGTCGACCTGTCAACCCTGCTGACCTTGTCAATTTGTAGACTAGTCAGCCATGCAGGCTTTGGCCGTCTGTCAACCTGTCAACCATGCTGATCGTGGCAGTCGGTCAACCTGTCAACCATGCTGGTCTTGGCAGTATGTCGACCTGTCAGCCATGCTGGCGTTGGCCGTCTGTCAACCTGTCAACGATGCTGGCAGTCTAATAATTGTATTGTGTTGACTTGGCGGTAAATAAAAGGAAATTTTGGTTTTGGATGTCGTCTCTTCGGGGATTCAAATCGAGGCTTTACCAGTATGTCGACTTGTCAACCATGCTGGTCTTGTCAATTTGTCGACCTGTCAACCATGCTGGTCTTGGCAATATGTTGACCTTACCAACTTTTCAACCCGTCAACCCTGTTGGACTTGTCAATTTGACGACATGTCAACCATGCTGGCCTTGTCAATATGTTGACCTGTTAACCATGCTGGCCTTGTCAATATATTGACCTAACCAACGTGTCTGTCGACCTGTCAACCATGTAGGCCTTGTCAATTTACCGACCTGTCCACCCTGCTGGCCTTGTCCATGTGCAGACCTGTCAACCATATTGGTACCGGAAGTCTGTCGACCGGTCAACAAAGCTGGCCTTGTCAATATGTAGACCTTACCAACGTGTCGACCCATCAACCCTGCTGGCCTTGTCAATGTGTAGACCTGTCAACCATGCTGGCATTGTCAATGTGTCGACCTGTCAACCATGCTTGTCTTGGCAGTCAGTCGACCTGTCAACCCAGCTGACCTTGTCAATTTTTAGACATGTCAACCATGTTGCTGTTGGCAGTCTGTCGATCTGTCAACCATGCTGGCATTTGCAATCCGTCGAAATGTCAACCATGCTGGTCTTGGCAGTCTGTCAACCTGTCCAAAATGCTGGTCTTGGCAGTCTGTCAACCTGTCAAAAATGCTGGTCTTGGCAGTATGGCGACCTGTCGACCCTGCTGACCTTGTCAATTTGTAGACCTGTCAGCCATGCTGGCCTTGGCCGTCTGTCAACCTGTCAACCATGCTGGTCTTGGCAGTCTGTCAACCTGTCAACCATGCTGGTCTTGAAAGTATGTCGATCCTGCTAGCCTTGTCGATTTGTAGACCTGTCAGCCATGCTGGCGTTGGCCAGAATCCCAGACTGCTCATTATGAGCCACTTTTCCTTTTGCCGCAATGTATTCAAAGGGTCGTCAGCAGGCATATATATATATATTCATGTGTATGAGGGAAAATGTTAATTATGATTGTTCAGTGGGTTCACACTACAAGACAACAACCTACCAGCCCACCAGTCATATGACTAAATAATTGTTGAAATTGGCATACAACATCTGTTTTTTGGTAAGGGTTAATAATTTTTTGTTGGTTTATCACACAGCTGAAAGGCAGAACCCTTTATCCAATCATCTCTTTTTTTTAACTTAAACGTAACCCTTTTTCTCCTTTCATGCAGAAATCTGCATAAATGAGCTTATCAATATAGTTGAAAACAGTGTGGCAAAGGCAGCCATTCCTTAGCTCATAATGCTTCCAAAATGCGTGATGTTTGTTCTATTGGGGTGTAACGCCGATTTCAACATTATTTCAGTTATATCACAGGGTGTCATAGTTCACTTATTCGTGAAATGTGCTTTGGCCAACCCACTCGGGCTAGGCAAATTCATTTCAAAATGTCGTACGCTTCGATGACGTCAGAGGGTGTCTGCAGGGAGGGTTAAACACCCAATCATTCTCTATTAACCCTTTCCCACATAAAACAAATCTGGAGCAGACGACTTTGAAAACATAGTGAGATAAACCTGAAAAATCTCCATAAAAGAGCTTATTTGTTAGATAAAGTTGAAAACAGTGTGGCCAAAGGAGAAATTTGCTCATCATGAGCAATTTCACCTTTGGCCACAATGTTGTCAAAAGTCGTCTGCTGCTATTGCGTCAAAACGCGTCTGCAAAGGGTTAATGAAAGTTTAGTCTGCGAATAGAGTTGAAAACATTGGAGCAAAATCAGCAATTGCTCATTATGTGTTCAAAGGATGTTCTTTGTGTGTGTGTCATATGACTAGAGAATTGGATAATTGTTGAAAATGGCATACATCTGTATGTTGGTAAGGTTTAACATTTTTATCTTTGGCTAATCACACAGCTGAAGGGCAGAACCCTTTGTCCAAGCAGTCATGAAAGAATATGTATGAAACCCCTTTCTTTCCCTTTATGCAGAAATCTGTATAATTGAACTAATCAATAGAGTTGAAAACAGTCTGGCAAAAGCAGCAAATGCTCATCATGCTCACAACTGTTGTATTGTTTGTTCTGTTGAGGTGCTTGGCTGTTTTCGACACTGTCGCCTCGTGATATCACTGAAATAGGGTTGAAAACAGCCTAGCACCCCAACAGAACAAACAATACAACTTGTGTGAGCATGATGAGCATTTGCTGCTTTTGTCATACTGTTTTCAACTCTATTGATTATTTCATTTATAGATATTTTATACAGATTTCTGCATGAATGTTTTGTCATGACTGATTGGACAATAGGTTCTGCCTTTCAGCTTTGTGTTCCCAGGCCGGGTCATACAAAATACTTTTAATAATGGTAGGACTGGTTGCCGTCCTTAGTGCTCAGGGTTGCGGATATAGCAATACGACTGACTGGCTGGGTCAAGGGAAAATGAACCAGTAGTACTGGAAACTTACCCAGAAATCGCCGTAATGTAACTGAAACATTGTTGAAAGCGGCGTAAAACACCAAACTATCAACCTTCAGCTGTGTGGATTGCTAGAGAGAAAACTGTTCAGCCTTGCCCACAAACATATGTGTTATAACACTTTAAACAATAATTAGTCATAAGACAAGTTGGTTAGTATGGTTGTAGCCTTGTAGTGTGTACCCAACTGAATAATTTAATTAACCCTTTTCCAAATACAGACACCTGCTGACGACCTTTCAAATACATTGCAGCAAAGGGAAAAGTGGCTCATAATGAGCAGGCTGGGAGACGCAACCGGGTGTCTGGGGTTCGATTCTCTTTCGCGGCGGTCATAGTTGAGAGCCCTAAGGCAAGATACGGTTCGTAGCATAGTACTGGTTTATTTACCCAGGGATCATAAATAAGTGGCCTGCTGCCGTGATATGACTGAAATGATGATTTTACCATCATGTGAGTGAGGCGACAGTTCACTCATTTGTGAAATGTGCCTTTTCCATGGACAATCCGCCGTGAATGAGGATCCAACCCGGTACTGCAAATTATTGAACCTGTACTTTGATCTGCTTTCAATTGACTTTAACTGTGAAAAAAAATAAAAATATTATATCAAAATTAATTGGATGTCTGCTTTTTCTTGATCGACTTTTTTGTACTTGACAATAAAACAAAACTTTTTGGAGTAAAAGGCAAAACAAAAAACCTTGATAGAGTTTCCTTCTCTTGTCTACATATAGGGGTCATGATGGTAAACAAGCATTCCAAGTTTCACAGCAGCAATATCCTAAAGGGTTAAGTCAATATTGGGATTTTACCCAGATTCATTGTACTAGGGCCATAATTCTGACAAGAACCGTCACAGATGTATGTATTATAGTTTGTTGGTGGAGGTAATGATGGTTAATAAATAGTGTAAGTGTATAAGCCTTATCTCTTATGGTCTTGAAAAAAAGTGGGGTGGTACGAAAACATTAACTAAAATTGTAAGTCGAAAAAGGGTCATAATTCTGACAAAAACCTTTACAGAGTTATATACTCTTGTCTCTTGATGGAGGTTATGATGGTGAACAAGTATTGAAAGTTTCAAAGCTAATGGTTTATCAAAAAAACGTGAGGTGGTACAAAAAACTTAACCAATGTGTGACACAAATGCTGACGCAGACGCAGACGCCGAGACGAGTAGGATAGCTTGCCTTTTCTTCGAAAGGTCGAGCTAAAACGCAGACAGCCAATTCAATTCAAGAATTGTATTTTAAAATTTCTACACTGACAATGCTTTTTATTTGCTTGATTAATGTTCATATGTTTAGTTTAAACATATTTTATTACCAAAATAACATAAAGTATTTACAAACATACATATGTGTACATAGTTTAATATTTATATAAAGGCAAAATGGCCTGGCCACAAGTTCTCTTAACCCTTTACCTCATACGACAATTCTGCAGCAGACGCATTTGAACATATTTTGTCAAATAATGGAAAATCTCTATAACTGAATGGATAACCTATGACTACAAGTGGAAAACATTGTGACAAAAGGAGAAATTGCACGTTTTGTGCAATTTCTTCTTTTGTTACTATGTTTTCAAAAAGCTTTCTGCTGCATTGGCGTCCGAAAGCGTTTATATGAGGGAAAGGGTTAACTTAGGAAAAGCCATTACCTAAAGTTAAATATGTAAACACTGATTGTAAAAACAAACGAATTTGTTAATGCTCGAGGTACTTCTGTTGGAAATATGGAGATACTGATATACGTCTATCGTCCATTTCTGACAAAGTTAGCAGTCTGCATACTATGTTGAGGTGAATAGAGCAGATTATTATAATTATAAAAAATCTCTAATTGGACTAGAGTCATGGGAATGGAATGGAGTTCATATACAAATCGTGTTAATAGCTGAATAGTTAAACATCAGGAGAACTATTTCAGGAAATGAAGAAATTGCTGATTTAAGTAATTTCTGCATTTCTTACAATGTATCTGTTTTTCTCTGTTTTCATTTCCCCTCCATTATGTTTTTTTTTTCAACTTTTGAAAGTCAATGAAGAAAAATCAGATAGACGATCAAAATCATTTATGTTCTTAGAAATTCCGACACTGACTGTGAGATGGACACTTTCATGAAAACCCAAAAAGATGCAATACATTACGCTGCTTTATATATAAATTTATGAAACAGGAAAGATAACCAATACATAACTACCTAACTCTCTTTCTCTTTTTGTCTCCCATGTATACATTATTTTCTTTACAGCTTCTAAAGTCTTATCGCTGGCTCAGAATCTCGTCCCTGGGACAAGCTTACCTATAGAGCATTGGCACAAAAAAGCAGGAATGATGAACTACAACATCCATGGACTGTCGAAGAAGGTTTCTTGGATACAGGTTATTCAATATGTTGACTTCTCTACCATGTTTGGACCAAAAGAAAATGATTGTGTAAAGATGGACTCAAGACGGCACCCAGACGTTAAACCGTCCATTGAAGCTGTAATACACCAGAAATTACCATACCTGTAAAATCACCTACCAGATCTACACCAAACCTTATCAGACAAACACTCACTCCGACCAGACCATCTCCAGTTTCTCCACCAGAACTACCCTACATGTACTATCACCTTCCAGATCTACACCAAAACTTATCAGACGAACACCCATTCCGACCAGACCTTCACCAGTTTCTCCATGGAAACCAAAAAGACGGACTACATTACACTGCTTTATATATCAATTTATGAAATAGGAAAGATAACCAATACCTAACTACCTAACTCTCTATTTTGTCTCCCATGTATACATTTATTTCTTTACAGCTGCACTGTTGTTATTTCTGAAGTATTATCGACAGCTCAGAATCTCGTCCCTGGTAGCCAGCTGAGACCAGCTTACCTATAGAGCATTGTCACAAAGAAGCAGGAGTGATGAACAACAACATCCATGGACTGTCGAAGAAGGTTTCTTGGATACAGGTTATTCAATATTCTGACTTCTTCACCATGTTCGGAGCTAAAAGAAACTTATTGCGTAAAGATGGACTCAACCTGAGCTAAGACGGCAGCCAGACGTTAAGCTCTTCCATTGAAGCTGCAGTACACCAGAAACTACCATACCTGTAAGATCACCTAGGAGATCTTCACCAAAACTTATCCGACGAACACCCACTCCGATCAGATCTTCTCCAGTTTCTTCACCAGAAACTACCATACATGTACAAGCACCTACTAGATATACACTAAACCTTATCAGAAGAACACCCACTCCGACCAGACCTTCACCAGAAACTACCATACCTGTACAAACGCCTACCAAAACTTACCAAACGAACAATATTGTGTAAACCTATTCCCAAAAGAAAAATGTTCATATCCGTCAACGTCTAGGTCTTATCACATAAAAGTTGCAATGATGTCAATTGGTAAAAAAGTATATGACCTTTCTCAATGAGATGATAAAACCGTTGACCCAAACCTATGAACAAAATGCGGTGGGAAAAAAAGTACTACCAGCGCCAGATTCTTGTTTAAAAATGTGTGAAAGTGAAGTAAAGTGTGCGACTCCAAACAACCATATTAGAAAACTTCAAAGTGAAAAAGAATATATGAGCCGTTCCACATGAAAACCAACATTGTGGACTCTGCGTAATGTATCGACCCAGATCAGCCTTATACGGACCGATATATTCCGTCTTAGGGGGATAGAGCTAAATAGTAATGTTTCCTGAAACAGAAAATCCCTAGGAGGCAAAACGTGTCTGTCCGGGTAATCTTGTGCGGCATACTTAGTCTGATCCGGGTCAATGTTTTTACGCAGAGTCCAAACTGTTGGTTTTCTCACAAGACGGCTCATATTTGATTGTTCCACGCCCATCTCGTTACTTACGATCAATCAATCAACAACCTATTCATCATCCACCAAGAAAAGAAAATAACAATTCCACTAAACCAACGACTTACCAATGTTAGAAAAGAACCAAGAACCAAGAATCCCAAGCATATACCAGTCCAATCAGGAAACCCGAAGAGGGCTTAACAATGAATGATAGGGAAGATTAAATCCAGTATAGAAAATTAGCTTCCAACCACATAGCCACCTAGGAGCATTGCTTGCTTTCTTTGGATGCATTTCAGGTGAGCGGTTTGGCGGGGACCCTCATAGTCGTCTTGTTTATATTATAACCACACATTCGGGTCTATAAAGTATCTGTTTACTAATTGCAGTTAATGGTCAGCTCTTCCTAAAGGTCTGCACTATAATGGCTGTGAAAGCTTCTTAAATGGGAATTCTATTTTTATCTTATTCCTTCCTGGTCTAGCTTCCCTCTTAATGTCATTTGTTATCGACCCGGATCAGCCTAAGAATGCCACACAAGCCTACCCGGATAGACACTTTTCAACTGCCGATTTTCTGTTTCAGGAATAACTACGTATATACTCTATACATATATCCCCCTAAGACGAAATGTGTCGGCGGATCAGTCTGCGCAGACAGCGCAGGCTGATCTGATAGATACATTACGCAGATGTCTATCGCTGCAGCTGCATTTTGGGGCATTTTGAGAAAAAATGTGTAGGCACGTGCCTACAGTGCCTAAAGGAAGCTACGCCCCCGACTCATTCGAGTCTATAAAGTATCTGTCTACTAATTGCAGTTAATTGTCAGCTCTTCCTAAAGGTCTGCAATATAATGGCTGTGAAAGCTTCTTAAATGGGAATTCAATTTGTATCTTATTCCTTCCTGGTCTAGCTTCCCTCTTAATGTCATTTGCTATAGTATTCGCATTGTGCGAGTATGTGATAATGATGTGATCTGAAGACCCGGAAACCCGTAATTTGTTCCAACTGTTTGTTCGTACAACTGCCACATTTGAAGTTATCACTCACAGGCGCGTAGCTTTGCAATAATCAATGTGTAGGCCGTCTCGTGAGAAAATCAACACTGTGGACTCTGCGTAAATTATCGACCCGGATCAGCCTAAACATGCCACACAGGCTTACCCGGATAGACACTTTTCGCCACCTGTGGATTTTCTGTTTCAGGAATAACTATGAACTATATATTTGGCTGTTTAACGACTGTAGGTTAATTGGTTTGCAGTAAGGAAAAAAAGTCAACGGACTGTTCAAAACTGACTATATATTTGTTATGCACCCGGAATCTCCGATTCGGTGGGCATCTAGTGTTTGGCCTGTCTGCACGTCTGTCTGCACGTCTGTCTGTCTGCACGAAAAAAACTTTAACCTTGACCACTTCTTTTGAACCATAACAGGTACGGCTACCATATTTCACATGTGTATTCCTTGTAACATGACCTTTCTGTCAGTACCAACATTTTTGACCTTGCGACCTTGACCTTTGACCTAGATGTTGCCATTCTCGAAAAAAACTTTAACCTTGGCCACTTCTTTTGAACCATAACAGGTACGGCTACCATATTTCACATGTGTATTCCTTGTGACATGACCTTTCTGTCAGTACCAACATTTTTGACCTTGCGACCTTGACCTTTGACCTAGATGTTGCCATTCTCAAAAAAACCTTTAACCTTCACCACTACTTTTGAACCATAACAGGTAAGGCTACCATATTTCACATGTGTATACCTTGTGACATGACCTTTCTGTCAGTACCAATTTTTTTCACCTTGCGACCTTGACCTTTGACCTAGATGTTGCCATTCTCGATAAAAAACTTTAACCTTGACGACTACTTTTTGAACCATAACAGGTACGGCTACCATATTTCACATGTGTATACCTTGTGACACGACCTTTCTGTCAGTACCAAAATGTTCACCTTGTGACCTTGACCTTTGACCTAGATGTTGCCATTCTCGAAAAAAAACTTTAACCTTGACCACTACTTTTGAACCATAACAGGTACGGCTACCATATTGCACATGTGTATATCTTGTGACATGACCTTTCTGTCAGTATCAAAAAATTTCACATTGCGACCTTGACCTTTGACCTAGATGTTGCCATTCTCGAAAAAAACTTTAACCTTGACCACCTCTGTTGAACCATAACAGGTACGGCTACCATATTTCACATGTGTATTCCTTGTGACATGACCTTTCTGTCAGTACCAACATTTTTGACCTGGCGACCTTGACCTTTGACCTAGATGTTGCCATTCGGGGGCATCAGTGTTTCACAAACACATCTTATTTTCGTTGTTGTTGTTTCTGATTGTCAAACCAATCGCCACAAAAACGGTTCAAGCCATATGAACTGGACGAAAACCAAGGCAGCCAGGAGAAATCAGAAAATGTGCAAAATTACAAAACATTAACATTTTATTCTTACGAACTCTTACTGCTTTTAGGTTTTTTGTATCACTGTTACAATGACTGCAATTGCACAACTGTTCATAGTCAATAACTAATGAACAGCTGGAGGTGTGGTCAACATAGCTGGGTTTGGACACTTTTCATTATTGAAGAACATTCGCAACTTCGTGGATAATAGAAATGTAATTATGATTTTGTTTACTTACCTCCCGATTTTCTTATATATGCCTCGCAGCTGTTTACTAGCTTATCAACTCTAATATTATAAGTGCTGTTTATAATTAACCTTTTCCCACATAACAACAACTCTGCAACACATGACTTTGGAAACGCAGAGGCAAATATATGTGTAATTAATTATTTCTTCAAATGATAGTATAATAATCAAATATATTTGAAAACATTGCAGCTGAAGAATAAATTGCTCATTATTAGACTTATTTCTCCTTTGGAGTTCTTTTTTCAAAAATCGTCTGCTGCACATACGTCAATATAAACCCAGAATATTAATGAAAACAAATGATGTTATGACTTATTTTTCATAGGAGACGACACTGAATACCGTATATCCGCGGTTGGGTAGATCGACTAACCGGTATTTACAGACTTCTCAACCGTATCTTCAATTGTCGTTCACTTCACAGGTGTTTTCATGATACGGACGACTTGTGACGCTCTTTTATAAAATATTGCGATGGAATTCAAAGGCAGAGAAATGTCCATTATGAGCGATTTCTTTTTATGATTTTCGTAGTACGATTTCTTATTTTTAAAATTTGGAAAGCTGCTAGGTCACACAGCTAGCTGAACAAGTTAGACTATAACATATGTATCTTATTAGTTACTGATTTGAAGGTTAGGCATAAATAACTTCTACTTATATTTATTTTCTTCTTTCTTTCTTTCTTTCTTTCTGTCTTTCTATATATCTACCTTTCTTTGCTTATTTTGTTATTCATTCATTCTCTCATTTATTTTATTAATCATTTATTTATTTAAATACAGCATTAACTGTGCTATTCCCGTGAATATTGTTGTGATTTAAACGGGCGACGTTGTCCCTTTCCCACGTAAACAAATATGTAGCAGACGACTGTAAAAACATTAAGTCAAAAACATGAGAACAAAAAACTACAAACGAAGATCTGATTACTGAAAAGGGTTGAAAAAGGAGGAATTGCTAATTTTGAGCAATTTCTCCGTTTGTCATAATGTTTTCAAAAGTTGTCTGCTGCAGATGCTGCAGAAAGCTTCTATATGTTGGAAAGGGATAAGACGCCATAACTCTAGATGCGGCTCATCTGTTTTGCACAGTGTACACACATGCAATAATCGTTGAAATATCGATATGTCCGCTCAACTAATCGATTTCCTTTCAAATCATTCAACCCTTCAGATCTCTATCGATTATTTTTTTTATTTCAATATCAATATATGCTATACAGTACAGTTAATGAATGCATATAACGAATTTGTTCGATTTAAGTATATTGTTCTCCTTCTTTATTGTCAAATCTAGAATTCATAAACAAAGGGGCATTTTAAATGAGTTTTGTTTATGAACAAATTGAGGCATTTTTCCTTCTTTTGTCTATGTAAAAAAACAACCTAATCCATACAAATTAAGGGGGGGGGGGGGGGGATATTCAAAACAGTGTTAGAATTAACACGATCCCCCTCCTATATTTGACACTGCTTCTTTTGCCGATTTATTTCATCATTTCTTTCCAGGTTTTGCAAGAACGGCTATCGCATCGACTTTAAAATCATTTTCCGAGTACCCTCCCTTTCTTATTATTTCCCTTGAGTATAATCTCCGCCATTTTGAAGATATTCAGAACTGTTTCAATAAAACATTTTTGTTTGATTTGCACGAAGAATACCGAGCTGTGATGAATTAAAACACTTGAATAATTCAGATAATCAATTAGGTAAGTAGGTTGCATGAATATCTTCCGAAATGCGGTACAACGAACACAAATATTTAAAAAAATTAATTGGCGCAAACAAAGAATTTGGAAAATGCACGGACTGTCGGATAGAAACTGGACCGGACAAAGCTTTAGGCAAATGAAACAGGGAATTGATTGAAAATGAGTAAAATTCATTAAATATAAGAGATAAAATGCATCTTAAGGTTTGTACTACGAAGGCGAAATAAATCCTATCTAGCCATGCATGACAATGTTTGGCCTTTAGTTTGAATGGGACCGTCCGGATTGAACCACCGTCAATGTTGGTTCTCATCTTGGATGTTTAGCTACTCCATCTCACCATAACAGTGAAGAGTATGTTACTTATATTAAGGTATTGGTGAATTTTAAATATTGGGTTAGTCAAATGTACATTTTTTTTGTATGTGCACATAATTCTTTGTGGTATTTTTGGGGCTGATATTGGGTCACATTGCTGAGGAGTGAGGACAGAAGGGGGTCTAAAAGGACCAGTCCAAAGTGATGCACTTTTGTAAAAATTGTCTTTTTAACCTGTTACTTTCTCCAGCCTTAAAATGGTTATGTCTTAGTTGCAATTTTCTCTAATAAATTGAGCTAATTATCATATTTTCAAAAGGTATATGATGGTATAGTATATGATATATATGGATCTGAATCATTGAAAACATTGTAGGAAATTCAGATCATCAGATGTCGCTATTTATGAGCAACTGCTCCATTTCTAACAGTATTTCTACTCTATAAATATCAATAGAATGGGAAAAGTAGATTGAAATGACATTCCATCCATCATTCATTCATTCATAAATTGAAAACATAATGTTTCATAATTTTTTAACATTTGAAGCAGACAAGTTATGAAAGCATTGTCGGAAAGGAAAAGTCACTGTTAATAAAAGCATAGTAGGAAAATGAGATGCCGCTATTCATATGCAACTGCCACCTCCATTTCCAACAATATTTCTATTATATAAATGTCAATAGTACCAGAAAAGTAGATCACAACCATATTCTGTCCATCAGTCACTCATTTTCATAAATTGAAATTATTCTTTATTTTATATTTGGAGTAGATGAATAATTCTGAAAGCATTATTGGAAAGTACATCTTGCTTTTTATGAACAAATCGGTGAAACATCTATATCTGCAATAAATTTGAAAACATTTTGACAATTCCAACTACAGGTATGACAAAATTCATTTTCTGATGGAGATCTCCTTGCCTCATACTTTCAGAATTTAGCCTTCTACTTTATTTCAGAATGAAAGCCATAATTACTGGGTTAACATTCACTTTTTTAAGTACTTGATGTAAGTGTTGGAATGCATTAGCGACCCGTTCTCATCTCAACCGGACCAAGCAGATAATATAATGCAATATATGCAAATAAATAAATAATTATGTAAATCATCAGTTAAAATAGATCTCTGATTATACTATACTCAGTTACTTTCTTTGTCCGTCTTATTCATTACAAAGCAGCAAGTTTTAATCTTCGCTTTCTATCTTTCTTAGATTTATGTGAGAAAGTAGTCAGTGGCTTCGAAAGAATGTTGTGCAAGTACTGGTGTGGGAAAGCCAGGAAAACATGGGTAGGTGCACTGACCGCCGTGATATGACCAAAGCTGTTGAAAGCGGCATTAAACTCCAAACAAACAAACAAAACAAACTATCTTTCTTAGGTTGCTCCTTTGAAGAAGAGAAGTAAAATTTAAACAGTTCCGTTTTCGTAGACCTGCTTGTTGACTTGACAGTTTCTCAATATACATGTTATTAATGTAAACAAATTAAATAATGTTATGATTGTCCAGATTTAGAGAAACCTTGAAATAGTTGTGCTGAACACATATCAAAATGTTTTGAGTTTATCAGTTTAGCAGATGTGTTTCATGAAACTCTACATGTATAACTGCTTATTAGCATACCCATATAGAAGAACAAATTTCCCACAGTCAATGCACACTGAAATGCTTTGTTTAGGTATAACCGTAGATGTATATTGAAGCCTATGAAAACTCCGCAAAGTATTAACCATGATAATTATGCATGGTGTGCAAACGAAATTGAAGCATATCACTGTAAGTCAGTATGTGTGTCTATAATTTATAAACAGATACCAGATTGCAGAATTCATAAATAAACTATAAATATATGGGCCGTTTCATGAGAAAACCAATATTATTGAAATTATGGTCTCTGTGTAATGTATCGACCCAGATCAGTCAGTGCAGGCTAATCTGGGCCGACTTATTCCGTCTCAGGGGGATAGAGGTATAAAGTAATCATTCTTGATACAGAAAATCCACAGGAGGCGAACAGTGTCTGTCCGGGTTAGCCTGCGTGGCATGCTCAGGCTGATCTGGGTCAATGCTTTACGCAATGAGTCCACAATGTTGGTTTTCTCATGGGATGGCTCATATGTCATTGGGTAATCATAACATATTAACTGTACATGTTTTTAAAGCAAGATCACTGTGAATGGATACAACATTTAAGTTTTCAACTCGACCAATCAGATACGGATGATTCTGTTCTTCTATATGGGTATGCTAATAAGCAGTTATACATGTAGAGTTTCATGAAACACATCTGCTAAACTGATAAACTCAAAACATTTTGATATGTGTTCAGCACAACTATTTCAAGGTTTCTCTAAATCTGGACAATCATAACATTATTTAATTTGTTTACATTAATAACATGTATATTGAGAAACTGTCAAGTCAACAAGCAGGTCTACGAAAACGGAACTGTTTAAATTTTACTTCTCTTCTTCAAAGGAGCAACCTAAGAAAGATAGTTTGTTTTGTTTGTTTGTTTGGAGTTTAATGCCGCTTTCAACAGCTTTGGTCATATCACGGCGGTCAGTGCACCTACCCATGTTTTCCTGGCTTTCCCACACCAGTACTTGCACAACATTCTTTCGAAGCCGAAGTTTTCAACTCGACCAATCAGATACGGATGATTCTGGACAAGCTGCTCAGTAGGGAATATTAGGTTGTGGATTAATCAATTTAATATTGAGAACTGATGAAGAAACTGATCACTGTTCACTGATTGCAGGCCCTAGATGTACATGTGAGAGTATGAATGTTTATTTTAATTTTTGTTTGTTCTGAATCTTTTCAGGTGAAGAAAAGTCTAGATCCTGAAATGTCATAGGAAAAAATACAACAATGGGATGATGGTCAGCAGTGTCTTCCTGTCATAAAACTTATTGATCAGTTCCTTTTTTAAAACAGTAATATGTAGAAGCAAACAAACTAAACAGGTGGTCGTTAAATTGACTTGAAATTTGTGTCAAAAGCTGAAATAATTGACATGGAAAACACATTTCAGAACACGATGGATGGAAGTAAAGCTAGTCCTTCTGGTGGGCAGGCGGTTTATAAATGTGGTCTCTGCAGTAAAGAGTATTTTCATTATCGTGACCTTGCCCTTCATGAGCGAGCTCATCTGAATCAGATGGGTCATGCCAGATCCATACAAGCAGGGACTTTACCGTCTTATCATGAAAGTAGGGCAGGAACCTACAGTACTGGCAGCTTAGCGCCAACAACATTGGAAAGTTTTGAAAAAATTGCTCCACCATTTCGTGGTGACTCACAGATGAGACCTGGTAGTTCAGAACCCAGGAGTATTAGTCAGAGTAGCCCTGCCCCTCTGCCTCAAAGGGAACTGGATAAAGTTCCTATAACATACAGGTAAATATACCATTTCATATGGCTGGTTCATCCTTTAAACGTTTCCCCTGTACAGCAAATCTACAGCAGACAAATTTAAAAACGTAGTGGTAAAAATATGAAAATTCTCCACAAATGAAAATTAAATTATTGAATGTGGTTGAAAGTCTTGTGGTAAAAAGAGAAATTGCTCCTTTTGCCACGATGTTTTAAAAAAATTGTCTTTTGTCAGAACATTCTGTGTGAGGAAAAAGGTTTGACTTTCCTTCTTGAAAGCAGTTTTTACAGTCATCTGCTTGACTCATTTAAATCTTGAAAGGTTTGACAAATTCTAAGTATGATTTTAAGATAGACTAAGAGTAGAAAACATCTGCTGCACAGGCATCAGTGAGCATTCACTTGTCAATTTTCATAAACAGATAAGGAGTAAACCGGTCATTTTCTGTAGCAGATGTCTTTGAAAACATCTAGGCAAAGATGTCATTGAAGCATCTCTTGGAATAATAGTGTAATTACAGATTAAAATTGAAAAACATTCTGGCAAAAGGAGAACTTATGAGCAATTTCTCATTTAGGTCATAAAGTTCTCCAAAGGTTGTCTGCTTCAGAGATGTCAGAAATCATCTATATGTGGGAAAGGGTTAAAACCCTGTGCTCTGGGAGGGCCTGCGCTGCTGATCACCCTTTTGCTAAATGTGAAAATGTAACAAATTGGGAAAGTTTTCTCACAAATGTTTCAAACTTCAGCAAAGTCACCAAATGTTATCTGTATCAAGTAACACAAATCCTAGCCATATACACTCCCAGTTGTAATGCAAAACATATTGAAGATGTCCTTTTCTTATGTCCTTCATATTGATCATTAATGTTAGAAAGAAATACATAAGGTCACCTGAGCCAAAAACTCAAGGTGATCTATTCTGATCACCCTCTGTTTGCCATTAACGTTTAGCTTTAAACATCTCCTCCTAGACCATTGGACCAATTTTAACTTTTTATTTTAGAATGATCCTTTGGTGGTCATCTTTCAAAATTGATTTCAACTATTTGTCCAACTGCGACTTAGGTCTTGCTTTGAATTTGATAGTCAAAGTTGGGGAAGGGAAGGCATATAAATTATAATTAAGCATTATTCTTATCTTTTAATTGCTGCACTTTTTTCCTGGTTTATTTTTTAAACGGACAACCATTAACCTTTTACCACATATAGACAAATTTAAGGCATCTGCAGCAGTTGACTTTTGAAAACATGGTGGCAAAAGGAAAATTGCTCAGTATGACATTTTTGCCAGATTGTTTTCTGCTGTTTTCAATAATGAAATTATCATTTTAGAGGTTCTTCATATTATTGCCTTAATGTTTTCTAAGTCAATTGTTGTAGATGTGTTGTAAGTGGGAAAGGGTTAAGATATTTTATTGAAGATGACTGGTTATATGCGAGTTCATATTTTTCAGAACTGAGCCAGATACACGGAGTGTTGTGGATACAAGGTCACCTGTCCCTGACAACAGAAACGTTGCTGTGGAACCGAGACCTGTTCCAGTTGATCCAAGACCTTTATCACTGGATTCAAGAAGTGTACAGGTAATCTATCAAGAAGCCTGATTAGGAGAGGACTAAACTTGAGTTTGCTACACAGCAGCTATCTTAAATCCTATGTTGTTGGTACTCAAAATAATTTTACCCAAAAGGTCTTGGAA
Source organism: Serripes groenlandicus (assembly GCA_031761405.1). Classification (NCBI taxonomy): domain Eukaryota; kingdom Metazoa; phylum Mollusca; class Bivalvia; order Cardiida; family Cardiidae; genus Serripes; species Serripes groenlandicus. Next base: position 141,817,791 of record JASEVX010000003.1, read on the forward strand.
CATGAAAAACGTCCTTTCATCTGGAATTCAAACATATTTCAATGAATTATGTTTCTTTGAAGTCTGTCTGGTGCCATGATAGCTCAAATGATACTAGATGAGGACTGTCAATCAAGGGGTTGTGATTTAGACCATTCAGTATTTTATGATGCTAACAAAGGTCATTGTGACATGCATCAGTTGTTTGCACGAATGGACTAACAGTTTCTCTGTCTAGTAAGTGTTTTTTGAGTTCTGGTCAGAGATGCATCTGCAGCAGACAGATTTTGAAAACATGGATTCAAAAGGAGAAAATGCTCATGACAAGCAAAATGGCCCCCAAGATGCTTTCCTTTTCCTTATGTGGTTTATAGTCCAAACTGGAAAAATCATTTTTGGCCCAATTTGAAAATAATGTTCCTTGTGTGACCATCTACCAAGATTGTTGAGAACTCTGGCAACCAGGGGGTGGGACTTGTTTTCCTTATAAGTGTATATTTAAATCTTCAAAAACATTCTTGTCCTAAGAAATTGGCCATACTGTAAAATAATTTGGGACAAATATTCTTAAGTGTCCCTCTCCCAAAAATTTCAAATTATTGCGATCGGTTGAAAAACTTGGCCACAAGGGGGTGGTTTTTTTCTTTCTTCTAATGTGTATAGAATTAACAAATTGGAAAGTATATTTGTCCAAAATAATGGCCTGATTTGAAAATAATGCAGAAGATATAACTCGGGATATAAAAAGGTTCCACTGTATTGATCTTGTCTTAAGAACACATTCCCTGGTGATATACAATTGACAGAAATGTTTAAAACTTGAGACCACAAAATCAAATGATGCCATAAAACTCTTCAAACTGAAGATAACATGCAAAATAAAAAGGTCACAGATTTAGGTCCCTCACCGAAACAGGGCATTGTACGATACGAGGGTCAATTTTACAAAGAAAGCCATTTTATTAACCAAAAGTCAAATTGATTAGGTTCAATGTATAGTTATTAAATCATAAAATATTGTCGAAAACAATGATAGACAACAAACGTTAAGTTTGTTTCATGTGTTACGTTATTATTCGCAACATAGCCGCCATCTTGAATTGCGCAAGGTTAATCATGGTTCCCTACTTTGAGAATTAGAAATCGGTTAACAACATTGAATGTAAACATCGGGGTCGTCAGGTTGTGAACGTTGTTGACCCAATTTCTCATTTCATCCAATGAATTCGCCAACTATTAAGTCATTTGATCTTTTCCGCCGGTTATGCTAATTATTTTGGTAAACAAAGCTGTGATTCCGTCATTTGTGCATTTATCATTCTCGGGAATCATTCATAGATTTCATTCCAAACAATTTTCTTTGGTATTACGAATAGTATGTCGATCATACAGGTATTTCATATTTGATAAACGCAGGGGTGGCGATATTTGATTTTGACTTACTTGTTCGCTTTTTCAAAATGCTATTTTGCACTTGTCCGTATCATAGTTATATAGTAAATTCCTACAAAATTTCAGTACAGGCTGTAGGACAAGCTGGGCAATACGGACAATGGATTTTGCCACCCCTGAAACGGCAAGACAAGATCTAGAAGTCGTTGTATTGTCTTTAATATTTGGATCGGAATTATTTTATTAGCTTCTGCATGGTGAAAATTTTCTTCCAAGTCTTTCTGAACCGGTTTGAACCAGTTTGCAAACATCGCATACCAAAAGTAGAAATATGGATCAAAATACATTTGAGGGAACATTTTAATGAGACCGATCCACTGGTAATTAACGTAATATATATACCCAATAAGTCCGTCCAATCACTAATGATTGGACCGACTTATTGGGTTTATATATCACATTAATTGACTATTACTGATGTGATTCGGTTGGCTGAAACCACTCAATTTGACAGGTTGGTAAACTCCGCCTACAGTACTGTAATTGATCTTTTATGGTCACAGCGTGTAATCAATACTGTGCATGTCAAGGATTACCCCCTGCGACGCGTCCAAATTATCTGCAGGATGTTATGCTGAAGGTTATCATTCACTGTTACGTAAATGGGTTAAAATAATGGGACGCGGATTTTTGGAAAATGCCACTTGTCCGGGACTGAGATTTTGCAATTAGCGACTTGTCCCGGACGTTCGTCTATTGGATTTGTACAGCCCCTGCACCCCACTTTTTTTCAAAACCATTAGCAATTTAGCTTATACACTGACTTACAATACTTATTTACCATCATTACCTCCATCAACAGACAAGTGTACATAAATCTGTGAAAGTTATTGTCAAAATTCTGGTATTGTTCGACTTAGAAAATACATTGAAATTTGAATCTGGATAAAATTCAATTATTGACATGACCATTTAGGATATTTCTGTGAAACTTAGAATACTTGTTAACCATCATGACCCTCATCTGTAGACAAGAGAAGGTAACTCTGTCAAATATTTTGTTTTTATTGTCAAGCACTAAAAATTTAGCTCTTGTTATAGTCTCTTTTGTTTTTTATAATTTCAGAGTCCAGATGGTAGAAATATTCCCCATTCCACTGCCCACACAATGTCTTACAGCTCAACCCAATACCTTGACAATATAGCCCACCCTCTGTATTCAGGCATGAACAGTAAACATCCGCCAACATCAACTTTCGGGGCGTATCCAGCCCAACCTGTGCCACATTCGGCAGATTACTTTTCACGCAACCAAATTTTGCCCAAACTTGGGCCTCAGATTTACGGAAAGTCTGAGTCTTATTACCCTACTGAAAAGACTCATTATTCTCACATTCCTGAAAAACCTCATGATGTGTATGCAAGTAACCAGTATGGTGTAAGCAAGAATCTTGGACAGACTCAGGATCCATACTATGCTTCCTCCCCTCATCCTTCCCAAGTATCTAGTTTATCTAAATACGAAGCTGATAAAATGGCAAGTTTACCAGTATCATCCTACTACACTCAACAATCTTTATCGACAGAGTCCATTTTGAAGCAGGAAATAAGAATTGCTGGACAAAAATCATTGTACTATGGACCGCAAGAAGTCACATCGTTACCTACATCTACTTCTAACATGCCCTATCATATGACTGCTCCAAAAATTAATGAATTGTCAAACACCCATGTTAGAGAATCTACCAACAAACTTCCAGAGAGACCGATCGCAAATCGTCCATTTCCTCCTGGCCACGTTTCTCCTCACTTGCCATACTCGGATATATATAAGGGCAGTCATCTCCAACCACAAGTCTTCTCATCTCTTCCATCGCAGATTTCACCGAGCCAAATTGATTACAACACATACAAGCCTGCTGTAGAACCAGTGCCTTCAGTTAACCTTCATGCCGAAGGAAACCATGTGGTTCGGCAATATCCATTGGAATACACATGCCATTTATGTCACCTGCATTGTACAAATGCCCTGCTATTATCAGAACACATGAAAATACATGCCATGGCTCAATCAGCTGCACTTCCAAATTATGTACCTCAAATTATGAGTGCTGGTAGCTCTTTCACACAGCCTGCTTCGTCCATAAAACAACAACCAATTCCAGAGAATAGTTTGGCATCTTCTACCTCAAGTTCCAGTGTTTATAATTCAAAAGATTCAAGCCTCGCCTGCTCAATCTGTTGTAAAACTTTTTTGAAAGTGGCCTACCTTGAGGAACACAAAAAAACACACCATAATTCTGAAGATAACAAATATCATTGTAAAACATGTGACAAATGTTTCACCACAATGGGTAAATATGTTCGTCACGAAGCACAGCACAAGCTGAATGCAAGTTTTCTGTACTGTGAGTTTTGTATGGCCTCCTTCGAGAACAAAGGAAACTATTTACATCACATGACCAAGAAGCATGGACCACCGAATGCCACCAGTAGTGTAGTAGAAGGGCCATCTAAACCAGCACAAAATGTAACTGAAGGTATAAATGCAGGACCAAAACTAATTGTAGACAACGTCAACATTGTTGATTGTCAAATTTGTGACCTTGAAGTGTATTGTGACAAGCTCGTAGAACATCTCGCAACTCATCCACTATTTATGTGCCGTATTTGTGACTGCAAGTTTGTTCAAAACAGTGAGCTTGTTGAACATCTGATGAAGCAGCATTCTAAAGAGTTGGAGGCCTCGGAGAGCAACAGAAATAGTTCAGAGAGCAACAAAGGGTCTAAATCAGAGTCCAATATGTCTGCGACAGTTCAAAGGCCAAAACTGGAAGAGGAAGATAGTGGTCTGGAAGAAGATAAGGATGAGGATACAAGAGAATCTGTTAATAAAACTATAAAAAAAGAACTGGTTAATGTCAATAAAGCGGATGAAGATAAAGGAAAGAAAAAGGATGAAAGTGTATTAAAAAGTGACGGTATCCCTCCACGCCATATAAACCAAAGTAGCCAAGGGGTTATGGATGGTAATGTAAAGAGTAAGTCTGAAAACATTGATAAGAAAACAAAGAAAACGGAAATGAAAAATCTGAAAGACAATTTACAGAAAAAGAGTGAAAATGACAATACAGTAACAGGAAATAAACATCCATTGGACAATAGTGAGTTTTCAGAGTCTGAGATAAGAGATAAAAAAATGAAGTTTAGTTGTTCTAAATGTGACCGATCATTTGCCAAACATGGAGACCTAGTGCAGCATGTTGAGGCTCACAATAAAGACCCGTCTAGAATTTATTGTGAGGTATGTGAGCTTTCTTACCACATAAAGGAAAAAGGGTACTACATATACCATATGAAATTCCATAAGGACTCGGAAATGATTCATTCAGACCACCCTGCTCAGCTTCCATGTATAGTGTGTAAAAAAGAGTTCAAAAAGCAAGTATTGGTGTCTCACATTGTTAGCCAGCATACACAGTTTTCATGTGATATATGTCAATGGTCTTACTCGTCAGAGACCTCTTTTATAACTCACATGAAACGCATTCATGCTAAGAAGTTCCAGAATCTAAAGGATATTAGAAAAATTGTGGAAAATAAATCTTCTCCTGTCGTGTACCGAAAACTTAAGGATGTGAAAGCGGAAGAACAAGATGAAAATGGCGGTAAAATCAAGGACCAGGATCAGAAAAAGAAATATCAGTGTGATGTGTGTCGTAAAACTCTGACCAAGAAGAGTTTTTATGAAAAACATATGCTGAAGCACAATTTATCGGCAGAGGAGCAACAAATATCTTGTAATCTGTGTGACATTACTTTTTCTAGCAAAGGAACTTACTTTTACCACATTCTAAAGGATCATTCAAAATCCACAAATATTGAATCTCAGGGTCATGGTGACATACATATCAAATCGTCTGACTTAAAGAAGGAGGCTGCTTCCCCACAGGGTAAGGACGCTGGATCTGCTGGGAACCGTACTAATGTTAAGTCAGAACGCGTTAAGCAAGTTCTTACAACTGTTTTAAACCCAGAAACAGGAGTATTTGAGGAAAAGCTAGTGGATGATCCTGAAGATATTGAAATGAAAGTCATTGGTAAAGCTAGTGAAAAAGTCGGCAATGAAGTGAACAGTAATGATAATATAGATCTGAAAGATGAAGTTAAAGTGAATATCAAAGATGTTGTGTACTGTAAATTGTGCAATAAAAGTTTGAACATAGTGGACTTGCTGAGTCACATGAAAACACATCCGTTCTACCACTGTGATAGCTGCAGGTTTACCTACACTAAAAAGAAACCATACCTGCACCATGTGAGACTGCTACACATTGAACAATTAGTGAATGAAGAAATTGACAAATTGAAACAGCTGGAGGAATTAAAAAAAGGGCCTATAGAAACAAAGGATGAACATGGAAAACCAGTTGTAGCAAAGGAAAAGCGACGGAGATCTGAGACTGCAAAACTAATGGCGTGTCCATTATGTTCTGGCGAGTTTAAACAGCATTTATATGTACAACACTTGAACACGCATTTACCACAGTCTTGGAAGTGTCAGTTCTGTTCACGAAGGTTTACCAAGAAAAACATTTTAGTTATTCATGAAAAGTCACATGAGAGGGTTTCACATGGTGCGTTACCATACCCTCTGTACTGCCCATCTTGTAATGCATCCTTAAAGTCACGATCCACTTACATTGAACACATGTGTTCTGAGCATTTAAAGAAATCTCCATTTAAGTGTAAATTGTGTTCGGAAACATTTCTGTTTGAAAAGGGAGCTGAATGCCACATGAGATGCCAGCATGATTCCAATGGAAGATTTGTATGGAAACTGGACGGTGAGGGAGTGAAGTTTGATGTAAGAACGGGTAGAATTTTTGATACAACATCCGATTACATTCAGGAAATAAGAGAAATAAATGATCTGTTTCTTCATAGCGGCAAACCAGAGATCTGGACACGAACATCTAGAAAAAGAGGGAGGGGAAGGCGCACATCAGAGTCAACAGAATCGGACGACTCAAGCAGCAGTGATACTAGTAGCAGTGATGGTGATGATGATGATGATGATGAAAGTGATGAAAAACCCAAAATGGACACATCTGACGGTGATTACATTCCAAAAAACATTTTGCCAAGGATTAAACCAGAACCAGTAACTGAAAAATCTGAGGTTGATGACAATGATTCTTCTTCTGATGATTCCTCTTCACTTTCTTCTTCGTCTTCGTCTTCGTCTCTTACTTCTGACGATGATGAACAAGATGATGTAAAAAAAGATCCTGATGTCTCTATAGGTTCACGACTCCAACAAAGAAGAACTGATAAAATTGATGATGAAAAGTACAACCCTCGGGGTACAAGAACAAGACAACAAAAAGGGGATAAAAGTCCAGTCAAGAGGCAGCAAACACCAGTCAGAAGGCATTCTTCAGGTGCCATAAGCAGAAGATCTTCACCAAGAAGTGGTCAACTCAATACCAAACAGAATGAATCTGTTGAAAAGGAGGTCAAAGCTGCGAAGCGGAAATCTGTTGATGTAGACGGTGGTACCAGAAACACTCGAGCAAAAGTAGAAAAAGTATCACAGTCAGTACAGAACAAAAACCGCAAGGATAAAACAGATAAAATGGATAAAACACTTACAAAATGTCCTTGTTGCGTACTTCGTTTTAATTGTGAAAGAAAGCTTTCCAATCATATACACTGTAAACACAAATCTTATAAAGCTAAAAGGGGAAAACCTCGAAGTTTAGCAAGCACCCCTTCATCTGGAAGATTGAGAACTCGCAACAGAAACCTCAGGTCAGACGTTTCTGAGCCCAGTCTATCGAATATGCCGAATAAACGAGCAGTGGTTAAGATTTCCCCCTTACATATGGATAAAGATGAAACGAGGATAGTCAAAACTCAGAATCTGGATAAGCCAACCAAGGCTGCAAAGCTAGAGGCATCTTCTTCACCAGGGAGAATGAGTAAAATTAAATGTCCCTACTGCAAGAAACTTTTATTCAACAACAAATCAAATTATGATCGACATATAAAAACACACGAAAAAGCTGAAGATCAACTGCCTAAGGATGAGAAGGATCAGGAAGCACAAGCAAAGGATGAGGACAAGGATGTGAATGAGAGCACACCATTTTCATGCAAGGTTTGTTCCAAGACATTTCAGAAGAAAAGAGGTCTCTATATGCATAGCAAAGCTCATGCAAAGAAAAGTCCAAAAGAAAATAAAGCTCATGATGCAAGGTCTGGTGGTACTTCTTCTGTCAGTTCAGATGTAAGTTTGGACACTGATACAACAGTAAAATCAGATTTTAGTGCAAAGATAAATGAAGGTGAAAGTGACTTGAACGCTAGCGCTGTGAATATGTCTCAGGGTGAATCAAAACAGGAAGAAAGATCTGATAAAACTCCTTCTGTTGGTATTTCAGATGTTAATAATGTTAAAAATGGTCATTCCAAAAGGAGAAAATCGGTTCACTTAGAAGATAAAAAAGCTATGGTAAATGAACAAACTGTTGAAACACATAAAAAGAAAGATCAAGTTGTTATTAGTCAGATAGATAAATGTGATGAAAACTCAAGTGAAACTGAAACACCTAATGATTTAGAAAGTTTATCAGTTAAAGGTTCAGTTGATCAAAAAGAAATTATGAATAAAAATGGCAGCAAGTCGGAAACTGACCATGAAACAAACTCTGCAAATGATAATAGTGAAGTGAATAATAAAGAGGAAAATGATACTGACGATCGCTCTAAGATCGCACGTAACTTGCCTGCAGTAACAAAAATGTCGGCCGAGGCAGCATTGTCTAAATGGAAGAGTAAAGTTGCGGCTACACTTTCCTCTCAGCTAGAACTGCGTGCTACTAAGCGTCAGGCAGAATTGGCCAACCCCGAGGCTGCAAAGATTAAGGAATTTTTGTCAAAAAGTGGTAAACCAGAACGAAAAAACTTTGAGTGCCGAATTTGTGGTGACATGTTCGACTTAGAGAATAAATTTCGAGATCACATGGATGTTCATCTAAACCAATCACCACCCTATTGTAGTTTGTGTAATATGTACTTCATGGCGATATATCCTATTCGTAGACTGTTAGAGCACAATAAGAAGAAACATCCAGATTTGGTGAAAACATCTGCTAGTTCAAAACCACTTTAGTTTTACTGTGTAACCAATTTTTGTTAGATTTATGTGTTGTCATTGTATATTACAAGTATCATATCGGCCAGGTCTTATGAAAATTGACTTTCTGATTCAATGAAGATTTAGACAATCTGTGCCACTGCAGTATGATTAGGATCTTTTCTGTTTGCCATTTAATAGTCTTTACCTTTTTGAACCCTCTGCAGCAGACTACTTTTGAAAACATTGTGACAAAAGGAGAAATTGCTCAATTGTTTACAAGTGTCATCTGCTACAGAGGTGTCAGAAATCTTCTGTATGAGGGAAAGGGCTCTTCAAGTGTGACAATGGCTATTTTGTAGTGTTTCATCTCATGATAAGTAACATGATTATGCCAAATTTATTAGTTTCCCCTAATTTCATCCTGTACTGTATAAATGCTATGATTGTTCATGGTTGTATGCTTTGAAAAAGATATCTGGATAATTAGAATTGCAAGTTTAGTGTCTGTTGAAGGTAAAAAAGATGCAAGTTTACAGTCTGTTGAAGGTAACATAACATATGAACCGTCCCCCGAGAAAACCAACATTGTGGACTTTGCGTAAAGTATCAACCTGGATCTGCCTAAGCATGCCGCGCAGGCGAACCCGGACATACACTTTTTGCCTCTTGTGGATTTTCTGTTTCAGGAATCATTACTCTATACCTCTATCCACCTGAGACGGAATGTGTTGGCCCCGATTAGCCTGCGCGGACTGCGCAAGGTGATCTGGGTTGGTATATTACGCAGAAGTCATAATGTTGGTTTTCTCGCGTGACGGCTCATATTATTAAGTCAACCATTTCCCAGATACATATCGCATTTGATGCCTCTGCAGCAAACAAAATTTGAAAACATTGTGGGAATAAGAGAAATTGCTTATTGCAAGTAATATCACATTTTTCCACCATACTTTCAGCTCAGTAAGAAAATTATACTGCTATTGTCGTGGTTTTAGAGTCTTCTTGTTAAGCAAACAATAAACTCTTTTTCCAATATTGTTTTTAATGAAATCTTTTTCCATCAAGATGATCTTGAACAAATACAATTTAAAAGCTGGAAGAATTCCTGTTTCTTGAAATAAAGAGTACTTGTATTTTAGATAAACACTTTTCCCTGATAAAGATGGCATCAGAAAACATTGAGAAAAAGAGTACTTGTATTTTAGATAAACATTTTTCCCTGATAAATATGGCGTCAGAAAACATTGAGTAAAAGAGTACTTGTATTTTAGATAAACACTTTTCCCTGATAAAGATGGCGTCAGAAAACATTGAGAAAAAGAGTACTTGTATTTTAGATAAACACTTTTCCCTGATAAAGATGGCATCAGAAAACATTGAGAAAAAGAGAATTTCACATGATGACCAATTTCTCCTTTTTGTTCAATTTTTCAAGATTGGCAAAACTATGGAAACAATAAATGAAAGTATGCTTTCTGTATAGAGTCACAAGCAATTTCTGCTTTCACCACAATGTTTTCTAAAGCTGTCTGATGTAGAGGTGTAGAAAGCATCTGTATGTAGAAAAAGGTTAAAAATCTATTGATGAATACTTACTTGTAATTATAACAATTGTGATTGTTGGTCTGATTAATTAATATGATTTGTATGTTAATGATTCCCAGCCTAATTCATTATCATGTTTTGTCTTAACCCTTTCCCACATATAGACGCTTTCTGACTCCTCTGCAGCAGACAGCTTTTTGAAAACATACTGACAAAAGAAGAAATTGCTCAAAACAAGCGATTTCTCCTTTTGCCACAATGTTTTCCACTTTTAGTCATAGGTTATCCATTCAATTATATAGATTTTCTATTTTTTGACAAAATATGTTTAAAGTCGTCTGATGCAGAATTGTCGTATGAGGGAAAGGGTTAAACCTTTTCCTATATGCAGACATATTTTGATTGATGATTTTCAGCAGAGTTGAAAACACTGTTGCAATAGGATAAATTGATCATAGTGAGCAATTCCTCTATATGCCACAAGGTTTTCAATGGTACAACTCCTTTTTATAATGATACAGATGTTCCATGTTTTAAAAGTCCTCTGCTGCAGATTTGTTGTACGTTGGCTGTTTCCCTGATACAATAAATCTGCAGCAGATGTTATTGAAAATATATCAGCAACAATATGGAACAATTTCTTTGAAGGAATGTATAATTATTAAATAGTTGAAAACATTGTTGCAAAAGGAGAAATTTCTCATTATGAGCAATTTCTCGTTTTGCTAAAGTATTTTCTGCAGGTGGGAAAGGGTTAAGTTGTGCCTATTATTTTCTGGCAGTTATTTTTTGAATTGATGATATCGGGTCATGTTTTTAAGAAAATTTGTATACATTCATTGGTTAAATGTTCTTTTTTTCTCTCATTTGTTTTTGTTCCATAATAGGTAAATGGATGTTTATACTGGTCATTTGTGCGTTTATATTAGTATGCATGTTCCATTGTTTCTGTTCTAGATCTGTTATAACATTCATTATTAGGTTGAATATAAGAAGAAGAAGAAGAAGGGCTGATGACATGCTGTGTCTTTTTATATCTTTGGCAACTAAAGCTCCAATGTTAACTTTTTCCCACATATAGTAGAACTGTAGCAGATAGCTTTGGAAATATAATCAACAATAAGGAAACTTTTTATAAACGAGTTGAAAATATTGTGGTTCTTTTGCCACAATGTTTTCAAAAGTTGTCTGTAAGTGGGAAAGGGTTCAGGAAGTTATTATAATTATTCATTAGCACCATAACGGAGACTTTATATATAGGTTTAGACATGGTACATCTTAGAACAAGGTCACTCTTAGTCCTATAACCCTTTCCCTCATACCACAATTCTGCAGCAAACGATTTTGAAACTATTGAGACTAAAAAATGGAATATCTCTGTAAATGAAAATATAATTGATGCAGGAAGTTGAAAACATTGTGACAAAAGGAGAAATTGCTCATCATGAGCAATTTCTTCTTTTGTCACAGTGTTTTCAGAAGTCGTCTGCTGCAGAGGCGTCAGAAAGCGTCTACATGAGGTAAAGTGTTAAAGTGGAATGGGAAAGATGCATTAATATTTTGATATTTTTCTTTTGTTTATGTGACAAGCACTTGGAAATTGAACAGTCAATCATAGTATCCAGTGGTGTGAAGTCTGGCTCCCTTTCTAATTCATGTTAATCTTTAAAGATCTGTTTTGGTGCGAGCGTACTTGAATTATACTCTCACTTGCTCTCATGTACATATTTTTCATTCCATTCATCAGATAGTTGAAAGAGTGTCAATATCATCATTGCAATATTGGTTAATTTCTTCTGTTACAATTGATTCATACTAAGTAAGGTTAAATTGCAATTATGATTTTGCATAGCATAGTTCTAGTCATAGTATGCATAGCTATTACTTCTCTTTTATACTTATCCACCTATAGACTCATTTTGACGCATCTGCAACAGACGACTTTAGGAAATTGACAAAAAGAGAAATTGCTTCTTTTGAGCAATTTCTCCTTTTGTCACAATGTTTTCAACATAGTGGCAAAAGGAGAGATATTTCAGTATGAGCAATCTCTTGTATGTCACTGTGTTTTAAATTAAAAAGTCATCTGCATTTTGAAAAAGGTAAATTGTTTCCCTGTTAAGGAAAATTGGTTACAGATGACTGTTAAACACATTGTGAGAAAATGCTTGAAATTCTTTCATAATAAAGACAAAATAATGAAACAAATTTGAAAACATTTGAAATAGAAATTGCTTACTTTTACCACAATGTTTAAAAATTATCTGCTGCTATGTCACAAGTGTGGTTATAAGTGAAGAAGTTGAGTGGTTAGCGTCGGGGATTTTGAAACCGGGTGTCCCGGGTTTGATCCCCAGTGGCGGCACTACAGTCATGGTTGAGTGCCCCTTGGGCAAGGCATGTTTTCTAGCCTAGTACTGGTTTGTTTACCCAGGGATCATGAATAAGTGAACTGTTGCCGTGATATAACTGAAATAATGTTGAAAGCGGCGTAAAACCCAAATAAATAAGTGAAGAGGTTTTGACCAGATCTGATTGATATTTTTGAAAGTTTTTTATGTACTTTTTCTTTTTTCATATATTATACAATGGTTAATTTTTCTATGGTAGAACTTACAACTTTGTTGTTCGAAATGATTTATTTTTTACCCAATCAATTTTGCTGTTCTGTGAGCAAAAATTAAATTTACAGATTAAATACATCATTATTTTATAGTTTGTAAAAGTAGAATACACATTTTCTTTTATATTTGCCATGTTTTAGTGTTGGCCATTTCAAACACATTTGATAGAGTAGAGAGTTAGAAAAGAAGAGATTCTGCTGACAATGTTTTCAAAACTCATCTGCTGCCAAAGCAACAAATGTTGTCTATATTAGAAAATGGATTAATTCCCAACAGGAGACGATTTTTAGAAAACATAGTCATTGTTTCTGTTCAGCAATTTGTTGTTTTCTGACATTTTTCCCTCCTAGTAGAAAATAATTCTGTTACTATTCAAGTTTTTTATTGATTTCTTCAGATGCAAAGATTTGAAATAAAATAAATGAAATCTTAAATACCGGATGCGATAAATGTTGAATTTTTATGAACATAATAATTTTGATTGTGTGACCAATTATATTTAGCTTATCTGTAGGTTTTGTTGTTCAAATTTTTTGAGGCATCTGGATTCATAATTGTCAGTCCATAATGCATGTAGGAGTTATGGCCCCTTGTTTAGCAAAAGTAGATCAAATTAGCCGTGTCTGTTCTCTCATGTTGTCAGTTCTTATATCAAAATCTTCCATTATTACATAAGCCCTAGTGACAGCTGTATTTTGTCACTTTTTGTTCTTACCAAGTTGTCTGGGTCCCAGTGGTCAAGTCTATGGTAAATGTAAGTTCTAAAGTTGCTTGGTTGTGAAAGTGTTTGTATATTAGAACAAAATCATTGAAAACTGTATAATGGCAGTCATGTTTGTGAATCATCTACAAGGCTGTGAACAAATTTAGTGTATATTGTTTCATTTTTCTGTCATTAAAGATTTTGTAATCGCATACTTTGTAAACAAATTTACTTACTTTCTCAGTAGGTGAGCCGTAAAAGATTTGAAAACAATGTGGGAAAATGATCAGTTCTCCTTTCCTCACAATGTTTTCAAATATGTATCAAAAGTTACTACAGAAGCACCCAGATTTGAGAAAGGGCTTGAATTGTTGAACATATCAGGTCTTTGTATATCAATTAACCCTTTCCCTCATATAGACGCTTTCTGACACCTCTGCAGTAGACGGCTTTTTGAAAACATTGTGACAAAAGAAGAAATTACTCAAAACAAGCTTTTTGCAACAATGTTTTCCACTTTTAGTCATAGGTTATCCATTCAATTATAGAGATTTTCTATTTTTTGACAATATATGTTCAAAGTCGTCTGCTGTAGAATTGTCGTATGAGGTGGAAAAGGGTTAATTCAAGGATCACTTGTTAGTCTGGTGTGTCAGCTGTTATTATAAGAAAACGAAATCTGAAATGTAAAATCAGTGTTAGATCTTTACCTTTTATGATCTACCTAAAGAATAATCTGCTTTGTAAGCATCATTCTTAGAATGCAATAAGTGAAATGTTAGATCATTGTCATGTCATGATTGAAATATTGTAGGCAAAGAAATGATTGTTTGTTTTTGGCAATTTCTCATTTTTCCACAGAATTGTTATTTGTCAACTGCTGCACAGAAGTTAAAAGCTATCTCTATATACGGAAAGTGTTAATCTGTTTCCCACATACAACCCGTCAGTAATAGTTACCTTGAAAACAATGAAAGCCCCTAAGAATGAAATTTTATTATTGAATAGAGTTGAAACTTTGTGGCAAAAGGATAAATTGCTCATATTGAGGAATTTTTCCTTTTTGCCACATATTTTTCTAAAGATATCTGCTTCAAAGTGTTGAAATGCATCTCAGGAAGGAAAATGTTTATGATGCGATTCTTATAACAATTAAAACAAACATAAACAAAATGTAATTTGAGTTATTTTGCTTGCTTTGAAAGCTTCAGACGAAAAAGAAATAACAATTGGAAGATTCAGAAGTATAATTTTGATATATCAGTAGACCTATTTTAAGCTAATTCTTCTTTCCATAAATGTCTTTGAAAGATCTTCCTTACCCCTTTTCATTTAAAACAAATCTGCTGCAGATATGACATTGAAAACATCTAGGCACAAATATTAAAAATCTCTTTAATGGAATACAGTTGAAAAAAGTGTGACAAAAGTTGCAATCGTACATTTTGAGCAAATTTTCTTTTTGTAACTTATGTTTACAAAATTGGTCTGCTGCAGATGCATATAAATGTGTTTATATGATGGAAGGGGTTACAGAGTTCCAAAAGTTGCCTTATAGCTACTGTCACTAACCGATTTTGATGAAAAAAGATTGCATATATATAGATTTTGTATTCTGTTTAGTCAAGATATCCCTCTAGCAGACACAACTTATGAGCATTTTCACAATTTTAATTAATATTTTCAAGATTGTGCATTCAATTTTCTGGTTGTAACCTTTCCACCTACAAAAAAGGTCACTTAACCCATTATAACATACAACGAAGTAGACAACTTGAAAACATCTGGGGCAGAGTATGGAAAGTTGCTATAAATGAAAGAAGAATTGTTGATTCGAGTTGAAAAAATTGTGGCAACAAAGGTGGAAATTGTGCATTATTAACAACTTCTCCTCCTGCCACACTGTGTTCAAAAGTGACTTGCTGCATGTGGAAAAAGATTAACCCTTTTCCAACAAAAAGAAGCTTTCCGACGCCTCTGCAGCCGACAACTGAAAACATGTTGGCAAAAAAGTAAAAAATCTCCATAAATGAGAGTTTAATTGGCAAAATAAGAACTTGCTTACTTTAAGTAATTTCTCCATTTGTCGCAATGTTTGTGTTTTTTCAAAAGTCATCTGCTGCAGAGATGTCAGAAGGTGTCTATATGTGAGAAAGGGTTAACATATCTGAGCGGGTAGACTCTAAAAAGCAGTGTCCTCTTACTTTCACTAACATTGTGCCCATTTTGATCTGGTTATGATGGTATATGATTTATGATTGTTGTAGTCTGTATATAGTCCCAAGTGTGGATATTGATGTCGCTGGTGGCAGTTCAGCAGATTCCCAGTAATTGCTAATTTACATTTTTTTCCATTATTTCAAAAATTAATCTAACCCTTTCCCACTTGCAGACGCATCTTCAGCAGTCATTTTTGGAAAAAAAAAAAACGATATTGCAAAAGGAGAAATTTTCCATTATTTTGTTTATATACAATGTAGTTTCAAAGTTGTCTGCTGCAGATTTATTGTATGTCGAAAAGGATTAATTATACGATCATTTTGTGGTCTGTTTGAATCATTCCCCATATACACACATTTTGACCCATCTTCAGCAGATTACAATTGAAATAATTGCGGTAAAAGAAGAAATTGTTCATAACAACTTCTTTCAAAAGTCATTCTTTCTTTTTGAAAGAGATACCAAGATGTTTTTCGAAATCATCTGCTGCAGATTGTTAGAATGTAGAAAAGGGTTAATAAGCTGGCAATGATATAAAAGTCACAGTGGAAGTTCAGAGCTTCTTTAACCCTTTCCCTCATATAGACGCGTTTTGACGCCTCTGCAGCAGACAACTTTTTGAAAACATAGCCACAATGTTTTCCACTTTTAGTCATAGGGTATCCATTCAATTATAGAGATTTTCTTATTTTTGACAAAATATTTTCAAAGTCGTCTGCAGCAGATTTTTCTTATGAGGGAAATGGTTAATTGCAAAACTATTCATTATATAAGCATGTTGTGATCTGTATAATAAGCTAATCGTTGGAAAGCCCTTTTTTTCCACCCCAAGATCAATTTTGTTTGCAATTTAAAGAATCTGTTGTAGTGTGTATAAAGTCCAGTGTGGTTATTGAGTCAATGATTCATTTAAAACTGTAAATAAAGTTTACACATTATCTATTTGTACATTTGTCATATATTTACACCTTGGCCAGGCCTTGTATTGGATTATATTTAATACTTTTAATGAATTGTCCATATTCAAATCATCTTAGAAATGAATATTAACAGCTGGCATAAAGGGAAGTTTAGTCAGTCTGCGAAATTAGCAGTTGTACTATGGTCCCTGACCAGTAACTTTTGGTTCGGACCAGTGAAAAATTCAATGACTGGTTTGATCCAAAGCCAAGGATGATAAATTTTGTCTGTTGCATTCCTTATGGGAATGCTTATGTATGTATTAGCTTTGACTAAAAAATACATCTGTTGTGAAAAAGGGAGATATTTCTTGTTATGGGCAATTTCTCATTTTTCCTGAAATCCTTTAAAAATTTGTCTTTATCACAGAAGTGGTCAAACCATGGCCTGATATAACTTGCCTCTCGTACCAAAGGTCCTGGGTTGGGATTTTTAGCACACAAGCGGTCCAGGAAGCAGACATTGAGCCTAATTTAAGCTAAAAGCTCGTTTAGCAATCTAGGTAAAATAAATAAACTAAAAGAGTTGAAAACAATGTGGAATAAGGAGAATTTGCTCATTATTAACAATTTCACGTTTTGCCAGTGTTTTCAAAAGTCGTCAGTTTACCTTCCAATATCATGTCTTTCCTTGCTATTTTAACCCTTTCCCTCATATAGACGCTTTCTGACGCCTCTGCAGCAAACAGCTTTTTGAAAACATAGTGACAAAAGGAGAATTTGCACAAAACATGCAATTTCTCCATTGGCCACAATGTTTTCCACTTTTTGTCATAGGTTATCCATTCAATTATGGAGATTTTTTGTTTTTTGACAAAATACGTTCAAAGTCGTCTGTTGCAGAATTGTCATATGAGGGAAAGGGTTAAATCAGTACTAGCCAACAAATTGCCAGGTTATTGGCAAACTCACAATAAACACTTCTGGTAATCACCCGTAAGACCAGGGTCTATATTGTTTCCCAGTTAAGTTATGTTTTCATTCTTAGAAGGAGAGAACTTTGAGAACTTTCACAAGGAGCAAAGTTCGGTGAATATGTAGGGTAGACGTTGACCTTCACAGACACTAACAATTAAGTCACAATGTTGGGCCCTAGGGGTAGGTGCCTTTCCATGCTTTAGACAGATGCACATGTAATATGTTCTATAAATGAAAGTATAATTATTGAATAGAGTTGAAAACATTGTGGCAAAAGGAGAAATTGCTCATCAATAGCAATTTCTCCTTCTGTCATAATGTTTTCAAATGTCGTCTGCTGCGGATGAGTCAGAATACATCTACAGGTGGGAAAGGGTTAAACTTCAATATATACAGTGTGTTAACAGGGCTTAAATCTGTCCTGATTCAGACAACTTAACCCTTTCCCTCATACGGCAATTCTGCAGCAGACGACTTTGAACGTATTTTGTCAAAACATAGAAAATCTCCATAATTGAATGGATAACCTATGACAAAAAGTGGAAAACATTGTGGCAAAAGGAGAAATTTCTTCTTTTGTCACTATGTTTTCAAAAAGCCGTCTGCTGCAGAGGTGTCATAAAGCGTCTATATGGGGGAAAGGGTTAAGAAGCTTCTGCAGCAAACAACTTAACCCTTTCCCACTTGTAGACGCATCTGCAGCAGGCGACTTTGGGAAATATCGTGGCAAATGGGTAAATTGCTCGTAATGGGCAATTTCTCCATTTGCCACAATGTTTTCAACTCTATTCAAGAATTAGACTTTCATTTATAGAGATTTTCCATAATCTTGCCAAGACATTCACAAAGTTATCTGCTGTAAAAATATGGAAAATCTATATCAATGAGAGTAAAAGTACTGTATACAGTTGGCAGTATTGTTGCAAAAGGAGAAATTGACTATCATGAGCAATTTCTTGTTTTGCCACACTGTTTTCAATAGTCCTGTGCTTCATCAAGTGTCTGTATGTTGGAAAGAGTTCAATATTTTTTGCAAATTTGTTGAATATTGAAATCATGATTGAAAATGGTGAGTTTTCTCCGTTTACGATGCTATGATCAGAGATACGGATCACTTCTATTGCATTCTATTGCCAGTACTGTGAGAATCTTGCTGATCATAATCCTTGTTCTCCACACGCTCTATTACAATAAATGGTCTGACGATCCTGATTACTCTATTCGAAATGCAAGGGAATATTATGACAACTATCATATAAAAAATATTAACGGTCTTATTTGTTTCGTCTGTAATTATATTTCTGGAACAGTTAAATAAATGAAATGTGAGAACATAATCTATTTATTTCATTTAGAAAGATCAGCTAATACAGATATATATTAAATGTTTACTTATTCATGTCGACTTCATTTAAACAGATTTTTATAAGCTCATCATTGGTGAGTTATTGTGATCAGTCTTTGTTCGTCAACATTTTGCTTAAAACGACATCTCCGCCTAAACTGGCCAATTTTGATAAAACTTTACAGGAATGTTCATTTGGTGATCCCTTTCATAGTTGTTCAAAGAAATGAATTCCATTTGGAACTCTTGTTGAAAATCTTCGTGTCTGAAACCAAAAGTTTACTGGCCTGATTTGAAAATTATTTGCAGAGATGTTCTTTGGGAGACTACCAAGATTGTTCAAACTAGAACTATCACTGCAGATGATAAATACCCCCAAAACAGCACCTTGACCTGCACCATAACTTAATAAGTAAAAGGGCCATAACCCTGTAAAACAACATGCAATTGTAAGACCTTTAGGATATGAACATCTCGAATTTTATTGAATTCCACCCAGTGGTTTGTAAGAAATAGTCCAGACAAAATATGGCTTTTGACCGACACAGTTTTTTGGGTGTATAATTATTTAGATCCATTGGAAAACATGGTTGCTATCAGGGGCAGACCCTTTTTATGATGTGTATAGTAAAAACTTTTACATAGAGAGATATATAGGGAAAAACTTGTTCAATCTGTGTCAGTAAAGACCATCAAATTAGCATGGTTAGTTTTCAATATATTCTTATAGTGGAAATTTTTAATTTCTTAATGAAAAAAATGGGGCCTCTTGGTGGAGCGTAAAAAAGCCATCTGTGCATCCCCAGCAGGAGGTCAAAGTCCCCAAATGAAAGCTAAAATCTAACTAGTGTGGTTTTGACTTGAGTAGGATGCAAGAATGCACTATTCATTTCCAGTCTTCATTAAAATCTTCAAAATTGTCATTTTTTCAAACCTTTATTTCTCACTCCGGTCCTAAGTGACCTATTTGTGTTGCAGTACAATATAACCAAACTCATTCATTAACTAACAAAATGATAGCTATGAATATATCAGGAGAGATCCAGGGCCATCATGGGTTTCTAGTATTATACACCGTCTTTGAGATTTTACTGTGTAATAATAAAGGGGAAAAATGCTAAATATCTTAAACATAATTGGGTTCGCCCCTTCCTTATTCAATAGTCACCCAGGGTTATAATTATGGCCCTTATGGCTCGTTAGCTTAAACAAAAGGCTCATGAGGGCCTATGCTCGACTGGAATTGTTCTTTGGTCATTTTTAATCCAGAGCATGTATGAACAGGCAACAAAGGAATTTTGACAATTTGTAAAACAGTCATGCATAGGCGGATCTGGCTGGTTTTCGAAAGGAACCAAGCTTATTTAACTACCATCTCAGTTTGGTGAAGATCGGATAGTAAATGGAGACTATTGTGTTCACAAGCTGTATTATAGCAATTTTGACAATTTCAAGGGCCATAATCTAGTCATGTTTGGGCAGATCTGGCTGGTTTTCGAAAGAAACAAAGCTCTCATCAATATTTAACTATTATCATAGTTTGGTAGAGCTAAACAAGAGCACTGCATACGGCACAGACGCTCGACTGATAGAAAACAGAAAAAAGCTCAGCTGAACAAAAAACCTTAACCGGACGACCACGCAGTTGCCACCAGATGACGACGCCGGACGACGCCAGGGTCATGACAATAGCTCTCGTTTTTTCAAAAGTCAAGCTAAAAACCAAAAAAAAAACTTCAGAAATTAAGACCTTGACCTAGCTTGGTAAAAGTAAACTCTTTGAAGCACTGAACCTGTGAATGTTGCATGACGGAATTCTGTCAACAAATGAGAGTGCTAGAGCGATGAGATAGTTCTGTACAAACACATTATAGTAACTGTGACCTTGACCATTGGCATAGGTCGATGGAACGCAAACTTGAACAAGAGTCGATGCTTGCAAACATATGAATTAAAATTCATAACCATATAAGAAATAAATATTATAGTCAATGCGACCTTGACCTAGGTAGGTGAAACGCAATCTTGTACAAGAAGCGATGCTGGTGAACATGTGTATTCAGTTTCATATAAATTAGATATGAAATAAAATTGATGACATTGTTTAGTAAAGGCATATAGTAGTCACTGTGATCTTGACCTTTGGCCTAGTGCGGTGAAACGCAAATTCGTACAAGAGGCAATGCTGGTGAACATGCATGTTCATAAAAAGATATGAAATAGTCACTTTAGCCATGATGTCGTTTTTGTAAAGGTGTATAATAGTCACTACGATCTTGACCTTTGACATAGGTTGGTGAAACACAAACTCTTACAAAAGGCAATGCAAGAGAACATGTGTGTGAAGTTTCATATCAAGCGGATATGAAATAAAGTCGCTAGAGCGATGATGTCATTTTGTACAGGTGTATAAAAGTCACTATGACCTTGACCTTTGACCTAGGTCGGTGAAATGAGAACTCTTACAGGAGTTAATGCTAATGAACATCTATGTGAAGTCTTAAAAAAATATGATAAGAAATGATGTTGCTCGAGCGATGACATCATCAGGACACGTACATACGGGCGGACCCATATGTACCCATGACTACCTTGACGCAGGGGGATAATTACTGCTACGTTTAAAAACATAAATATGCCTCTTTAGTGTACAAATGATTAAAACCATGAACGTAGCAAAGCTGAAATCACAGCTTGAAATGACAAGTTAGAATAAATGGATATCATGTTACTCTTCACAAGCCTAATCAGCAAGTGGTGTCATATCACAACTAGTTGATCAGTTACATGTTTAACACATCTCGCCATACCAGTGAGATTTTATGATGATTTGTTCTTTGCCTAATCAGAGTAACGCATCTCTGTATATGTCTCTGCTATGATCTACAAAGTTGTCTGCTGCAGAGGCATAAAAAGTTATTTATTTTATTGAAAAGCTTGCATAGTACAACCAGGGACGTAGATATCTACGTCCCTCATACAACAGAAAGGAGTATTGTGTGTTTAACACTTTCCCTCATATAGACGCTTTCTGAAGCCTCGATCTGCAGCAGACAGCTTTTTGAAAACTTAGTGACAAAAGAAGAAATTCCTCAAAATGAGCAATTTCTCCTTTTGACACAATGTTTTCCATTTTAGCCAAAGGGTATCCATTCAATTATAGAGATTTTCTATTTTTTGACAAAAATATGTTCAAAGTTGTCTGCTGCAGAATTGCTGTATGAGGGAAAGAGTTAAACTAGCAAATTGAAAATAAAACGACAAACTTGTTCATTTGAAGTGTTTATTAAAGTGTGTATTAATGTCTATCTCTTTGTAACAGGGTCATTTACAAAATTTGCACATAATAACAATACTCAATATACACAGGGTAATGAAATCAATTATACAAAACTCATACTAATACAATTTACCTAATCATATTTTTAAGATCATCTTCTTTGAAATACCTGATGAAAAATTATAACAATTTTGAAACAATAGAAAACATTGTGGGAAAAAGAAATACTGCTTGGTCAGAGCAATTTCTCTTTTTCCCTGACGGTTTTCTAAATTTCATTTTTTTTTTTAACTCGGTAGTAAAACGATATCTCCAGCAAACCACATGTTCTTTTTTTTTCTGAGAAATTTCCAATGCAGAAAAACCTGCAGCAGACAACCTTGTGAAAGCATTCAGTCAAAACTATGGAAACTCTCTACAAATGAAAGAACAAGTATTGTAAAAAATTGAAAACATTGTGCCAAAAGCAGAAATGGCTCATTATGAACTAATTTCTTGCTTTGCCATGATGCTTTCAAAAGTCGTCTGCTGTGGAGGCACCAGAAAGGGTCTGTATGTTGGAAAGGGTTAAAGGAACATGTGATGCCAGTCAATATTTTACTGCTGAAAGCTTGACAGACAGACGACTGATAAGTGATGCCTTTATGTCTCTGCCAAGGCAGGCACTACAAAAAATATGTCAAATTTGATGATTAAATCTCGAAAACTTTGGTCCTACATTAAACATCAGATCATTTCAACAGCCGAAACCAGCAGCTTAAAGACCGATTGATTTGATTCGAATGATACAGTGAATAATTTGTATTTCATTATTTAAGTATACATTTTAATTGTTTTATGCATTAATGCCATCAAATTAAAAACCTCCAGAGGATGGTTTGCACTAGATGTGGCTTAACCTTTTCCCACATACAACAAATCTGCAACAGACGACTTTGAAAACATCTTGGCAAAAATATGAAAACTCTCTGTAAATGAAACTTTAACAAGTTGAAAGCATTGTGGCGAAAGTCGTCAGCTTTGGAGACCTCTGTATGAGGGAAGAGTTAATTATGAGTATTATAATCTATCTTCAAAATGCCATAAGAATACTTTTCTACATTTTCAACTGTTTCACAGTACAGTGATGAAAAATCTTGCAAATCAGTTCAAAAATCAAAAACGTTTTTGTTTTATATAACTTAACCCATCCCACATGCAGCTTAATTTCAAATGCTTCAAAAAACTTTCTCCTTTTGGCTCTATATATATATGTCTTTATTGGATAATTATATTTGCTGGTAAAGAGGTTTACCATATTTTTGCCAAGATGATTTGAAACTTGTCTCCTGCAGATGTGGGAAATGGTTAAAGATGTTTAGTTAAAGCTTTCATACACAAGTAAAGAACTATTTTAGCACATAAATTCAACAACAACAACAGTGCTTTGGGATAAATTTTACATAAACACAAAGTAGTATTACAATCGCTCAAATCATAGGTGACTGTTTCCCTAATGTAATATCTTTAGAGATGTCTGATTTGAAATCATCTAAGAAAGAAATTGTAATATAACTATGGAAACTTCGAAGTAGAACTTTTAGAGGTGAAATAATTATGGAAAAGGATAAATTGTTTGTTTTGAGTAATGATGACAGGT
Source organism: Serripes groenlandicus (assembly GCA_031761405.1). Taxonomy (NCBI): domain Eukaryota; kingdom Metazoa; phylum Mollusca; class Bivalvia; order Cardiida; family Cardiidae; genus Serripes; species Serripes groenlandicus. Next base: position 141,841,539 of record JASEVX010000003.1, read on the forward strand.
ACAAACAATAATAGACTTGCTCTTCATGAAGTACTTCCAATGAAGCTAGAACTATCACTGAAGATGATAAATACCCCCAAAACAGCACCTTGACCTACACCATAACTTAATAAGTTAAAGGGCCATAACTCTGTAAAATAAAATGCAATTGTAAGACCTTTAAGATATGCACATCTCCTCTTGGTATAGAAGCTTCATGTAAAATTTTATTGAATTCCACCCGGACAAAATATGGCTTCCGACCAACCGACCGACAGCCCGACACCTATATACTCCCTCTTCTTCGAAGGGGGTATAATAGTTCCATAATTTACGGAAATACATTTGTGACGAGTCAAACTATCCTTTCCTACATTTCTGTTGTTTTCCTTATGGGTATTTATTCATCATTTGTGTTACAATAATACAATGACATCACCATTATAGAAATTTGGATTTGTAACATCCGATTAGTTAATAAAACTAATAAAGTTTTATTTGAACTCATTTCAAAATTACACACAAATTATCATATATCAGATTACGTGTTTTCATTCCTTTATAAAGTACGTATTATCATATTTAATAATATCCTCTATAAAAAAAAAATCTGTCGACATTTACTTTTCATCCATCAAAACGTAGCAATATTGTGACTGCAACAAAAATTCCTCACTTGACACAATTTTTGGATACATGGTATTATTGGTATAGCAAAGTTAATACACATTACCTATAGACAGGAAAAATCGCCAACTATGCTGTCGATTTGTTTAACCGTAATATCACAACTGCTCGGAATAAAGCAAACTTAACCATTTACCTAATAAGATATTGTTCGAGTAACCTGCTCTGAAAAAAAAAAATGAGGAAAAAATGAAAACTTAAGTTTTGATATCAGTTAAAAACATAGCTCCAAATATAGAAATTTTAATTTTTGAGCAATGCTTTAAGCAAAGTAAAGATTTCAAAAAAAAAAAAACGGGAAGGAGTGTAAGTCATCATCATCATTATAATCACAGCTAAACAACAATTATCTTTGTACAATTTATAGTATTGATTGCACATAAGAAAATTCTAATTAATAATTACTTAAACATAAATTACACACATTCTATCCAATTGGTTTCTCAAGTTGTAAATGCGTGACATGACAAAAGTGGCTTGTGAGGCATATACGATTATTGAAATTATTGTGGGAAAAGAGGAAACTATAATATTGTAAGCAATTTCTTATTTTCCCACAATGATTTCATTTCTCTTTTGTTTTTGTGGAAGAGTAAAAATAGAATATCAAGTTAGGTGTTATTAGCTTTTGCAAAAATATCTGATTTCAAAAAAAAATCTATCTTTTTTGAGAAAGATTTGAAAGCATTATGCATAAATGACAAATTGCTACAAACTTACTGAACAGAGTAAGTAAATATTGGGGCAAAAAATGTATGCTGTTACACTCAGTATTTATAGAACTGGTTAAATATAACACTTACTTAATACAGACGACTTCTAACACTCTACTGGAAACATTGTGCAAAGAAGGAGAAATTGCTCAAGAGGAATAATTTCTCCTTTTTACAAATTGCATTCAAGTTTATATCAAAATTGAAGTTCCAATTATGCAAATATTTAGATTTAGAGCAGACCCTGAACATATATCTGTTCAATGTGAGATAATCTTTGGCAGCACACTGCAATCATGTTAACTTTCTACTTAACCCTTTCCCTCATATAGACGCTTTCTGAAGCTTTTGCAGCAGACAGCTTTTTGAAAACATAGTGACACAACAAAAGAAGAAAATTGCTCAAAATGAGCAATTTCTCCTTTTGCGACAATGTTTTCCACTTATAGTCATAGGTAATCCATTCAAATATATAGAGATTTTCTATTTTTTGACAAAATATGTTAACATAGACAACTTTAACCCTTTCTCTCATACAGACACATTCTGATGTTTTAGCAGCAGATGACTTGTGATAGCATGTTATATGTGGGAAAGTGTTAAATGTTTCTGCAGCAGATAACTCATTGAAAACATTGTAAGAAAAAGGAGAAATTGTTCAAAATAGCAATGTCTTATTTTTACTGTACATCATATTTATTTGTCTTATCTTTTCAGATGTTTCATTTTTTCCGTAGACATTTTCACAACAGATGACTTATAATGTCATATCAGGTAAATGGTTCAAAGCTTAACGCTTTCCCACATACAACAAATCTGCAGCAAACGACTTTGAACATACTTTGTCAAAACATAGAAAATCTCTATAATTGAATGGATAACCTATGACTAAAAGTGGAAAACATTGTGTCAAAAGGAGAAATTGCTCGTTTTGAGCAATTTCTTCTTTTGTCACTATGTTTTCAAAAATCTGTCTGCTGCAGAGACATCAGAAAGCGTCTATATGAGGGAAAGGGTTAACGCTTTCCCACATACAACAAATCTGCAGCAGACAACCTTGTAGAAAGCATTCAGTCAAAATATGGGGACTCTCTATAAATGAAATAATAATTATTGAATAAAAATGAAAACATTGTGGCAAAATTAGAAATTGTTCATCATGAACATTTTCTCCTTTTGACACAATGTTTTAAAAAGTTGTCTGTATGTGAAAAAGGGTTCGCAGTACCTTTATCACAGAACAAGGTTTTGTAAGTATTTAATGATATTTAATAATTCTTATAACAAAAACCAAATGTTCGCTAAAAAGAAGCAATAGCACTAAATAGAATAAAATGCAAAGAAAAACATGTAATTTTAACCCTTTACTTGATGCAACATTTTGAGCCGTCTGTTTGAAAATGTAATCGATTGAAATAACAGGACAAGTGGCAGTGAAAGCTTGTATGGAGCTATTTCACCTATTACCACACTGTTATCAAAACTCATCTGCACATTAGTGACAGATATATTGGGTGTATCAGGGTAAAAATACAATGTTTACAAGGTAAAGCTTCAAACTGCGTCTTCACTTGGGAAAAAATTATTTTGTTTCTCTGCCTATGTATGAGAATGGAAATGTTTATTTAAAAGTGTGTTTATACAATATATTACACATTTAGCCAGATGACAATAATCAGTGACGTCCAGTCTAACTCAGAGGGTCAAAATCTTCCATCCCAAATTCTTCAGTACCAAACGACAATCCCTGACTGAATCCAGCCTGAAATCAAAACAACAACAACATATTTTATATTTCTCTTGTGGTAAATATTTGAGCCAATCCACGAGAAAACCAACATTGTGGTCTCTGCGTAAAGTTTCAACCTAGATCAGGCTAAGCATGACGCTCAGGCTAACCCGGTCTTGGTTGATATATTACGCAGAGTCCATAATGTTGGTTTTCTCTTGGAACGGCTCATTCTCTTTAAATGAAGGTACAATAATTGAATACAGTTGAAACATGATGACAAAAGGAGAAATTGCTTGTTTTGAGCAATTTTTTTCTTTTGTTGCCATGTTTTCAAAAAGCCATCTGCTGAAGAGGCGTCAGAAAGTGTCTATATGAGCGAAAGGATTAAGAACATTATAATAACAAGTATTGAAATTGCTTATGCTAAGCACTTTTTCCTTTTGCCACAATATTTTCAACTCTATTAAGATTATTCACATTTTTGCTCATATGTTTTCAAAGTCGTCTGCTGCAGATTTAATGTATGTGGGAAGGGGGGTTTAAAACATAACTGGAGTGGGTTTTTCAGACAAAAACATCCCTCCCCACTGCATATTGTCAGGACCTGGAAAAGCAGAACTTAACCCTTTCCCTCAAATAGACGATTTCTGACGCCTCTGCAGCATACAGCTTTTTGAAAACATAGTGACAAAAGAAGAAATTGCACAAAACGTGCAATTTCTCCTTTTGCCACAATGTTTTCCGCTTTTTGTCATAGGTTATTCATTCAATTATGGAGATTTTCTATGTTTTGACAAAATACGTTCAAAGTCGTCTGCTGCAGAATTGTCGTATGAGGGAAAGGGTTAAGGTAACAGCAGCATTTTTTTACAAAATGTACCCTATTTACCAATTTCCCATATAATTCTCCAAGCAACATACTTTCTGTAATAAGGCAAGAGGTGTAATATTTTGTAATATTCCCACAAGTACTAGCTCAGTCTCAAGGAAGGAGACATCAAGAGTGATAAATGCAAGCTGTAATAAGTAGTTTCATCTGTTAACATGGTGTTTTACACTGCTTTAACCCTTTCCCTCATACAACAATTCTGCAGCAGACGACTTTGAACATATATTGTTAAAACATAGAAAATCTCTATAATTGATAACCTATGACTAAAAGTGGAAAACATTGTGGCAAAAGGAGAAATTGCTCGTTTTGAGCAATTTCTTCTTTTGTCACTATGTTTTCAAAAAGCCGTCTGCTGCAGAGGCGTCAGAAAGTGTCTATATGAGGGAAAGGGTTAAAAAAGAATAGGTTATACCATGCCAACTCCTGGGAAAGTTACCAGTACTTCTGGTTAATTTATCCTGACACCAGCGAGTCGGTCGTAATGCTAACCCCACAACCATGAGTGCCAAGGAGGGAAAACAACTACTACTTATTTAAAAGTCTTTGGTATGACCCAACTTGGGATCCTACCTGCGACCCCTCCAAAACCAAGGCAGACGCTCTTGCACTAAACTAGCGAAGCGTTTAATAAGTAGTTTCAAAAACAATTGTTAAATGAGTAAGTCTTAAATCATATTGCATGAGAGAATGTGTGCCGAGTAGGAATTCAAACTCAGAACCCCTTGTGCCATAAACTCTATTGTTAACCATTTCCCACAAACAACAAATCAAAAGCAGAATTATGGAATACTCTTTATAAGGAAATATTACTATTGAAAAGTGTTGAAAACAAATGTGGCAAAAGGATAAATGGCTCATGATGAGCAATTTCTCCTTTTGTCATCATGTTTTCCAAAGTGGTCTGCTGCAGAGGCGTCAAAATGCTTCAACATGTGGGGAAGGGGGGTTATCCCCGGAGCTACTGACCTGCAGATCCAGAAAATCCTTGTCCATGCTGCTGATTTGGGAGTCAATATCCTGGTTCTTTGACTGGCTTGTGACTATACCCTGGTTCTGCGACTGGCCTGGGTTGAATGAAGGCATTCCAAAAGGATCTGATGGATCTTGGGGCGGAGCCTGCATATTTGTGGGTGTGACAAATGGGTTAAATCCTACAAAATAAAGTTGTTTTTCTATACTTCAATGTACAGGTATCCACATAGATGTTTGAAATGAAGTAGCCCCTGCCAACATACAACAAATCTACATCAGACAATTTTGAAAATATCTTGGCAAAAATATAAAAAATGTTTGTGTATAGCAATGTTTATGTTTTTCACTCCTCAGTGAACAACTTTTGAAAATATTGTGGTAAAAGGAGAGAGAAATTTATCATAATGAGCTATTTATCTTTTTCCAACTATTTGTATAACTGTTTTGCATGTAAAAAGATCATTCTGCCAATTGTCAGGGAATTAAAAAGCAAGAGGGCCATAATGGCCCTAGTTGGCTCACCTTAATTATACAATGTTCTGCAATGCAAAACACATCAAGACAATTATTCTGAATGCAACCTCCACAGTGTTAACAAGATTTTCCTTCATTTGGCCTAGTGATCTATTTTTTTTTACCTGATATGACCCATATTCCAACATGGAATAGATATCATCGAGCCAACATTCTGACAAAGTTTCAACAAAGTAAAAATGCCGCCTCCAGAGTTTGAACAATATTTTCCTTTATTGACCTTGCTTCTGACCCAACTTGACCTAGATATAATTCAGAGAAACATTCTGACAAAATTTCAAGTTGCTGAAGCAAAAAATGTGGCATCCAAAGTGTAAACAAGATTTTCCTTCAATTTGACCCATGTTCAAACTTTTACTTTTTGACCCTACATGACCCATATTCGAACTTGGCCTAGTTATCATTCAGCTCAATATTCTGACCAAATTATAAGCTGCTGAAGCAAAAAATGCGGCTTCTAAAGTGTTTACAAGATTTTCCTTCAATTTGGGCTAGTGACCTAGTTTCTGACCCAATATGACCCTTAACATTCTGACAAAATTTCAAACTGCTGAAGCAAATATTGCGGCTTCTGGTGTGTTAACAAGATTTTCCTTCAATTTTACCTCGTGACCTACTTTTTGAGCCGACATGACCCATGTACAAACTTGACTTACATATCATCAAGACAAACATTCTGATAAAGTTTCAACATGCTCAAGTTCAAAATGTGGCCTCCAGAATGTTAACAAGATTTCCCTTCAATTTGACCTAGTGACCTAGTTTCAAACTTGTCCAAGATTTAATGGAGATGAATGTTCTAATGAACTTTCATGAAGATTGGATGCAAAATGTAGCCTGTAGAGTGTAAACAAGCTCAAATGTTGACGAAGGACGACAGACTGACGCCGGACAAAATGTGATCACAATAGCTCACCTTGCACTTCGTGCATAATTATGTGAGCTAAAAATCATTAGATGTTTAGACAATAAATCATAATTTATCCCTTTCCCTCATATAAAAGAAGCTTTCTGATGCCTCTGTATCAGACGGCTTTTTTGAAAACAAAGTGACAAAAGAAGTCATTGGTTATTCATTCAATTATAGAGATTTTCTTTTTTTTTGACAAAATATGTTCAAAGTTGTCTGCTGCAGAATTGTCACATGAGGGAAAGGGTTAATCTGGTAAATGGTTAGCCCAATAACTCATCAAGAGCTGACTTTAACAAACAAATGCTATTTACCCTTTCCCACCTGTTCCTGCAGACTTAAGAAAACACAAATCAAAATGAACAATGTTTTCAACTCTATCCTATAATTTTATTTTCATTCTAAGAGATTTTTCATAATTTTTCCTTGATGCATTCAAAGTCGTCTGCTGCAGAATTGTTGTATGTTGGAAAGGGTTAAATTAGAACTTGCTTGTACCTTCCAAAACTATTATGTCAAGTAATCTGCTGCAGAGATTACTTTCTTTTAGAAAAACACCTCCTCATACAGACAATTTGAAAAAAAATATGGCAGAGGAGAAAATAGGTATTTTCTTCTTTTCTCAATGAATTCAATTCTATTAACTGCAATTCAAATATCTATAATCATGTCCAGATTTCCTAATATTATCTTCTTCTTTCAATCTGACATTTGACAATCAATTCTAGACCACTTTGCAAGAGGTGATCGACATTTGAAAACAAAATGTTGGAAACAAATAATTTTCAACTGCATAATCAAACCATACATTGAAATTTCAAAACGCATTAAAAACACTCTAATAAGATTACATTAGGGACTCTTGATTAAAATGTTTTCAAAATATAAAACCTTTTAATGCCTCTGCTGCAGATAATAAACATTGTGGAAGAAGGAGCAATTGCTCAAAATGAGTAATTCCCTTTTTCAAATGATGTTTTCAGACATTTCAAATACAGATAACCCTGAAAATATTCTATACGGGATGTGGTCAATAAAGGTTATACCATTATTTCTATTTATATGATCCTGCTGTAAGGGGGAGTTCAAGCCCACATTTGGTTGCATAAAAATGGATGCCAGCTCCTCCTTTTCGTCTATATCTGTTGAAGGTACCTGCTGTAGAATGGACGACGGGGAAGGCGTGACGGGTGTTGTGACCTTTCCAGCTCGTGAACGCGCTGAGGGTGGTGGCGGTGATACTACAAAATGTGAAACAAATTTTACCAGTGTGACTTAATTAATAAACCCTTTCCCACATGTAGACGCTTTCTGATGCCTCTGAAGCAGACGACTTTTGAAAACATTGTGGCAAAAGAAAAAATATGCCACAATGTTTTCAACTTTATTTAAGAATAGAACTCTCATTTATGGAGATTTTTCACATTTTTGCCAAGACGATTCAAAAGTCGTCTGCTGCAGATTCGTTGTATGGGTGAAAATGTCAAGACTATAACAACTCAATGGTTTACCCTCTCCCAAATACAACATTTCTTCAGCAGACAACATTAAAAACACCTAGGTCATAACACAGTGACTGTATAAAAACAAAGTTATAAGGATTGAATATAGTTTGAAAACTGAGCAATTTCTCCCCTTGCCACGATGTTTTCAAAAATTGTTTGCTATAGATGCAACCGAATACTTCTGCATATAAGTCAAAGGATAAGTACAAAACAGACTTCCTTTCCAACTAAAATCTTTTGAAATATATAAATTGTGTTTTATTTTCTTAGTATAGTAGTATTTCATTTATACCATGGTCGTCAGTTTGCTTGCCCATGTATTTTCTGGCTTTCTCACATCAATACACAACATTCTTCACAGGCATTTATCTCATTCCAAAATGAGCTTTTCAGTCATTTGATCAATTATCATAAAGAATGTTGGTTTAGCTGATATTTTAACTCATGACAGATTGACAATCAACATCTTTACTTAACCCTTTCCCTCATACGACAATTCTGCAGCAGATGACTTTGAACATATTTTGTCAAAAAATAGAAAATCCCTATAATTGAATGGATAACCTATGACAAAAAGTGGAAAACATTGTGGCAAAAGGAGAAATTGCTCGTTTTGAGCAATTTCTTCTTTTGTCATTATGTTTTCAAAAAGCTGTCTGCTGCAGAGGTGTCAGAAAGCGTCTATATGAGGTAAAGGGTTAACAAGAGCTCCGCGGAGCGAACGCCAACGCTCATCTGTTTTTATCCAAGTCGAAAAAAGGGTATGAGTAAATAATTATTTAAGCCAGAGTTATGTGACTTGGTATAGACATGTGTATTGTTCCTAGAAACATGTGTACCTTTTTTCTTCGAAAAACAGACAAGCTAATTAATGACAGTACAGTTTTTGGAATCATTCAATATTTTCATAAATAATACAATCAGCCAAATTTAATCCTTAAACAAAAGATATGCTGTAATTCTCATATAGATATTTTTTTAACCCTTTACCACATAAAACAAATCTACAGCAGACAGCTTTTGAATCAACTAGCCAAAAACACAGAAAACCTATAAAAATGAAGGTAAAAATACTAGAAAAGTTGAAAACAAAACGTTTTCAAAAGTCGTCTGCTGCAGAGGCGTCTGTATGTGGGAAAGGGTTAAATGTGACTTTTTCTCTGAGTCTACCTCACTTTTCACTTAAACCTTTACCACAAAAACATCTAGGCAAAAAATAGAGAATTTCTATAAATAAAAGCAGAATAATTGAATAGAGATGAAAACATTGTGGCAAAAGGAGAAATTGTTCATTATCATTACATTTATGCTCAAAAGTTGTCTGCTGCAGTTGTGTCAAATGCATCTGCATGTGGGAAAGGTTTACAGGAATTTTATTCACAGACATAATTTGATGATATAAATAATTAAAGCATGCAACACAAAACAGAAATACACAAGAAATCAAAGTGAATTCATTTACCGTATATGATATTTACCAAGTCGTCGGATTTGAATATATTTGAAAAATAGAATATAATATGTTCTATGGGGTACTGTAGTTTTAAGGCAGAGTTGAGGAAAAATGGAGAAATTGCAAGTTTTGAGCAATTTCTCCATTTCCCACAATGTCTTAACCCTTTCCCTCATACGACAATTCTGCAGCAGACGACTTTGAACGTATTTTATCAAAACATAGAAAATCTCCATAATTGAATGGATAACCTATGACTAAAAGTGGAAAACATTGTGTCAAAAGGAGAAATTGCACGTTTTGTGCAATTTCTTCTTTTGTCGCTATGTTTTCAAAAAGTCGTCTGCTGCTATTGCGTCGAAATGCGTCTGCAGGTGGGAAAGGGTTAAATGTTGTCTTTTACATATACATCAGAAATTCTGTATCTAGTAAAGGGTGAAACGGAAATAAAGCAGTGAATGAACGTGATTTCACTTACTGACGCCAGGCGTAAGTGAACTATGTGACGTGCCGTTTGTAATCGGTGACGATCTATTACCCGCATCAAACACGAGATTCTCTAGTTTGCGGCCCACAGCGCTCTGTTTTGGTGAGTTTTGCTGAAAGTAAACAACCAAGGTATTCAATTAACCCTTTCCAATATGACTCATCTGCAACAGATGACTTAAGAAAACACTGTTCACCCTTTCCCACTTGCAGACTCATTTTGACGCAATAGCAGCAGACATTGTGGCCAAAGGTGAAATTGCTCATCATGAGCAATTTCTCCTTTGGCCACAATGTTGTCAAACTTTATTTAACAATTAAGCTGTCTTTTTTGGAGATTTTTCAGGTTTTTGTCACTATTTTTTCAAAGTCTGCTGCAGATCTGTTGTATGTGGGAAACAATTAAAATAGAAGAAATTATTTATTATGAGCCATTTCTACTTTTTCTACTTTTATCCAAATGTTTTCAACTTCGTTCAGTAATTATACTTTCTAAAATAGGGATTGGCCATATTTCTGTCTTGACGAAACAAAAGTCATCTATTGTAGATTTGTTGTGAGTGGGGAAAGGTTACAAGTACAACTGTAAGTTTATCCGAACACTGATGCATCTATCATGATAACTATCTTCAAAACCCTGTGTCCAATGAAGGAAAAGACACATCTACCAATATTATAACACAATTATCTTGTTTAGTTTAATTTAATTTAAACTTATTTACTTTACATTAATTGCGAAATTAGCTTTGAGCTTATATTAATCATCCTTCATGTCTGCTTCCTGGAACCAGAACTCGTGCTGTTTGTGTGGAAAAAAAGCCCAAAGGCAGAACCTGCTCTTCACAGGATTCAAACCTGGGACCTTTAGTATGAAAGGCAGGCACTCTACCACTTCACCACTATTATCTAGTATGAGTCTCCATCTAGTATGACCAAATCAAAACTGTGATTGAACCTTTGATAACTTTAAAAACATCTAGGAAAAAACATGGAAAATGAAGGTATAATTACTGAAAAAAGGTGGAAACATTGTGGTAAAAAGGAGAAATTGCTCGTTTTGCCACAATGTTTTCAATAGTTGTCTGCTGTAGATGTGTCAAAATGCGTCTGCAGGTAGGAAAGGGTTAATAATTAAACATTCATTTTGAAATATCTTCTATAATTTGCCAATTTCTCCAAAACTGTCTACTACAGATTTGTTGTACATGGAACAGAGTAAATAAGATACTTTATCTGGATGAACATGATATGTTCTTTGCAAAGATACTTTTTTTGTCCAATAAATACCTTTGAGTAAGAAGTAAATAAAATCTCTCCTAGCTAGTGCTTAACCCTTTCCCTCATATATATAGACGCTTTTTGACGACTCTGCAGCAGACGGCTTTTGAAAACATAGTGACAAAAGAAGAAATTGCTCAAAACATGCAATTTCTCCTTTTGCCACAATGTTTTCCACTTTTGGTCATAGGTTATCCATTCAATTATAGAGATTTTCCATTTTTTGACAAAATATGTGCAAAGTCGTCTGCTGCAGAATTGTCATATGAGGGAAAGGGCTAATTGCTTGAAAAATTAACATGATTGTAACCTTTCTACAAAAATGTATATATAACCCCTATCACATACATACATACATAATTATGTATTAGTATCATATTTTGAATTGGGTTTATGATAATACAGAATATTGGAAAATAATCATTTGATGACAAAACATGTGTGTCATAATAATATATTATGCCAAATAGTCCCTAAAAAAAACCTTTGTCTGAGTAGAAATGTATACCATCACCAGAATGCATTAAATATATAACATTAACCCTTTCCCTCATACAACAATTCTGCAGTAGACGACTTTCAATGTCTTTTGTCAAAACATAGAAAATCTCCATAATTGAATGGATAACCTATGACAAAAAGTGGAAAACATTGTGGCAAAAGGAGAAATTGCACGTTTTGTGCAATTTCTTCTTTTGTCACCATGTTTTCAAAAAGCCGTCTGCTGCTGCTGCAGAGGCGTCAGCAAGCGTCTATATGAGGGAAAGAGTTAAGTTTAGATTCATTGTAAATGTGTAAAGGATTCACTTGAAATGATTGATTTGATAATTTTTAGTAGTTTGACCTTGTTTGAAAGTGAAAGTAGAGAATGTGAAAAACCAGATTAATCCTCGCCTGATTTTGTCCACATTGATGCTAACCACAGGTGAATTCTTTCTTGTATAATACATGAACCCCCATTGTCTTTGGATTGTTTTAAAGCTAGGGGGTAACTGCTATCAATGATATAGGGTGTTCTACATGAGAAACGCTTAGTGACAATTGAGCAATGAAACTGGTTAATTTACATGGAAACGAAGAAAGATTTTGTTTGTGTATTGTGACCTATAAAAAACTATGTATAAAAGATCATCTTTACCCTCTGACAGCTGGTTGATTGATTGATTGGGGTTTAACACAGTTTGTAACAATTTCTCAGTCATATCACAGCAGCCAGTTCACCTACTCATGTGTTTCCTGGTTTTCGCACACCAGTACTCCACACAACAATCTTTCCAAGAAACTGGCTGCTTTTCCACATAGACTTAGCCCATTGGTGGAAGACAAATCACGCATGTCGAAATGACTTTTGTCAAACGTCGGAAAAAAAGTTGGCCGAGCCGGGATTCAAACTCACAACCCCTGGATTGACAGCACGCGTCGTTACCGACTTAGCTACCGGGACTCGACCTTCTAAGAGCTGGAACCAATTTAGTGAGGCCTGTGCCACCAGTATAGATCCAGGCCTGCCAACACATCCACACCGTCTGACCAGGTTCTATACAATTGGCTGCTAAACTCAACATTGTTATCTTGATATTCCTCTAATTTGCTATTGACTCTTCCAAATGCAAAGCTGGACAAGTCCATTTTAAGAATTCAGTATTGAAAGGGTTAAGGTAGTCAAGTTTTAATTCTTTGAACAATATCGATGACTTTTGCCTTGTTCGAAGCAACCATGTTTGAAAATGTCAAAAACCGTGTAACAATGTTCTTCCATAAAACATAATCTAATATTTCTACAAAATAGCACATTAAGTAAGGAGCAATGGAACTGATCATTACCGTGGTAACCAATGATACAGGGTTTGGGGGACTTGGGATTTACAGATGACACAACAAAAGAAATGTTATTTCACAATGGTAGGCTAGAGTTACCTGACTTTGTGATGGACTCTCAGTAGTGCTCTCCCCTGTATTGTACTGGAAGCTGACAACTGTACCAGCAGTTGCCGTGGAAACTTGGGTTAAGTCTGATAGCTATATATATATAGAGATATAGGTGTAATAAAGGTGAACAGTTTTACATGCAAATAAAACCCCTTTTTCTCATGTCTGTTTCCCTTTTTTACCTTTTGCTAATGTAGATGACTTCTGGCATTCTTGTTTCAACAACAGTAATAACAATGTGGGAAAAGTAGAGCATTACCAATGGCAGAGGTGTGAGGCACAATGACAACAGAAAACTGTTAGAGAATATCCATTACACATTGCAAATCACTGCATACATGTATTTGCAAAATGTTTGAATACACAGTACACGTTTCTGTAATTTAATAATGAATGTTTTCATTAAATTTACAAAATCCATTGATGAAATTGCAAAAAATCATTCTCACAAATAGGCTTTTTAAATTCTTTTAAAAAAAGAATTTGAAGATAAGTAGAACCCATTCTATAAATAAATAGATCACATAGAACACCCAACCACCAATTCCAAATGTTGAGAGAATTTCGGGAAAGAAAATGGTTCATATTGATGAGCCAGATTAGCAAACATGTTACATACCATCATTCACATGACAAGATACATGGTGATTTATCCCTTTCCCACATACAGACGCTTTCTGACACCTCTGCAGCAGACGACCTTTGAAAACATTGTTGCAAAAGGAGAAATTGCTCACAATGAGCAATTTCTTCTTTTGCAACAATGTTTTCAACTTTATTCATGAATTTTTCTGTCATTTATAGAAAATTTCCATATTTGTGACCATATGTTTACTATATGTGGTAAAGGGTTATATATTCATTCTTAGGTATTTTAAAACAGTTAACCTGATAATGACATTTCAAATTCAGAAGTTTCTGCAGTAAAATTTGGTTGCAGAGTTGAAATCATAGTGAGAAATGGCGAAATTGAATCGGTTATATATTCATTCTTAGGTATTTTAAAACAGTTAACCTGATAATGACATTTCAAATTCAGAAGTTTCCGTAGTAAAATTTGGTTGCAGAGTTGAAATCATAGTGAGAAATGGAGAAATTGAATCTCCATTTTCTACAATTGTTTAAAAAATCAACAGCTTCTATAAAGTGTAAAATGTCATTTGTAGCAGAGAAAGGATTACATTTATTCTAGCATTGATACACTTTCTACATGGCTTTACCATTTCACACATACAACAAATCTGCAGTAGACGACTTTGAAAGCATCTAAACAAAAATAATAACAACCTCTATAAATCATTTTTTTTTTAATAAAGTTGAAAACATTATGGCAAAATGGAAAATTACTCATGATGAGCAATTTCACTTTTTGCCACAATGTTTTCAAAAGTTTTTCCGCTGCAGAATGAATGTATATTGTTTTATGGTGCATCGACAGCTAAGGTAATTTAGCGCGCAATTAAATTTAATTATTCATGATCCCTGGGTAAACAAACCAGTACTAGGCTAGAAAATGTGCCTTGCCCAAGGGCAGTCCACCATGACCGTAGTGCCGTGACTGGGGATCGAACCCGGGACACCCGGTTTCAAAATCCCCGACGCTAACCACTCGACCACAGCGGATTCCTTTTTCCGCTGCAGAGGCGTCGACATCAGAAAGTGTTTGCATGTGGGAAAGGGTAAAGGTTATCATGATGCAATAAAGGAATATTCATACATAACAAAACAAACATGAGTGGAAAGGATGCATACTCCCCCGTTTTTAACAGACAAATAGTAGCAAATGCTTAACCCTTTCCGTCATACGACAATTCTGAAGCAGACGACTTTGTCAAAACATAGAAAATCTCCATAATTGAATGGATAACCTATGACTAAAAGTGGAAATCATTGTGGCAAAAGGAGAAATTGCACGTTTTGTGCAATTTCTTCTTTTGTCACTATGTTTTCAAAAAGCCGTCTGCTGCAGAGGCGTCCGAAAGCGTTTATATGAGGGAAAGGGTTAAGAGCAGTAGCAGAGTTTAAAACATAATGAGTAAAGGTAAATTGTTCATATTCAGTAATTTGTACCCTTCCAACAATGTTTTCAAAACTTGTCTGATGCTATACCATACAATGTCATCTTTATCAGTCTCTGATACTTCTATTTTATTTATAGTAGCAAGCAATAAGGGAAAGTAGATCTAGCAAAATTTAAATTTGCTACATAGGGTTTAAATCTATAAATGTTTTATCATTCAAAGAGCACAATACAAGAGAAACTCCACTAGCATGATGCAGTTATGATTTGAGTTATATGAAAACCAACCTTTGAAGATTTGACACCAAAACAGATTTTGCCACAATGTTTTCGAAGGTCTTCTGCTGCAGAGGTGTCAGACATCATATGTATGTGGGAAAGGGTTATGGCATAAATATCTGGTTGTTTGTGCCAATAAATGTTAGCTGGAATCTGCTAGGATACCTGCCTGACTAGAGTGTGTACAAGTAATATCACTGATTGCAAACGGACAAAGGTTGGTTTTCATGTAACATGGCCAAAAACAAAAAAAATATTAGTGTGTACGTAAGTATTTTCAAATCATTCTTCATTCTTTTGACTCTTTTCCCGATACAGACGTAACTTTCTGAATACAGACGTAACTTTTGACATCAGATGAAATTTGAAATTTGACAGTGTTACGAAAGAAGAAGAAATGGCTCATCCTGAGCTACATCTTCTTTTCTATAATGCTTTCAACTTTGCATTACAATGATATTTCATATGTTGACAATTGGAAAAGAAAGATTCTTACACAGTTGAACGCTTTGGAGGCGTCTACTGTTGTTGTTGTCTCTATCGGGAAAGGGGATAATATGTGAATTCATAGGGCCTACCTGATTGTTCTTTCTGTAGTTTTCAATATCTGACCGATCTTTAAGAAGTTCTAACTCACGAATTCGTAAACGTAAAACTTCGTTTTCTTTTTCCAACGTTTCAACCTGTAATAAGCAAATATCTGTATATAAAATAGGGTTCAGAGGAACACACATGTATCAACTTACAATAAATAGTTAATATAACTCTTTCTAACATATATCAAATCTGTAGCAGACAACTTATAAATAAAGGTTTGATCATTAAATAGAGTTGAAAACATTGTGGCAAATGGTGAAATTGCTCATCATGAGCAATTTCATCTTTGCCACTGTGTTTTCAAAAGTCGTCTGCTGCAGAGGTGTCAGAAAGCGTCTATATGTGGTAAAGGGCTAATATAACTCTTTCTAGCATACATAAAATCTGCAGAACACTACTTTGAAATCATCCAGGCAAAAATATGGAAAATATCTTTAGCCTTTTCCCACATACAGAACTTTTCTGATGCTTCTGCAGCAGATGACTTTTGTCACAATGCTTTCAACACTATTCGAGAACTAATTGTTTATGCAAATAATTTTTTCGTATTTTGCTCCACATGATTTCAAAGTTTAAATGAAAGTATATTGATTAATAAGACTTGAAAACATTATGACAAAAGGAGGAATTGCTCATTATCAGCAAGTTCTTCTTTTTCCACAATGACTTCAAAAGACGTCTGCTACAGAGGCATCAGAAAGCATCTGTCTGTATTTAGGAAATACTTAACCAAAATAAGCCAAGAGAAATTTCATATAACAAATTCAGCATCACCCTTTCTAGATGGAACAACACTAATATTTAGTTTTTATATTACGAGTTAAATATTAATTTTTCAAACCAAATTTAACTTAGCTCTTTCCATCTTATAGATGCATTTTGACATATATGCAGCAGATGACTTATGATAACATAATGAGAAATATCTTTTTTGAAACAATGTTTTTAAATTTGTTTATTAATAAAAAAATTAATTGTATGGGTTTTCCAAATTTTTGCCTAGAAGTTTTCAAAGGTGTATGCTGCAGATTTGTTGTATGTGATAAAGGGATAAAACAAGCAATTTCTCCATGTTTTCAACTTCGAAATGACCCTGCAAATACCATATCAGATCAAACTGCCTGCTTTGAACGATTTCTTCTTTTCCCATAATGTGTTCTACATTATACGATTGTTATACCCATACCTTCTTTTGTGTTAAGAGTTGTTGTTTCTTTGTGTCCATATCCTTTCCTTGAGTCTCCAGAAATCGGCGATAGGCAAGGTCAAAGGCTTGACCAATGGTCAGTGTAATTTCTTCTGCCTAAAAAAAAGGATAATAACAATAACAATAAACAGATCTATTAGGCAAAATGGTAATCAATTAATTATACCCAAAGTACAATATTTTCTTGAATAATTAAACCCAAAGTTCAAATATTTTCTGCATTTATTCAACATGAAGACATACTATATTCTCTGCTGTAAAGATTGTAGGTCCTGGCACATTCAAGTTAACTCAATCCCACCCGTATTCTGACGCCTCTGCAGCAGACAACTATTAAAAACATTGAGACAAAAGGAGAAATTGATCATCTTGAGCAATTTCTCATTTTGCCACAATCTTTCCACATCATTTTACTAATTAATCCTTTCCCACTTGTAGACGTATTCTGACGCCTCTGCAGCAGACAAAAATTAAAATCATTGTGAAAATAGGAGAAATTGCTCATTATGAGCAAATTTTCCTTTTGCCGCAATGTTTTCTCTATTTACTAATTAAAGTCTTATTTATGAACCTTTTTTCATGTTTTTGCCAATATATTTTCGAATTCATCTGCTGCAGATTTGTTGTATGTGGTAAAAAGTTAATTAAGGCTCTTTCCCAATAACCAGATTATCAATTGGTAGGGTTAACATATTCAAGCAAATAAAGCATTAATTTAGCATATAGCATTCATTCACCTATGAAGAATCCTGTCAATTATTTTGTTCATATTTCCACAAATGGGACTTAAAGTGATGACATTTTAATTGCTTTATGGTGGCCCAAGTTTCAATAATTTATGGCATATAATTATTGAACAGTATGGAGTTGTCTGCTTTAACCCTTTCCCTCATATGGACGCTTTCTGACGCCTCTGCAGCAGACAGAGTTTTGAAAACAAAGTGACAAAAGAAGAAATTGCTCAAAACAAGCAATTTCTCCTTTTTCCACAATGTTTTCCACTTTTAGTCATAGGTTATCCATTCAATTATAGAGATTTTTTCTATTGTTTGACAAAATATGTTCAAAGTCGTCTGCTGCAGAATTGTCGTATGAGGGAAAGGGTTACTAACGTCTGATGGAAAAGTTGTCACATATAGCAATAGGATGATTGATTCTAATACAAATTTGAAAACATGTCTTCCTATATCGTACAGGTTCCTGTTCTCGAACCTTTAGTTCAAGGACTGTTTATATATTTCCAAAAACGCATAAGACGTTATAAATTTTATGCGAACCGATGCTTTGTTTACTTACACATAAATTGTTGAATTTAATCGTCAGTATTGTTGGTTTTAGACATGAATTTATAAGTATTCCCATGAGCCCTGATAAATGTTAAGAGGTTCGAGAACCGGTGTTTCCATGCTAAAATGTTAAATTACTTTACCTCTTTCCCACATACAACAAAGACATTGAAAATATGGAACCTGTTTATATATGAACGAACAGTTATTAAATGAAGTTGAAAACATTGCAACAAAAGGAGAAATTGCTCAATATGAGCAACTTCTGCTTTTGCTGTAATGTTTTCAAAAGTTGTCACCTGCAGTGTTGCCAGAAAGGGTTAACCCTTTCCCTCATATATACATTTCTGACGTCTCTGCAGCAGACAGCTTTTTGAAAAAATGTCAACAAAAGAAGAAATTGCTCAAAATGAGCAATTTCTCCTTTTGTCACCATGTTTTCATCTCTATTCATTAAGTATGTCTTCATTTAAAGAGATTTTTCACATTATTATTGAGATGTATTCAAGGTCGTCTGCTGCAGATTTGTTGTATGAAGGAAATGGTTAAAGCAAGGTCACAGCTATAAAGTCTGATGCAAATTTTATGACTTTTTATGATGAATGGGACACGTCTTATGATAACCAACCTTTGGAGGTATTGAAATTAAAGGCAATTTACAATCAAAGTACAAATTCATATACAGTCAAACCTGTGCTAAAGACCACCTTTGTTTAACCCTTTCCCTCATATAGATGCTTTCTGATGCCTCAGCAGCAAACAGCTTTTTGAAAACATAGTGACAAAAGAAGAAATTGCTCAAAACAAGCAATTTCTCCTTTTGCCACATTGTTTTTCACTTTTAGTCATAGTAGGTTATCCATTCAATTATAGAGATTTTCTGTTTTTTGACAAAATATGTTCAAAGTCGTCTGCCGCAGACTTGTTGTATGAGGGACTTGGTTAACAATTCCCTGTCTATAGCAAACACATTTTTAATTTCCATGACCCTGCAAATAAAGACCTGTGAACAAAGCCCAGATTGTTGTTGTCTTCCCAGGTTTCTTCTGTAGTAAATTTTTTACCATAAACATTCGGAGGTTTTGAAATTAACCCTTTCCCTCCTACATCAATTCTGTAGCAGATTACTTTGAAAGCATCTAAGCAAATACTTTGAAAATCTCTATAAATGAAGGTATAATTACAGAAAAAATTGAAAACATTGTGGCAAAAGGCGTCTGCTGCAGAGGCGACAAAAAGTGTCTGTATGTGGGAATGGATTAATGGCAATTGCAATCAAATTGCAAATTCAGATAGTAAGTTTTTGATTATAAGCATTCTCCATTGGCTTTAGGAGTGCTTTAATCCTGATCAGACTGTATATGGAGACTGACCTGGATCTTCACTGTTCAGAAAGTCCCAAAGGAAAGCTCTGGATATGGGGCATATTTCGTGTTCTTAAATTCTTATTTGACCCCTAAAGTCTACGTTGTAGCTACTCAAAAGAATTTTCTCTGAGATACAATTCTTTTAATTACCAACAATGTAGAGTTTAATTGAGTATTAACCCTTTCCCATATGCGACAAATCTGCAGCAGACGACTTTGAAAACGTCTAGGCAAAAGCACAGAAAATCCCTTTAAATGAAAGAAAAATAATTGAATCGAGTTGAAAACATGGTGACCTAAGGAGAAATTGCATGTTTTGAGCAATTTCTTCTTTTGTCACCATGTTTTCAAAAAGCCATCTGCTGCAGAAACCTCATAAAGTGTCTATATGAGGGAAAGGGTTAAGTAAGCTGTTTTGTGACAAACGCCTGTTTACTCTTCCTTATCTAGGCCCCTGCCAAAGGTTGGTTTACATGACTTGTGACAAACTATAACATTTCCACATGTAAATTGACTTACATTTTTATCACTTGCGAACACATAGCAGAAATGTTTTTCTGCGTCTGAAGCCTTTGCTATAAACGTCAACATTCTTTTGTCTGATTTATCGTCGGCACAATATGATATCCTATGTAGTGGGTATTGATGCTTTGGTATCTATAGGAGGAAATCAAGTTTATATTAATGGACATGGTATTTAGAGTAAGTACTTTGAAAATACTTTGAGAACTTCTGAGGTAAACAATGTAATATCTGGGATACTGAAAGTATAGTGTAGCTCTGGTAGTTGATAATATCGACAGAAAGTCAAGAAACTTTTGATAAAAATTTGAAAACATTGTGGAAAAAAAGACATTGCTCATCACTTGCAATTCTTCCTTTTACCATAATGTTTTCAAAAGTTGTCAGCTGCTAAGGGGTTAAATGCCTGTTTCAGATAAATGGTTAAACTTTGCCTAGAGGTACACTTACCGAATAATGATCTGTTGAATATGCATCAGATTTAATCTTGATATTCAGATGCTTTTTGAATAGCTCCTAGGACATAAAATCCATTACACTTGATAAAACATTACACTTAAGTTTTACATTTTTCTTAAATAAAAACAACAAATGAGTTTTTTTCTAACATTTAATACTGACAAAACGATCATTAAACCCTTTTCCACTTGCAGACACAGTTCTACGCATCTACAGCAGACAACTCTTGAAAAAAATGTGGCAAAAGGAGAAATTGATGATATAGAGAAAATTCTTTTTAATTTAGTCTTCCTCAGATTCATTTCATGTTGATTGATTGATTAGAGCTTAACACCTTCATATTACAGCAGCCAGTTCACCTACTCATACGTTTCTTGGCTTTCTCACATCAGTACTCCACACAACATACTTTCCAAGCAACTGGCTGCTTTTCCACATAGACTCATTTTATGTGGGAAATGATTAATTAAAAACGTCCTACCTTACCATCTCATAGTTATAATCACTAATAAGCTCTTTGGACAAATTTTAGGTTAGTCCAAATTGATAACAATTTTCAGAGCTTTAGGTAAGGGGCGTTTTGTATGTTCTAAAATTGTAATTTGAAAGTCTAACCCTATGTTATGGGTTCTCAAAAGAATCATAGCTATGAGGGTTTGGTTGGACAATAAGAGAGATACTGTGGGGGAATAGAGCTACATGTATAATACCCCTCTTTATCTAGATCTCTGAGTCTTTAACCCTTTCCTATACACAATAAAAAATGCAGCAGACAACTTTGAACATATCAAAGCATAGGTATGGAAAATTAACCATATATGAAACTATGATTATTAAATAGAGTTGAAAGTATCGTGAAACAAGGAGAAATTGCTCATTATAAGCAATTTCTCCTTTTGTTACAATGTTTTCAAAAGTTGTCTGTTGCAGAGGCGTCAGAAAGCGTCTTCATGTGAAAAAGAGTTAAAAAGTTAAAAAAAACAAGAGGGCCATGATGGCCCTTTATTGCATACTTTCATATTGTCCCGTTCACTTTGCATTGAAGAAAGTGGTCATGATTTTTCGATCATGACCGCTGTCAAGGAGTGATCATGACCGTAGATAAGGACGTGCGAAAATTCTGCATAATTAACATGCTAGGGACTACTTTTGTTATGTAAACAAACATAGCTGAACTAAATATCATTGTTAAACCTCACGGGACTTTGTAATGTTAAATTCTCATATATTGATCATGGACAATTTCTTACTGTCTCATGCTAGCAGTACGTTTTTGACATGAAAACAGTCTAAAACGTGCGTCTAAAAAGTTGGTTATGCACGTGCATGACGTCATTTAAAAAAATTACGTCACCATTATAATTCAAACGGCATTTGCACAAAAAGTACTACTTATGTAAACAAACAGTTTGTTTCTAATTCAGAAGCAGATTTATCAATTCTAGATAATAAAAAAACCTCCACAACGTAAAGCAAATAGTTTACAATATGAAAGTATGCAATAAAAAGGTTATTGACCCTGTACTGTGAAATAATCGTTGGACCTCGTTCTTTGGCGAACGTAGCCTCGCAAGCTCGGCAACGTCAACCAAAGAACTCGGTCCAACGATGATTTCACAGTACAGGGTCAATAACCTAACCTATAACTTTTTTTTTCAAAGTTTTTACTCTATAGATATAAGGAAAGCAAGCAACCGCCCTGGTGGCCATGTTTTTCAATGGATCAGAATAAATTGAACAAACTTGGGAGAGGGTCACAAAAGGAACATTTGTGTCAAATTATTTTCAAATCGGGCCTTTGAAGATTTTTTTAAGTTTTCACTTTACAAGCACCGCAACCTGGCGGCCATATTTTTCATCAGATCGGAATAATTTCAACAATCTTGATAGAACAAGAAACATTTGTGCCAAATTATTTTTGAATCAGGCAGGTACTTGTTGACAAGAAGATTTTTAAAGTTTTTATAATGCACATATAAGGAAAACACGCCCTGCCCCTGGTGGCCATGTTTTTCAACGGATGGGATTAATTGAACAACCTTGGTAGAAGGTCCCCAAAGGAACATTTGTGCCAAATTATATTTAAATCTGGCTGGTAGTTTTGGACAAGAAGATTTTTAAGATTTTAAAATGCACATCTAAGGAAAACAAACTCCGCACCCTGGCGGCCATGTTTTTCAACGGATCGGAATTATTTGAACAATCTTGCAAGAGGGTTACCCAAGGTACATTTGTGCCAAATTATTTTTAAATCGGGCTAGTACTTTTGAACAAGAAGATTTTTTATATTTTAACAATGCACATATAAGGAAAACAAGCCCCGCCCACTGGCGGCCATGCTCTTCAACCGATCTGAAATATTTGAACAATCCCAAGAAACAATAATAATCTTCAAATCGGGCCAGTACTTTTGGACAAGTAGATTTTTAAAGTTTTGGCAATTTTCCCCTTTTCTGATGCCGCAGCAACCAAAGTTCTACTTGGAATTAAATTCTTTGAACAACTTTGAAAGGGGACCACATAAGGAACATTCCTTTGAAGCTATTTTGAAATCAGTCCATTGGTTTAGTAGAAGTCATTTGTAGGAAATTGTTAATAGACGGACAGACGACGGATGCCAGAAGATCACAAAAGCTCACCTTGCACTACGTGCTTAGGTGAGCTAAAAAGGCATTTTCAAGAAAAGTTGGAAAAGAACAATTGTATACCTTTGTCTTTGGTTCCTGTATTGTGACTCCATTGATGGAAATAACTAACTCAACCTTTGGTGTTTTCTGACCCTCCGTTTTTCTTAATGTTTTGTTGAACTGAAAAAAGATTTTATAAATCAATCAATCATTTAATTCTAAAAATAGATTTCTCATTTG
Source organism: Serripes groenlandicus (assembly GCA_031761405.1). Lineage (NCBI taxonomy): Eukaryota > Metazoa > Mollusca > Bivalvia > Cardiida > Cardiidae > Serripes > Serripes groenlandicus. The sequence continues at coordinate 141,865,213 of JASEVX010000003.1, forward strand.
TTTTATTTATTCTTATGCATCTAGCTGTCTGGCTGTTAACTCATTCCCACATATAAAAATCTGCAACAGCTCACACCTCTAGCTAACAATAGGGAAAATCTCTATACCTGAAATAACAACAATTACTGAATAGAGTATAACAACTTTAAAACTTAAAAATAAATAAATGAAAGTATCAATATCAAATAGAGTTGAAAGCATTGTGGAACAAGATGTGTTTGTGAAACACTGATGCCCCCGAATGGCATCATCTAGGTCAAAGGTCAAGGTGAACAATTTTGGTACTGACAGAAAGGTCATGTCACAAGGAATACACATGTGAAATATGGAAGCCGTACCTGTTATGGTTCAAAAGTAGTGGTCAAGGTTAAAGGTTTTTTTCGACAGACAGACAAAGAGACAGACAGGCAAAAAACTAGATGCCCACCGAATCGGTGATTCCGGGGGCATAAAAAGGAGTAACTGCTCATAATGATCAATTTATCCTTTTGTCACAATGTTTTCGAAAGACGTCTGCTGCAAAGGCCTCAGAAAGTGGCTGCATGTCAGAAAACGTTAACAATGAGATGTCATTAAATCCCTTTTTGTCTGATCAGTCCCATGCTATTTATTGATATAGGTGAATATATTTGAATTAAACATTAGTACACCTTTAGGTTATAATTCTCATTATTTTCAGTTAATGGAGACAAATATATGAAAAGTTAGAGGGAAAAGGAGAGATAATAATATAGTAACATTAAGAATAGTACTTCATCTTCCCACAAAACATCATACATGTATTTTCATTTGTCAAGATTTTCATCAATAATTAAACAAATTATATTTTTAATTCTAAAGAAGATGCAAAATGACAAAATGAGTAAGTAGATTCTTTTAGTGTTCAGGTCTAAAAGAATAATAGTCCTTACCAATGCTAATTACTCAGAACCAACTAGGTATTGTTTTACTTAGTTTTTGATCATAACTTTTTTAAACTTACAGATATCTTTTGATGCATCTACAGCAGAAGACTTTTGAAAACATTGTGGCAAAGGGAGATATAACTCATAAAGAGATATATTTCTTCTTTTGCCACAATGTTTTCAACTCTATTCAGTAATTAACCTTTCCCCACATACAGACAATTGCTAAAAGCTTATATAGTTCCTCTCCATAAGTCTGTAGTAACTTAAGCGAACAGTTTTTAAAATTTTAACCCTTTCCCACATCAAACAAATCTGCAGGAGACTAAAACATTAAGATAAAAATATGGAAACTATAAATGACAGAACAATTATTGAATAAAGTTAAAAACATAGTGGAAAAAGGAGAAAAAATGCTCATCATAACCAGTTTCTCCTTTTACCAAAATGTTTTTAAAAATTGTCTGCGTCCTATTTTTGTCTAGATGTTAAGAATCATTTGCTGTAGATTTGTTGTATGTGGAAAAGAGTAAAGTTTTGTACCAAGATTTTCCCACAATGTCTTCAGAACTCATCAACTTAGACGTTAACTATCATCATTGAACACTTTCCCATATACAGACGCTTTCTGATGCCTCTGTTGCAGATGACTTATGAAAACTTTGTGACAAAATGAGAAATTGCTCATAATAAGCAATGTCTAATTATGTCACAATGTTTTCAATGTTATACAATTAATTACATTTTCAAAGAAGTCTGCTGCAGATTTGTTGTATGTGGGAAATGGCTAAACTATTTACCTTATAAGTTGTTTTTAAAGCCATTTGCTATGAATATTAAATGTGAGGATTGTAAACCTTGCTGGATAGGAAGAATTGTTTTGATAAAGAGTAATTGCAACATTGTAGGTAAAACATTGCAACCTTGTAGGAAAAGGAGTAATTTCTCCTTTACCCACAATGTTTTGGACAGTCAACTAGTGCAGTCATCAATGGTTGCCTGTAATGGATAAATTGAAATCTATGAAAAACAGTACATAGACTTTTGTAAAAACACAGAAAATTGGAAGTAGCATGTTCTTAACTTGAGGCAAAGGAGATATAATGAGCAGTTTTCTCCCTTTGTCACAATGTTTTCACCTCTATTCCATAATTAAATACTCTCATTTATAGAATTTTTCCATATTTTGGTCTAAATGTTTTAAAGTTATCAGCTGTTGTTTGTAAGAAAGGGTAAAATATAATATAACGTAAACATTTAATATTGTATGAACCGCAAAAGCACCTATAGGGTTTCCCGGAGCACATTAAGCTTTATTGCAATGACCTTCAACTTTATTTATATAAACACTTTTGATGCCTCTGCAGCTGACGATTTCTGAAATCATATTTGGAATTATAAATTACTCAAAGTGTGCAATTTCTCCTTTTGCCAATATGTTCTTGCCTAAATAAAACAAGAGGGCCATGATGGCCCTGGAATCGCTCACCTGATTTTTTTTTTCACTTTAGCTATATAAGCCCCGCCATCTGGCGGGCATAGTTTCCAACCAATCAACTTGGCTTTAAGGAATCTGATAGAGGGTCACCCTAGGAACATTTCTACAAAATTATTTGAAAATCGGCCTGACACTTTTGAAGGAGAAGATTTTTTAAGTTTTCTCTATAGCAATAAAAGGCAAAATAGCCCCGCCCCCTGGCGGCCACGTTTTTTGACCAATCAACATGGCTTGAAGGAATCTGATAGAGGGTCATCCAAGGAACATTTCTACAAAATTATTTGAAAATCGGCCCGACACTTTTGGAGGAGAAGATTTTTTAAGTTTGCACTATAGCTATATAAGGCAAAAAAGCCCCGCCCCCCCTGGCGGCCATGATTTTCGACCAATCAACATGGCTTAAAGGAATCTGATAGCGGGTCATCCAAGGAATATTTCTACAAAATTATTTGAAAATCGGCCTGACACTTTTGGAGGAAAAGATTTTTTAAGTTTTCACTATAGCCATATAAGGCAAAAAAGCCCCGCCCCCCCTGGCGGCCATGTTTTTCGACCAATCAACATGGCTTCAAGGAATCTGATAGAGTCACCCAAGGAACATTTCTACAAAATAAGTTCAAAATCTGCCAACCAGTTAGGGAGAAGTAGAATTTTGAAGTTTTTTTCTTTTCGTTGCCATGGAAACCAGAATTCTGCATGGATCCCAAAAATTTGAAGGAATTCTGGTGAGGTCATTGAGAGGATGCTTTCTGTGAAGTTTCATCCCAATTGACCCACCGGTTACTGAGGAGAAGATGTTGAAGATTTTTTAAGTTTGCACTATAACCATAAAAGGCAAAATAGCCCCGCCCCCTGGCGGCCATGTTTTTGACCAATCAACATGGCTTGAAGGAATCTGATAGAGGGTCACCCAAGGAACATTTCTACAAATTTATTTGAAAATCGGCCGGACACTTTTGGAGAAGAAGATTTTTTAAGTTTGCACTATAGCCATATAAGGAAAAATAGCCCCGCCCCCCCTGGCGGCCATGTTTTTCGACCAATCAACATGGCTTGAAGGAATCTGATAGAGGGTCACCCGAGGAACATTTCTACAAAATTATTTGAAAATCGGCCTGACACTTTCGGAGGAGAAGATTTTTTAAGAATTTTGAAGTTTTTTCATTTCGTTGCCATGGAAACCAGAATTCTGCATGGATCCCGAAAATTTTAAGGAATTCTGGTGAGGACATTGGGAGGATGCTTTCTGTGAAGTTTCATCCCAGTTGACTCACCGGTTACATAGGAGAAAATGTTGACGGACGACGGACAACGGACGCCGGACATAGGGCGATCACAATAACTCACCTTGAGCACTTCGTGCACAGGTGAGCTAAAAACACATAAATTTCTAAAGATTATCCTGCCTTTGATATGTTTTGAGTTTGGAAACATTATTCTAGATAAGGCAAATAATGCATGTTCTAAAATCCTTATTTTACCTCCAAAATCTATGTTGTGGTACTCAAAGGAATGGTGTGACTGAGATGATTCTGTTGAGTATTCATATCATAGGTTCGAATGAGTGCTAACAGAGATATCGCGGAGGCAAGATCTGTTTAATCTTCCTTATTCTAGTCCTCAGTGGAAAATCTCAATAATCTGTTGATTTCCCTTTCCCTCATATAGACGCTTTCTGATGCCTCTGCAGCAGACGGCTTTTTGAAAACATAGTGACAAAAAAGAAGAAATTGCTCAAAACAAGCAATTTCTCCTTTTGCCACAATGTTTTCCACTTTTAGTCATAGGTTATCCATTCAATTATAGAGATTTTCCATGTTTTGACAAAATATGTTCGTCTGCTGCAGAATTGTCGTATGAGGGAAAGGGTTAAAACATGTTAAATTTTCAAATTATTGCCACATCTTTAGCAGAATGATGATTCCTTAAAACAACTTTTCCCACAGTGTTTTTCACTTTGCTCTGCAATATGTTCATGTAACTTGAACATAATTCATTTAATTGAATACTTTATGACAGATGACAGCATTCTCTTTTCAATACACAATTTGACGCATATGCATCAGACAAATTTTGAATACATCGTGGCAAAAGGAGAAATGGTCCTATTTGAGGGCTATCTCTTTTTCTAAGTCGAAAAATGGGATTTACTGATTAATTATAAAAGCAAAAGTTATGTGACTTAATATATTCATGCATATAATTCCTAGGAACATGTGTACCAAGTTTCATCTGAAAATGTTGAATGGTTTTTGTGTTATGGGCAAGGTTAAAACTTTTTGTGAGAATTTCTAATATAAGTCCAAAAAGGGGCATAACTGAATAATTTTTAAAGCCAGAGTTATGTGACTTGGTATAGACATGCATGTTGTTTCTGGGAACAAGTATACCAAAGTTCCATCTGAAATTAGTTTTACTGTTTTTGAGTTATGAGGTAAGGTTAAAGTTTTGTTACAACAACCATGCCATCAAGGGATATCACAGACAAGCTAAAAATCGTATTCTGACATCCCTGGTTTTTTCCTGCCACCATAGCTTAACCTTTCCTACATATTACAATAAGTCTACGGCAGAAAACTTTGAAAACACCCAAGAAAAATATAAAACATCTCTATAAGTGGATGTGTAATCATCAAATAGAGTTCAAAACATTGTGCGAAAAGAAGAAATTGCTCATCGTGAGCAATATCACCTTTTTTAACCATATTTTCAATACCTGTCTGCTACAGGTGTAAAAATACATCTGCAAACAATGATTTTCTTTCTTGGGGATGATAAATTGATGTCTGTTTGCATTAACATTACAACTTTTCCTGCTTAAAACTAATTTAACCCTTTCCCTGCTTAAAACTAATTTAACCCTTTCCCTGATACAGAAAATAAAAAATATTATGGGGAACTAAATAGTAGCAATTTCAACTTTTCTCACAATGTTACAAACCTATTTCAAAATCAATTCATTCTTCCAATTGTTCAGTTACAGTTTTTTTCTGATAAGTATTAAAAGCAGACTTCTCTTAAATGGCATCAGGCAATGGGTTAAACCTTTCCCACATACAACAAATCAGCAGGAGAGGACTTTGAAAACATTTTGGTAAAATTATGACAAATCTCTATAGTTGAAAGTATAACTACTGGACAGAATTAAAAAAATGTTGAGGCAAAAGGAGAAATTGCCCATCCTAAATAATAACTCCATTTGCCATGATATTATAAAAAGTTTTTTGTTGCAGATGATTCAAAATGTTTAGGCACATGGGAAAGGGTTAAAAGACATGTAAGCAAATATAGCAGTATGGGATTCATATTTTCATAAAACCAGTTCTGTTTATTTTAAATGACTACCTTTGATTTTAACTGTTCGTGAATTGGCATCTGAATCTATATAATATATACATGTGTAAACATGACATAAACAATGTAAGCTCTAACCAATTATTGCTTGAAAAAAATAACCCTTTCACACTTGCAGACACATTTAAACGCATTTGTAGCAGACGACAATTAAAAACATTTTGGCAGAAGAAGAAATTGCTCATACCATTTCATTTAAAGTATAATCATTTAACCCTTTCCCTCATACGACAATTTTGCAGCAGACGACTTTCAACATATTTTGTCAAAAAATGGAAAATCTCTGTAATTGAATGGATAACCTATGACTAAAAGTGGAAAACATTGTGGCAAAAGGAAAAATTGCTCGTTTTGAGCAATTTCTCCTTTCGTCACAATGTTGTCAACTCTATTAACCCTTTCCCTCATATAGATGCTTTCTGACGCCTCTGTAGCAGACGGCTTTTGGAAAACATAGTGACAAAAGAAGAAATTGCTCAAAACGAGCAATTTTTCCTTTTGCCACAATGTTTTCCACTTTTAGTCATAGGTTATCCATTCAATTACAGAGATTTTCCATTTTTTGACAAAATATGTTGAAAGTCGTCTGCTGCAAAATTGTCGTATGAGGGAAAGGGTTAAATGATTATACTTTAATTTAAAGAGATTTTCTACATTGGTGAACAGAGGTTTTCTACATTCATGTACAGAGGTTTTCAAATGCCTGCTACAGATTGGTTGTATTTGGGAAAGGGATAACCTTAGGATGCATTATATATTATAATGGTGCACATGCATGTTATTTGTCTTACATAGTGCCTTTTTCACAGAGGATAAAATAAGGTGTAGTAAACAGGACTTTCTTCAACGAAATCTCTGTTAGAACTCATTAAAACCTATGTTGTTGGTACATCGTCTCACTATGATTTTTGAGTACCCACAACATAAGGTCTTCGAGGTCAAATAAGGATTTTAGAATATGTAAAACAATCCCTATCTTATGCTCTGTTTTCATAAAAATAAACAACAATTTTTATGAAACTACATTAATATCAAACCTTCCAACTTGCAGATGCATTTTATCGCATTTGCAGCAGGCGACATTTGAAACATTTTAGCAAAAGAAGAAATTTGAGCAATTTCTCCTTTTTGCCACAAAGTTTTCAACTCTATTCAGTCATCATACATTCATTTATAAACATTTTCCCATATGTTTTACTAGTTAAAGTAGCCTGCTCCAGATCAACTGATTTTTTTGTTTGTGGGAAAGGGTTAAAAAAGTAAAAATCTTAGTATTCAGTCAGGATTTGTTCAATATATTTAAGACAGCACGCTCAACTGTTACATGCTTGACAATAAAACAAAACTTTTACAGAAATAGGCAAAACAAAAAACCTTGACAGAGTTACCTTCTCTTGTCTACAGATAGGGGTTATGATGGTAAAAAAGTATTCCAAGTTTCACAGCAATATCTAAAGGGTTAAGTCTATAATTGGATTTTACCCAGATTCAATGTATTTCTTAGTCGAAAAAGGGCAATAATTATAACTTAAACCTTGACAGAGTTATTTACTTTTGTCTGTTGATGGAGGTTATGATGCTGAACAAGTATTGTAAGTTTCAAAGCAATGTCTCTAATGGTTTTGAAAAAAAATGTGGTGGTACAAAAAAATTAACCAAACTTAACTGTCGAAAAAGGGCCATAATTCCTACAAAACCTTGACAGAGTTATGTACTCATGTCTGTTTATGGAGGTTATGATGGTGAACAAGTAATGTCAGTTTCAAAGGAATATCTCTTATGGTTTTGAAAGAAGCTGAGGTGGTACAAAAATCTTAATCAAACTTATTAGTCGAAAAAGGGCCATAATTCCTACAAAAATCTCTTGTCTGTTGATTGAGGAAATGATGGTGAACAAGTATTGATAGTTTCAAAGCAATATCTCTAATGGTTTTGAAAAAGAGGTGTGGTGGTACAAAAACCTTAACCAAGGTCTGACACCAACGCCGACGCCAAGGCAAGTAGGATAGCTTGCCTGTTCTTTGACAAGTCGAGCTAAAAATTGATTGACCGCCTACAAGCTCAAACATCACTTGGTTAACTGCACTGAAAAAATAGGTAGACATGACACCTATGTGAATGTTTGTTTAACCTAGTCAAGGCATGTTCAACAATTCACAAAGATAGCTTGACATGGCATCTTTGTGAATTAGTTTGTATTAATAAAATATTGTTCAAACTAATTCTCAAAGATACCATTTCTGCCTATTTTGAGTGCACTGGACTAATTGGTGTATGTATTAGTGCTCTTACCACTTTTATTCACACCATAGTTTTAACCCTTTCCCCCATATAGACGCTTTCTGACGCCTCTGCAGCAGACAGCTTTTTGAAAACATAGTGATAAAAGAAGAAATTGCACAAAACGTGCAATTTCTCCTTTTGCCACAAAGTTTTCCACTTTTTGTCATAGGTGTTCCATTCAATTATAGAGATTTCTATTTTTTAACAAAATATGTTCAAAGTCGTCTGCTGCAGAATTGTCGTATGAGGGAAAGGGTTAAACAAATCAAAACTAGAATTGTTTTTGCAAAAAACAGATGTCTCCACCTCAAATATCTGTCAAAATCTCTCAAAACATTCCAACCTATAAAGCAGACAATGGGTTCTGCTCATCGCCTTGATGAGGTGGACATGTGACCCAAGGTTCATGAAAATCCTTCAAGCCGTCTTGGAGATATGGAGCAGACACCAAATAAAGCCTAAAACATTTGACCTTCAAGCGTGACCTTGACCCTGGATGGTCGACCCATAGGTTCTGCACATCGCCTTGATGAGGTGAACATTTGACCCAAGTTTCTAAGAAATCCTTCAAGCCGTCTTGGAGATATGGAGCAAACACGAAATAAAGCCTCAAACCTTTGACCGTGACCGTGAACCGATATGTTCGAGACATGAGTTCTGCACATCGCCTTGATGAGGTGAACATCTGACCCAAGTTTCTAAGAAATTCTTCAAGCCGTCTTGGAGATATGGAGCGGACACAAAATAAAGCCTTAAACTTTTGACCTTCAAGCGTGACCTTGACCCGGGCTGGTCAAGACATGGGTTCTGCACATCGCCTTGATGAGGTGAACATCTGACCCAAGGTTCATGAAAATCCTTCAAGCCGTCTTGGAGATATGGAGCAGACACGAAATAAAGCCTCAAACCTTTGACCTTCAAGCATGACCTTGACCCGGGCTGGTCAAGACATGGGTTGCGCACATCGCATTGTCGTCTTGGAGATATGGAGCGGACACGATTTCGGACAGACAGACGGACAGACAGACAGACAGACAGATGGACAGACAGACAGACAGACAGACAGACAGACAGACATCAAGGACGAAAACAATATATCTCCCCTGTATATAGGGGGAGACAACTAGTGATACAATTTGTTTAGGAACTGGCTAAAATAACTCTTTGTAATGATATATATTGTGTTCACAACCCTGTTTGTAAAATAATCAATATTTTGTGATTATCAGGTTTGCAATTAAGTGCAATCCAATGCAGAGGACCAGATAAGGGGCCGTAAACAATATCAACCTAAACCTATGCTATAGGTGATCAAAAGAATCTTTGAGTACATACAACATAGGATTTGAGTTCCAACAATGGATTTAAGAACAAGAAATATGCCACTTATCCAGAGCTCTGCCACTGTTAATGAATATATGTACCAATAAGCTGCATCAAGAGAAAAGGGGTTTGTTTGAATTCGGTATGGAGGAAATGGAGGGATTCAAATTCTAGATTTACATCATTTAGATTTAACCCCCCTTTCCCTCATACAACTATTCTGCAGCAGACAACTTTGAACACATTTTGTCAAAAAATTGAAAATCTATATTATTGAATGGATAACCTATGACTAAAAGTGGAAAACATTGTCGCAAAAGGAGAAATTGCTTGTTTTAAGCAATTTCTTCTTTTGTCAATATGTTTTTAAAAGCCATCTGCTGCAGAGGCATCAGAAAGCGTCTATATGAGGGAATGGGTTAAGAGACAGTGAAGGTACAGGTAAGACTGAGCATGTGAATTTCATTGTTTAAAACATTTCGCACAAACAATAATTCTGCAGCAAATGACTTTGAAAAAACATCTATGCAAAAATATGAAATCTATTCAATTAAAAGTATGATTATAGAATTATACTTGAAAACATTGTGGCAAATGGAGAAATTGCTCATTATGAGTGCTGTAGATACGTCAAAATTAATCTGAAAGAGCTTAATGCTTACTTAAAGACACCATTTTCTCCTGAAATTGCTGGCTTCTATATACTTAATTCACAAAAATATATCTATTACCTTTCTCTTCCTTATTGCATCCTTAACGATATCTGTGCCTTTCGGACATTCAACCTCGCATTCACCCAAAAACTGAAAAATAAAATTAATGGAGCCTTGTTCCTTTCCTTCATACAACATATCCGCAGCAGACAACAGAAAACATCTTTGCACTTGGCAGAAATATGAAAAATATCAATTAACGAAAGCATACTATGATAATTGAATAGAGTTGAAAACATTGTGATAAAGAATAACTGCTCAATATGATCAATTTCTCCTTTAGACTAAATGTTTCAAAAGTAGTTAAGTGTCAAAATGCGTTTACATCAGCGAAAAGGTTAATGCAGGAATAACAAGCCTTTGAACATTTGCAATCAGCGAAGATCCACATCATCAAATAGATAAACCATCAACGAAAGTTTTAGTATAAATTTAATAAGTCAAAGCTCAAACTGTTAGGTGATGCCTCAAGTGTGCACTAGTAAGTGCACTTGCTTTGAGTGTGAGGCTGCAGGGTCAAACCAAGACCATGTTCACAAAGGTCCTTTTGTCAAATCTGCAGCAGACGACTTTTAAAAACATCATGAAAAAGAGGAATCGCTTAAAATGTGCAATTTCTCCTTTTGCCACAATATTTTATAGTAATTATACCTAAAATTTTAGAGAATTTCCATATTTTTTAGTAGACATTTCAAAGTCATCTGGTGCAGATTTGTTGTTGTAGGTGGGAAAGGGTCAAACTGATAGATGTGTAAAATCTCTTTAAAATATTCATAGTTTTCTTGCCCGTTTTCATTTAGGCTATGTATTTGTAATAGAAAATTCAAAACACCACACAAACATGACACCCAGCACATAGGGAAGAAACTTTTCCTTTACTAATGGTTTCAAATGACAAGTTATAACTGTTTGTGTATTTGAAAGTCTGATTTTCACCATTCTTACAGTTTAAGCTTTAACTAAAGAAATCTGAACTAAAAGAATCCTTAAAGTTAACAATCCGATAATAAATATGCACCCACAAATAGTACTGTACTGTATACCCATAATACAAAACCTGGTTTAGCTAAATGGGGGAAAAAACACACATTTAATTTGATGATTTTACTCAAACTTTTAAAACCTTTAGACGCATTTTGACGCATCTGCAGCAGACGACTTTTGAAAACACCAAAACGAAAGGAGAAATTACTCAAAACAAGCAATTTCTCCTTTTGCCACAATGTTTTCAACTTTTTCCAGTAATTATACCTACAATTAATGAGATTTTCCATATTGTTGCCTAATAGTTTTCAAAGTCGCCTGCTGCATATTTGCTGTATGTGGTTTAAGGCCTATAAAGACTATATTGTCCCTTTCCAACAATGGTTTAAATTGCTATGTAAAATAATCCAAATTTGAATTCCAATTTTTCAGGCATTACACTATTTTCCTTAGATGATTAACAGAAGATAAGTAACAAGTGTATATAAGGCCTAAATAGTCTTGTTTCTAGTGGATTCTGGAGATTTCGTCTAACTGATACTATAGAGTAAGTGGGGTAGAGATTTCGTCTAACTTATCGATTATAGTACTATGTAATATATATCGATATGTAGGTGTAATAGTAAGGTGTGAATTGACCGATTATAGTGAAAGACAACACACAATTTCAATTAGTTTGAAAATGCTATCATTTTAATTTGTAATTTAATTTGTATTTGATCTTTAAATCCTTTGGAGATTTTGTCCTCTCCCCGCAATGTTCTCAGTCCTTAAACTCTTCATAAATATCGACATTACGGGTACAGGAGAATATTATTTGCGACGGCTGAATTATTGCCTTCGACACTATAACAAGCAAGGTTACGGGAATAGAAGAACTATATGGGCAAGAATTCACTAATGCAACACAAAGTGTGACATTGAAAAAAAAAAATAGATCACCTTTATTTATTTTATAAAATGCTTTACTACTAAGTTCTTCTAGCAAGACATCTAAAACCAAGAGACTTTTTTAAAAATATGTCATCTTGTCTTCTTTAAATGTCATATTTATTGATATATGAAGTATGTAACATTGACACCAATATTATTTCAATTGTTCATATCTCATATAATTGAAAGAGGATCTAATTTTTGCTATGGTGTGAAATGATGTTGGAGTTTGTTCCAACATTTACCGTTTGAATAAGAAATACTGTCTTGTCGTTTAACAGAAAAAATAGCAAAAAGATTTGGTTGGTGTCAATGTTACACTTGTAAAGTTTGTGCAAACTTATGTTTGTTTCAAATAATATATCTTGCTTCTGTCTTAGCCTATTTCATGGCTGTTGGGGTCAGTGTGTTTTTTGTGAATGAATTTTATAAGTAAACATCCTAAAAAATAAAAATAAAGCTCCATTTGATGCATGTAACATTGACACGTTGAAAGCCATATATTAAAATGTCATTTATATCCATTAAACATATAAAATCTTCTTTGGTTTGTGGATTATATGTTAGAAGTTGGGACCAGGTCTTCTGATTCAGGTTGTATTTACTACTTTGTATGTTTGATTACCAGATATTTGAAGTATGTAACATTGACACTTTCGTGTCAACTGAAATAGTTACATACATTTAGAAATCTCATTTAATTCTGTTATATACAATATTATTTGTTATTTTTTTTTACTTGTAGCAAAAGCATGTGATGCAATATATCAAATAACTTCAAACATCTGTAAATTATGAATTTATTAATATTATACTGTTATATTTATTGTTGCATGTAACATTGACAGAATTGTTGTCAATGTTACATAAAAATTTGAAAAGTAATTTTATTCATTTAGATTTGAAATTTAATATGTTGTTTTGTGGTTCGGAGATTAATTGTCAGGAGTAGAATATTCCTAAATTAAATAGTTTAGCCTGTCAGCTGCTGTATAGAAGATATGGCTATGCTTGATGCATGTAACATGGACACGTTTGTGTCAAATTAAACAGTTACACACACACATCAAAGGTTGTTGTTTCTGATTGAAATAAATTGTTTTTTTATTTTTTTTATTTATAAATGTTCTACCAAAAAGCATAGCCAGTGATTGGAGATGCTTGTCTAAAGAGAAGCAAATAATTGAAATTTTAAAAAATATGTTGTAGGTAACACCTTGTCAACCGTTACATGCACATTTTGAAGTCAGTTTATTTTTTGCCATACATTATAATATGAATTCATATTATTACAGATTTTTAAATCATCCAATAATTTGTAAATGTTATTAAATTAAAACAACTGGAAGCATTCCATTATTGAATTATTTGATCAAAATTTGTAAGATTTATTTGACACCAAAATTTAAGACATTTTGCTGGGCCTTCCTATCATAAGTCACACACAGATTTAAAGAAAGTGTTGTTTTTTTCATCAACTGGGTAAAGAAAGCATACTATAAGGCAAAAATGTAAGTCCTTGGGTGCTGCAATTTATGTTTGTTTGATAAATGTACGCGTGTAACAATGTTTGACACCAAATGTTACACGCACATGTCAATTTTCATTCTTTTTTTGTAAAAAGATTGTTGCAGACAAATACACTGAATTGATTTTTTAGGAAAATTTGATTATTAGATATAAATTTTGAATCAACTACACACTAAAATGACGTAAAATAAAGCTGTTATACACACACATTAAAAGGCATGTACAAAATGTCACACTTTTTGTCACACTAAAACCTTAAATATGGTGTTTTAAGGCTTTTTTTCTCGGTGCCAATACATTTTAAGTTCATTCTTTTTTTACAAAAGGATGTGTAAGGTATAAATGTGTAAATAAATGTCTTATTTTTTTTCTAAATCTGTACTTAATTGATACTACATACAGAATAAGAGTGTTGACACCAAGAATTCCAATAGTGAATTCTTGCCCATATCACATTCAGTCAATTCAAAGGAGAAGTCGTTTATTATTTGCAACGGCTGCCCTTCTTACACAATTTCATATATTAACCTGCTTTATCACATTCAGTCACTAATAAATTGAAATCTTTACTGTAGTCCCGTCTAAATTGATACACAGCCTAAACAACACAGATGTTTTTTTATTTCATTTATATTTGTAAATATGCCTAATTAGTTGTTTTAACCATTTTAATGGCTTTACTTGCCCGCAATGCACTAAGCCCTGACAGTAACACAGTAGAAGTAGAAGTTAGCTGGTCTCTAAATCATGAAAGGTTGAATGAGAGCGCTTTGTAACGTTATATAGTGTATGGAAATAGTTCCGTCCTTAGCGTCACATGAAAAAGATTCCAGTGCAATATCAAATGATATTGCATCCTTTGTTCATATGGAAACAAGAAGGAACAATATCAAAGTATACAATAAATTATTGAATAATCCTTCTTATTTATAAGTTAGACGAAATCTCTACCCCCCTTTACTCTATAGTATCAGTTAGACGAAATGGTAGTTAGACGAAATCTCCAACATCCGTTTCTAGTCACCCTACCGACCGCCCATTTTAACCCCCGACTGGTCGTTTTTGTTTTTTTAGCACTAAGTATGATTTTTGTTACGCGAAACTCGCATTCGCAGTACCTGGTACTACCAGAGCCGAAAAAAATTGTTCATAAGTTTTTGTTGTTCATTGTTGATAAATGCTTTGATAGTAAGTTTAACAAGAGCACCGCGTACGGCACAGACACTCGACTGATAGGGAGAAAAAAAAATGAGCTAAACAAAAAACATTAACCTGACGCCCACGCCACCGCCGCCGCCGCAGACGACGACGACGCCAGGGTCATGACAATAGCTCTCGTTTTTTTCAAAAGTCGAGCTAATAAAAAACCTTAACCGGATGACAACACCTTCAGTGTAGATTTTCTAAGTCCAAAAGGGGGGATAATTTGATCAATATTAAGTTCAAGATTATGGAACTTGTTGTATCAAGTTATGTTAAAACATTGAATAAGTTTAGGAAGTTTCAAAGCTATAGGTTAAATTGTGTTTCAGTTATCACCATTTATCTCCCTTCAAAGTAGATTTTCTAAATCGAAATGGGGAGATAATTTTGTCAATACTATTTACAGAGTTATGAAACTTGTTATATAAGGTCAACTTAAGACACTCAGCAAGTTTGTAAAGTTTCAAGCAAAAAAAAAGAAAAGTTTTTAAGATATGAAAAATCATGAGTAAAAAATTGTCAAAAACCTGAGCTAAACAAAAAACCTTAACCTTACGTTTTGAAGTTTTAAGTGAAATAAATAAAGATTTCCAGCTATATACTTTTATTATTTAACATATTATGATTATGTTTATGAAGTTTAGTGACTTTAACAGTAGTAGTTTGTTAGAAAACAGAAAAAAAGCTGAGCTGAACAAAAAACCTTAACCGGACGACCACGCTGCCGCCGCCGCCGACGACGACGCCAGGGTCATGACAATAGCTCTCGTTTTTTTCAAAAGTCGAGCTAATAAAATTGTAAATTTTAGGAATCAAAAGTGTCTTTTATGAGAGAAAGGGTTTTAAAAAAAAACCCTTTCCTACCGAAACTGTTGATTTTGAGACCTGGACCAGAAACAAGACTATTTTTTTTTCAGGCCTAATGACAAATATGACAATAAGTGAACACGTAACTGACAGACAGACATATTTGTTTGTGTCGCATTTTACAACCCTTTCCCCAAACAAAACTGCAGCAGACTTTGAAAACATCTAGATAAGAATGTCGGAAACCTTTACAAAAAAAAGAATAACTAGTGAAAAAAGTTGAAAACATTGTGGCAAAAAGGAGAAATTGCTAGTTATGAGCAATTTCTACTTTTGCCACATTTTTTTCAAAATTCTTCTGCTACGGAGGCGTCAAAAAGGGTCTATACGTGGGAAAGGATTAAGCTGCTGTCAACATTGTTTCACAGCATTTCCCTTGTATGTTACCAGTTACCTGCTGGTCGATTTATCCTGACTCCAGCGAGTCAGTCATAATACCAGTCCCACAATCCCAAGGACCAAGGAAACAAAGCCATCACTACCATATTTAAAGCATTTGGTATAACCGCGGTGAAGCCAATGATCGAACCTGCAACCTCCAGCAGCCGAGGAGGGTGCTCTACCTCTACACCAGAGAGATTGTTAATAGACAGACCAGAGGGTGCTCTACCTCTACACCACAGAGATTGTTGATAGACAGACCAAAGATGTATATATCTGATAAAGTGGGTGACACAAAAATAAATTATCAAGCAGAGTTTTCTTCTTACCTTCACTGTATACATAATATGACCTCGTGTCAGAGCATCTGGGGGATGGATCCATTGTTTGTTTGCTGTAATATAAAGAGATGCCATTGGTTGAAGGGTTCTACATGATTGTATGAGCAGAGAACTACATGTATCCCTAATTCAGTCATGGGTGTGGCAACTTTCCAATGAGTGACACATAACTGTTGCCATCTAATCTTTTTATCTGATAGATTCATGACTTTTGATGCCTCTGCAGCAAACTTCTTGGTAAATGTTTTGGATTAACCCTTCTCCTCATATAGACGCTTTTTGACGCCTCTGCAGCAGACGGCATTTCATTTAAAAGGAGTTTCCAAATTTTTTGGTGTATATTTTCAAAGTTATCTGCCGTAAATGTGTTGTATGTGGGCAAGGTTTAAGGATAAAATGATTCAATATAAGCAGAAATCACCTTTTCATATGAGTTTCAGCTCCCTTCTAATTTTGGAAGATGTGACAAAAGTTTCTTGGATTTTCATACCAGATGACTATTTCAAAATATTATATCAGGGCCCAAAACTATCAAACTCTGTCCTCAGAACTGAAGTATACGCTCCAAAAAAGACCTTTGATTGGTCAATATCGACAATGCAATTGCTTTTAACCAATCAGATACTTGAGCATAAAATCTGAGGACTGACTTAGTAGTTTTGAACCCAGGTCTTACAGCCCATGAACAACAGCTTTTGGCGGATCAGATAGATAGATAAGTCAAATAAAATCTATCTCATCATTTACTACATTTACATAAACAATTTCTAGAAAAACTAGAAAGTTTGGGCTTAATTGTAAAACTTAAATGCAAAACTTAGCCATCTAATCAACTCAGCCACTGCCGTCAATGACAAGGTAACAAGGTAAGTTCTCCGTCTTGGTGAGCTAGAAGTTTAGTCATAAACAAGTTGTGAGACTTATGTTCCTGGTTCTATAAGTCATTCCTTATGTGACCAGTAGATGGATAGAACAAGACCTGGCTAAAAGACACCATGTTTGACTATTGATTGATTTGATTGATTGGGGTTTAACGCCGTTTTTAACAATTTCTCAGTTATATCACGGCGGCCAGTTCACCTACTCATGCATTTCCTGGTTTTCTCACACCAGTATTCCACACAACAATCTTCCCAAGCAACTGGCTGCTTTTCCACATAGACTTAGCCCATAGGTGAAAGACGAACGACGCATTTCGCATTGACTTTTGTCAATCGTCGGAAAGAAAGTTGGCCGAGCCGGGATTCAAACTCACAATCCCTGGATTGACAGCCCGCGTCGCTACCGACTGAGCTACTGGGGCTCGGCTGTTTGACTATTGAACCCTAACAGTTCAATTAATGCTACTCTTATCAAAACTGATATGTATTATAACACATGACTTTATAATAATACTATAGCATAGTCTAGAGTAACCTAGCTGCCATTTCATTATAGGGTCAGGCATACATGAATGATGGCAGAGCCCTTTGAAAATGGTGTAGCGATGAAGAGGCTATAGAAAAAACTTTTTATGGACCAAAAAATTAACCCTTTCCCTCATATAGATGCTTTCTGATGCCTCTACAGCAGACGGCTTTTTGAAAACATAGTGACAAAAGAAGAAATTGCTCAAAACGATAGGTTATCCATTTAATTATAGAGATTTTCCATTTTTTGACAAAATATGTTCAAAGTCGTCCGCTGCAGAATTGTCGTATGAGGGAAAGGCTTAAAACCTTTCAAATAATGAATTAAGTTTGATTCATTAATTACTTACTTACTGATACACAAATTAGTGGCAAACATTGTGGCAAAAGGAGAAATTGCTCGTTTTGAGCAATTTCTTCTTTTGTCACTATGTTTTCAAATAGCCGTCTGCTGCAGAGGCGTCAGAAAGTGTCTATATGAGGGAAAGGGTTAATGGTAATGTCAGTCTTCCATTGTAGATTGACTATAATGTTTCATGCCAGTGCTCTTATTAATTAAGATAAGTAAAACCGCTTTCCAACATATAGGAAATCTGCA
This sequence comes from Serripes groenlandicus, assembly GCA_031761405.1. Lineage (NCBI taxonomy): Eukaryota > Metazoa > Mollusca > Bivalvia > Cardiida > Cardiidae > Serripes > Serripes groenlandicus. The sequence continues at coordinate 141,883,535 of JASEVX010000003.1, forward strand.
GCAGACGACCTTAAAAATGGCTAGAAAATATTTATGGAAAATCTCTGAAAATGATTTGATTGATTGGGGTTTAACGCTGTTGTTAACAATTTCTCAGTTATATCACGGCGGCCAGTTCACCTACTCATGCATTTCCTGGTTTTCTCACATCAGTACTCCACACAACAATCTTCCCAAGCAACTGGCTGCTTTTCCACATAGACTTAGCCCATTGGTGGAAGATGAATGACGCATGTCGCATTGACTTTTGTCAATCCTCGGAAAGAAAGTTGGCCGAGCCGGGATTCGAACTCACAACCCCTGGGTTGACAGCCCACGTCGCTACCGACTGAGCTAGCGGGGCTCGGCCTCTGAAAATGAAGGTACTATTAGTGAAAAGAGTTGAAAACTTTGTGGCAAAACAAGAAATTGCATGTTTGAACAATTTCTCCTTTTGTCACAATGTTTTGAAAAGTCGTCTGCTGCAGAGGTGTCAGAAAGTGTCTATAGGTTGGAAAGACTCAATCAATATATCATATCATTAAATTCTAATTTGACTTCCAAATCCTATTGTGTGGTATTCAAGGGAATTGTCCCAGTGCAATTGATTCACTGAAATAGGGTTTATTACAGTAATAAGGGAAATATTGCAGGAAAAAGAACAGATTCCACAGATCACTCATCTGGTCCTCTGAGATAAAATAACGTAATTTTTGTACTCACATGACCTCATTTCGTTAGTGTGGTTTTGTTGTAATTCCTCGATACGGTTCAGACTCAGCGATCTGTTCACTCCAACATTAATGAACTTCCTCCGTCCAAAATCCTCATTCGGTAGTAGCACTTTGTTCTGACTGCTAACAAAATAATCTTTAAATACTTTTGCACGATCCATTGTTTATAACAATACAAAAATCGTGATTCAATTATCTTATCACATTGATTATCACAGCTCTTATCACAGTTTTATCACAGTCTATTATTGTTAGGTACATATATCGATATGATACATGAATGAGTCAAAGTTACTATGTATCTCACATATCTATATACTTTGTTGACAATGATCTATATACACTTATTGTTCAACTCTTTTCTGTGATGGAATATTAAATATACATATAATGAAATTCAACATAAATTTTACCAAAAACTGTTACAATTTTATATTCTAGCATTTACATAAATTATAAAAATTATAGAAATGCCATTCATTGGTTAACTCTTTCCCACATACAGACGCTTTCTGTTGCTTCTGCATCACACAACATTTGAAAACATTGTGGTAAATGTCAATATGAGCAATTTCTCTTTTTGCCACAAAGTTTTCAACTTTATGCCAAGATGTTTTCAAACTCATCTGCTGCAGATTTGTTGTATGTGAAATAGGGTTAAAATGAGCAATTGTTACTATATATCTACAACGATAACAAGAAGTCATCTACTAAATATAAGTGAAGTCAAGACAAATTTACGAGAGGTCATCACACAAGCCAATTCATTAAGACTGGATGATTCTTGATAAAAACCTTTTTTCTTGACAGCAGGACTACAGTAACATTGCAAGTATGCAATCTAACTGGAATCCTTGTTGATCATTGCAACCCTTTCCTAGATACAGACAACTAACAAAATAAAACAGTGGAACAGTTAAAAGTTCAAATAATGATTTTCTGAATTGTTCAAAGCATATCTCGCCGATTAAAAATATCATATGAGGAAGTTATATTAACCCTTTCTCAAATGCAGAAACAATTTGACCCATCTGCAGCAGACAACCTTTGAAAACATTGTTACAATATGAGAAATTTTTCCTTTTGCCACTATGTTTTCAAATCTTTTCAATAATTATATTATCATTATCATTTATAGAGATTTACCATATTTTTGCCTAGATGTTTTCAGTCATCTGCTGAAGGTTTGTTGTAGGTGTGAAAGGGGAGGGTTAACCCTTCACCACAAACAGACACTTTCTGACACCTCTGCAGCAGATGCCTCTTGAAAGCACTGAGAAAAAGGAGAAATCACAATGTTTTTCACTTTATTCAATGATAATACTTTCATTTATATAGATGTTTTATTGTTTTGCCCAGATGTTTTAAAAGATGTCTGCTGAAGGTTTGTTTTAAGTGGGATGAGATTAAACCATATAATGTAAGGTTTTTTCCCCATCAGGCAGGTCTTTTTTATTATCTCCTATCTATCAATGGTTATTCACACATCAATACGTCATCAAACCACTGTCTGTATATAAGCTGACTTTAACAACCTCCCAAACAACCCCCCACTCTCCCTTTTTTTTTCTTTTAGACTGGTCCAAATTCAAACAGTGACATGGCGAAACATGTTTTGTTCCAGGTTTAACCCTTTCCCACATATCACAAATCTGTAGCAGACGACTTAGAAAAAAGCAATATCAAACTATGTAATATCTCAATGAATGCAAGTATAATTAGTGAATAGAGTTGAAAACATTGTGGCCAAAGGTGAAATTGCTCATCATGAGCAATTTCACCTTTGGCCACAATGTTTCCAAAGGTCGTCTGCTACTTTTGCATCATAATGCATCTGCAGGTGGGAAAGGGTTAAACAAATATAGGATACTTGTGACATGCGTAAATTTGATCTGAACATTTACAGTTTGGCAACAGAATCTGATCAAACCCTTACTAATTAATCCAAAACAACATTGCTTGAGGATTTGATATTTACCCCAAAACTTCTTATAAAAACATTCTAATTAAAGAAGCGCTTACCAAAAATCATGGTGAAACATAATGGATTCTTATTTATAACAAGAGCTGTCCGCAAGACAGCAAGCTCGACTATTTGGCCATTTGATACTATAGACACCAGTTGTAACTGAGATAGTGGCTTGATAGTATAGAAATATAAATCAAGTTGGATAAGTCTTGTTTGAATAGCATCTGCTGTTTGTGAGAAAAGGCCTAGCATGCAAAACTTCAACCCAAAATTGGTTCACAAAGGGCCATAATTTATAATAAATTCAGTCAGGAGTTACCTAATCTGATTGTTTGATACCTTTAAAGACTATATTGAAGCTTTAAATCAATCTCTGAGATGGTTACTGAGATGTGTGCATGATCGTGCCATGCATGCAAAACTTTAACAAAATTTTAAAAGTCAAACAAGGACCATAATTTGTACTTAATTCATACAAGAGTTATCTTACTTGACTGTCTGACACCCCTGAAGACATGATTCAATGAAGTTTCAAGTCAATATCAGTAGTGGTTACTGAGATATATCCATGCAAGTACCTTGCATGCAAAACTTTAACCAGAATTTCTAAGTAAAAAAAGGGCAAAGATTTGCATTATATGCTGGAAAAAGTTATTAAACTTGGTTGTTTATATATAGGTGTGATGGTAAGGCAGGGTTGTATAAAGTTTCAATGCAATGCATCAAGTCAAGTACTCATACTAGGATATGGACTCTTAATGTCTTCGCACACGAAACTTTAACCAGAATATCTAAGTAAAAAAAAGGGCTACAATTTGCATTATATCCTGGAAAGAGTTATCAAACTTGATTGTTTATATAGCTGTGATGGTTTGGAAGTTTCAATGCAATGCATCAAGTAAATACAGAGATATGGACTCTTAATGTAGTTGCACGCATTTAACTTTAACCAGAGTTTCTGAGTCCAAAAAACCCAAAAAAAGTCCGAAAAGGGGCATAAATGTGTCAAAATCTGATATAGAGTTATGGGACTTGTCCTGCAAGGTCATTTGATGATGTCCAATAAGTGTGTGAAGTTTCAAAGCAATGGCATCTGTGGTTTGTAAGAAAAAGCCTTGCATGCAAAACTTTAATCCAAGTTGCAATGCCAACGACGACACCAACGCACAAGTGAGTGTAATAGCTCTCATATTCTTCGAATAGTCGAGCTAAAAAGGGTAATTATTGAATAATTGAAAACATTGTGGTAAATCGAGAAATTTTTCATGAATGAGCACTTTCTCCTTTCGCTACAATGTTTTAAAATGTTGTCTGCTGCAGATATGTAATAACTGCACCTATATAAGGAAAATAGTTGAACAAATTGTGACAAATGAGAAATTGCTCATTATAAGCAATTTCTCCTTTTCCACAATGTTTTAAAAAGTCGTCTGTTGCAGAATGTGTCAGAATGCATCTGCAAGTGGGAAAAAGTTATTGTATCATTCAATAATTGTTTTATTACCTTTCCCGGATACAACAAATCTGCAGCAGATGATTTTGAAAACATAATTGGCAAAAACATGAACAATATCCATAAATGACAGTTTAATCATAAACAACTGAGTTGAAAACATCCTGGTGACAAAAGAGAAATTGCTTATGATATGAGCAATTTCTCCTTTTGCCACCATATTTTCTAATTTTGTATCAGGGAAAAGGGTTAACCCTTTCACACATGTGGACTCTTTTTGACGCCTCTGCAGCAGACGACTTTTGAAAACACTGTGACAAAACGAGAAATTGTTCAAAAATGAGCAATTCCTCCTTTTGCCACAAGTTTTCAACTTTCTTCAGTAATTATACCAACATTTATAGAGCTTTTCCATGTTTTTGCCTAGATATGTTTTCAAAGTCGTATGTGGGAAAAGCGGTAATTGTATCCTGCTCTCAATGTCAAGTGCATTGATGTCATATTACAATATGTACCAATCTACACTCTTATCATATCTGAATTTTAATGAATCAACACTTACTTAATAATAACCATTCCCCACTTACAGACATTTATTTATAGAGAAATTCCATGTCTTTGCCTAGATACTTTCGAAGTGGTTTGCTGCAGATTAATTACTGTATGTGGGACACGGGAAAGGAATATGCAACATCCTTCTGATCTAATATGATTAATTCAGCCTATTCAAACATCTTAATCCTTTCCTACATATAGACACTTTCTGACGCCTCTGTAGCAGACAGCTTTTTCAAAACATAGTGAAAAAAGAAGAAATTGCTCAAAACAAGCAATTTCTCCTTTTGCCACAATATTTTCCACCTTTATTCATAGCTAGGGTTATCCATTCAATTATAGAGATTTTCTCTTTTTTGACAAAATATGTTCAAAGTCGTCTGCTGCAGAATTGTCGTATGAGGGTCAGGGTTAATCCTTTCCAATTTCTCTTTTTGTCACCATGCATTCAATTCCATTCATTACACTCATTTATAGAAATTTTCCATCAATTGGGTAAGTTTTTATAGTCGTCTGCTGTAATATGCTATATGTGGGAAAGGGTTAGAACACAGTTCAACACTGGTACTGATACAGATGGCATTTGTTGCCCTTTAAGACAGACATATTTCGATATAATTTGGGAAAAACAAGTTTGTTTTATTTCCTTTTCCCTCAATGCTTTTAACTCTGTATCTTAATAATTCTTCACTTTATTTTTTTAAATGTAACATGTTTTGCATCAGAAAAAAATCTGTAAACATCATATACGTCAACCGAGTTAACAACCTTCATAGGCATGAAATCAACCAAAAGACTTTGAACCGTTAACATATCAGTTATTGTCTACACAATTTTTTGGCACAATCAACTCTTCAAACTGGTGAGGTTGGAAGCCACTTTAACCACTTTAAAAGTCATTGGTTTATGAGCCCAATAAGTCTTGAACCAGTCTGCAGCAGACGACTTTGAACATATTTTGTCAAAAAGTAGAAAATCTCTATAATTTAATGGATAACCTATGACTAAAATTGGAAAACATTGTGGCAAAAGGAGAAATTGCACGTTTTGTGCAATTTCTTCTTTTGTCACTATGTTTTCAAATAGCCGTCTGCTGCAGAGGCGTCAGAAAGCATCTATATGAGGGAAAGGATTAACCCAAAATTTTACCACAAATTGTTTGCTGCATTCACTGTGGCATCAGATGTCAGGGACGCCCCTGCAATTTTTTTTATGAATGGTTCATGAATTATTCATGTTCTTTCTTGAACTGTTCATGAACAAAATGCATGAACCATTCTTGAACTATTCATGAACGTTAAATGGCCACTTTAAAAAAGTGCATGAAAAGATGTTCATGAACCATTCATGAACTAATGCCCCCATGAACTATTCATGAATGGCTCATGAACATATTTGTTCAAGAACTATTCATGAATGGTTCATGACCTCATGGGTGGCCATTCAACAGTCATGAATATTTCATGAATAATTCATGATTTCTGTTCATGGTAGATCAAGAATATTTCATGAATGTATATTTTCATGAACTCTTCTAAAACTATTCTTGAACCAAATACCATGACCCTCTGTGAACTTTTTATGAATTGTTCATGAATTATTCATGTTCTTTTCTTGAACTGTTCATGAACCATTCCATGTATATTTTAGAACAATTTCAGAATGGTTCAACAATGGTAACCTGTATGAAATAGTCTGGGTGGACTGGAACCAGATTTTGTACAGAAGAAAATACAGAAATCCTGTGCAGATTCTGTACAGAAAATATTCTGGATTATTGAAACATAGTTGCACCAGAATTCTATAAAAATATTTTTTATATGAAGACATGGATTCATCCATATGTGGCAATGTGATACTTTAATAAATCACCAATATACACATGTTGTTTATAACATAGCACAATACAATATGCTAATTTAATAAACAATGTAACATTTAAGACATTTACCAAATGTGCCCATCAAGTTGTTCATAAGTAATTACCAAAATCTTCTCTGTGCCTTTGAAACACAACATATTTCTCCCACCAAAAAACGTAAAGGAAGTAGTAAACATTACTAACTTCTTTTTGAAGAGTTCCTATGTTTTATGCTAGAGTTAACTCCCTTGGTATATTTCAAATTCAAGTCCTGAGTTCCAGTGGTACTTTAGTTATTCCACTGGTATTCCAGTAACATAGCAGGTACCAATGAAATTCCACTGGAATTGCATTGATTTTTTTCACTAGGGCCTTCACTTTTGACTAGAAGATTTTAAAAGTTTTCACTATAATACATTTATAAGAACTGTTTTGGTTCTAGAAGTGTTCTAGAAGTGATCTATAAAAATTAAATGTTCTTAATTCTCTATTCAGAGTGGAAGTTTGAGTGATTCACACTGAGTTAAAAAGTCATTGTAATGTAATTAAATTGACTGGGTAAAAATATTTATATATTTTTTTTTTTTCAATCATGGGGATTTAATAAATGTACTGAAATGGATATTCATTACATATTCACGACTTCTTCTTGAGAACACTTCAAGAATGTTTTAAGCATCTAATATTCTTAAAATGCTTATAAAATATTCATCAGTTATTTTAGGAATATTTCATGAACCGTAGAAGAATAAAGGTCTTCTTAAAAATTCATGATTTATTCTTAAAACAGATCATGAATATTTCAAGGCTTTTATGAATAGTTGAATAATTCTTGATATCTTCATGAAGTAGATCACACCTCACTTCATGAATAAAACTTCATGAAGTTAGCTTAAGAATTGATCAAGGACAATTCAAGAAGAAAGCTTGAAAGTAGGAAAAATTCATGATATCATGAATTCCTTTTCGCAGGGGAATTTTAGTCTGGGGAGCCCAAAATATTATCTAATGAACTCGATCTTGATGACAGACACGCTGATCTTCTTTTTTTTTTTATTCCAATCAATAGTCCTTCACAAATCTAAAGTTATTACAGGTTAATTGTAAAGTTTACTCCTCATTTTCACAAGTACACAAGTGTAGCTGAGATATTAATTTCCAATATAAGTCACATTCACACTTGGTAAGTGATAAAACATCACATGTATAATGAGACATGAAATGGATTCAAACCTTTCCCTCTTTCAACCCTTTTTCACATACAACAAATCTGCAGCAGACGATTTTGAAAACATTTTTGAAAATAAGGAAAAAATCTCCATCAATGAGTGTAAAATTTATTTATTAAATAGAGTTGAAAACATTGTAGAATAGGAGAAATTGTGAGCAATCATTATGAGCAATTTCCTTTTGGCGAAATATTTTCAAAGGTTGTCTGCTCCAGACATATTTGTCCGAAAGCGTCTCTATGAGGGAAAGATTTAATATCATTGCAACAGAGAATATAGGGAGAAATTATTCCTCCATTGTCCAACTGTTTAGCATTAACCATAATTATTGTTACTTTCAATTTTCCAGCAGATAACTAAAATGATCCTATCTTGAATTGGTTGACCCTTTCCCTCATACGACAATTCTGCAGCAGATGACTTTGAACATATTTTGGCAAAACATAGAAAATCTCTATAATTGAATGGATAACCTATGACAAAAAGTGGAAAACATTGTGGCAAAAGGAGAAATTGCACGTTTTGTGCAATTTCTTCTTTTGTCACTATGTTTTCAAAAAGCCGTCTGCTGCAGAGGCGTCAGAAAGCGTCTAGAGGAGGGAAAGGGTTAAGTCTGTCACCCGCCGCTGAATGACAAACATACAAGACTTGGCTGGAGTTCAAACCCTGTAAACACTTTTTAACATTTACACTAAAACTGATTTATATGCAACATGTCAATCACAATTTAAACCATTCCCATATATATATATAGATGCTTTCTGATGCTCCTGCAGCAGACGACCTTTGAAAACATTGACAAAAGCAGAAATTACTCAAAAGAGCAAATTTTCCTTTAACCATAATGTTTTCAACTGTTTTCAATAATTGTTCTTTCATTTATATGGAGTTTGCGAGTTTTTCGTAGATCTTTTCAAAGTCGTCTGCTGCAGATTTGATGTATGTGGGAAAGGGTTAACACCATAATACTAACATCCACAATGAACATCACACAGAAAATAAATCTAGTCTTAATCCAGAACAATTGGGACAAGAGCCTATTTAATTATCTACTATCCAATACACTGTATTTGTTTATGACCAAAATTCACACCACCGCATTATAACACTAAGTATGCCTTCTTGTAGTGGATGAGTTCTAGAAAATTGGCTTATTTCACATCCTCATTTGATCTCAAAACATAAATATTGTATTATGTTTTCGGTCATCTGCCACATATGTTTACTATGTGGGAAAGAAAGAGTACGTATTAAACCTTTCAATCTGCAGCAGACGACTTTGAAAACCTCTTGGCATAAAAAAATAAATGAAAGTGTAATAAATATTAAATAGGGTTAAAAACAATCTGACAAAACATGTCTTCTTCTGTGTGTTGGAAAGAGTCAACCTTTTCCCTCATACGACAATTCTGCAGCAGACGACTTTAAAAATATTTTCAAAATCTCTATAATTGAATGGATATAACCTATGACTAAAAGTGGAAAACATTGCGGCAAAAGATGAAATTACTCATAATGAGCAATTTTACCTTTTGCCACATTTTTTTCAACTTCTTTCACAATAATTGTTTTCTCATTTATAGAGTTGCCCTTTTTTTGACTAAATGTTTCAAAAACGTCTGCTACAGATTTGATGTATGTGGGAAAGGGTTAACTCTGTATGCATGCCCAGGATCTCTAGTTCACAGGACATGGAAAATCTAATTAGGTTTTTTATGGCTACTTTAGGAGTAATGAAATATGAATGTGACACTGTGGCTGGTTAATTAATTAGACTGTGACTTCATACAGTCAATCTAATACAGAAAATTTGTCTCGTATTTGTCTATGGAACTGTCTGCTCCTTAGCCCTTTCCCCCCATGTATACGACAATTCTGCAGCAGACGACTTTGAACGTATTTTGTCAAAACATAGAAAATCTCCATAATTGAATGGATAACCTATGACAAAAAGTGGAAAACATTGTGGCAAAAGTAGAAATTGCACGTTTTGTGCAATTTCTTCTTTTGTCACTATGTTTTCAAAAAGCCGTCTGATGCAGAGGTGTCAGAAAGCGTCTATATGAGGGAAAGGGTTACAGTTCAGCCAAAAAACTCAGTCAGTAGGAATGAGGAATACCATCAAGTTAAAACAAGAGCCCCGTGGAGCGAACGCCAACGCTAGTCTGATTTTTTTTAGTAAAAAAAAAAGCCGAGCCCCGGTAGCTCAGTCGGTAGCGACGCGGGCTGTCAATCCAGGGGTTGTGAGTTTGAATCCCGGCTCGGCCAACTTTCTTTCCGACGATTGACAAAAGTCAATGCGACATGCGTCATTCGTCTTCCACCAATGGGCTAAGTCTATGTGGAAAAGCAGCCAGTTGCTTGGGAAGATTGTTGTGTGGAGTTCTGGTGTGAGAAAACCAGGAAATGCATGAGTAGGTGAACTGGCCGCTGTGATATAACTGAGAAATTGTTAAAAACGGCGTTAAATCCCAATCAATCAATCAATCAATTTAGTAAAAAGTAAAAAAAACGGGCATTAGTATACTGAATAATTATTAAAGCCAGAGGTTACACACAGACGTAGATTATGACTCCAAGTCACAATATTATACCCTGACTTTTTTTCTTCTCAAAACAGACATGCTAAAAATTTGCCTATCCTTTCTACGAATTGACAAAAGTAAATGTAACAATTAAACCCTCATTTTTTTTTTTTTTCGAAAAGTGGGTTTATGCCACTTTCAACAGTATTTCAGTTATCTCACGACTTTTTCTGGGTAAAGTACAAGTACTACAGGTATTACTGATCCTCAGACGACTGCATTAGTTGTAATGCTATACACGAAACCCTGAGCCCCAAGGAGGGAAGCCATACTACTACCATTCTATCGACTCGACCAAGGATTGAACCTTGATCTTCGTCTCTCAAGGTGTAAAAGTCTATGTTGGAAGATGACAAGTTTCCAAGGGAAATTTGAGCTATTTCTCCATTTTCCACAATGTTTTCAACTTTATTCAATTACTGTTCTTTCATTTATAGAGAATTTCCATATTTTTTATCTGATGTTTACGAAGTCGTTAGCTGCCGACTTGATGTATGTGGGAAAGGGTTATGTGGAGTCATGACTGGGACAGAACAAGAAGACCATAACTGGTGTTCTGGATAATTAACCCTTTCCCTCATACGACAATTCTGCAGCAGACGACATTGAACATATTTTGTCAAACAATAGAAAATCTCCATACTTGAATGGATAACCTATGACAAAAAGTGGAAAACATTGTGGAAAAAGGAGAAATTGCACGTTTAAAAAAGTCTATATGAGGGAAAGGGTAACCAGTCTCTCACAGGATTTGCAAGACCTTATCTAGCTGAGTAATAGTAGTGTTTCTGTTATCTTTTCCTAAATAAACATGCATTAGAATGCGCTTGTGATGAAATGGCCACCACCTTGTTTACAACAGGATCAAATTAATTGAGTTCCATTAATTTGCTTGTGGCTAGCATGTTTCATGGCTTATGGAATGTGATCATCATTTTTGCTGGATCTCCAACCTCCAACTTTATGTGCAATTTCTCCTTTTGCCACGATCTTTTTAAAAGTCATCTATTCAGAAGGCATCAGTTCTGTATATGGGAAGAGGTTCACTTTGTACCAAAATTAAACTTCAAATTTTCCTTAATTGACTCAAAAAGTATATACATGTACATGTATACTGAAACCATTTTACTTTTTGAAACATTCCGCAAATAGCATTGGAAATTTTAGAATTCAGAAGAGATCTCAATTGCAAACTATCAACTGATATGTCAAATTTTCAGAGTTGCCGAGATCTGCCATGGACATACTGAAGATATCCATTTGCTTTCCATTAATTTATAATGGTATTGCCCTGTACATTGTCGATTATTTCACTGTGTAAATATTGCTGTTGTTAGGGATGCAAGGTTGCATGAGGAAGTTAACAGTAAACCCTTTCCCAATTTTAGGATGTATTTAGAAGAATCTGCAGCAGGCAACTTTTGAAAACTTAGTGGTAAAAGGAGAGATTGCTCATACTCAGCATTTTCTCCTTTCTTCCCACTTGTAATGTTTTCAATTCTATTTGATAATTCTATTTTTGTTCAGTCTATAATGATTTCAAGGTAGCTCGCCTGCATCACATTACTGTTGTATGTGGGCAAGGGGTTAAGTGCATTAACCCTTTCCCTCATATAGACGCTTTCTGACGCCTCTGCAGCAGACGGCTTTTTTAAAACATAGTGACAAAAGAAGAAATTGCACAAAACGTGCAATTTCTCCTTTTGCCACAATGTTTACCACTTTTAGTCACACTGGTTATATATCCATTCAATTAAAGATTTTTCATTTTTTGACAAAATATGTTCAAAGTAATGTCTGCTGCAGATTTCTTGTATGTGGGAAAGGGTTAATTGTTGTTTCTTTTTTATTAAATTGGCTTATACTCAGCAGTTTCTCCTTTTTCACCCACTTGTAATGTTTTTCAAATCTATTTGATAATTATATCTTCATTAAGTTGATTTCAAGGTAGCCTGCAGCTCATTTGATGCATGTGGGAAAGGGGTAAAGTGCATTGCTTCGTTGTTCTCTTTCATATGCGTTATCTTCCCTGATCATGCAACTCCTGATTGTTGAGTATAGGACATTGTCAGGATAACTAACTATCAATCAATAGTAACCCTTTTCCAAATGCAGATGCAATTTGATGCATGATCTGAAGCAGACGACATTTGAAAAAAATGGAGAATTTTGCTCATGATGAGCAAATTATCTCCTTTTGCCACAATATTTTCAATCCTTTTTATAACTATACTTTCATTTATAGAGATATCCCTATTTTTGTCTAGATGTTTGAAAACCCTCAAAACAAGAATTTTTTACATTAATTTTCCAACCTTGCTTACAACTGTTTTTAAATCATTTTAATTCCGAGTCTATTTTCCAAATTTTTCATGACTTTTTTTTTGTCGCAAGTTTGAACCGCAAGTTTGAACTGGGCTGCTTTGTAATTAATTCTGTAATTGTTTTGCCTGCAAATAACCAGTACCAATTCATATAACCAAGTCATCCCTTAAAAACGTCTCCCTGACAATTCATGTGACTTAAACATTCATGACTTTAATAAAAAGGATGATGGTATGATTATAACACTTATTATCAATTATTGACATGAAAAGAAGAGATTACTCAAAAATATTTAAGTCAGTTAAAGTTAAACTGCACTCAGAACTTAGGTAACCAATCTTCAGCATTCTCCCTTTCCCCACCTTCAACAAATCTGCAACAGAAAACTGAAAACAGTATGGCAAAAGGAGAAATTGCTTGTTGTGAACAATTTCTCTTTCAGTCTCAATGTTTTCAAAAGGCATCTGCTGCAGATGTGTCAAAATGTGTATGCGTTAGATGAAAGGTCAATACATGTACATGAAGTTTTAGTTTGATAGTCAATGAGGGATAATATATTCTTATACATTCTACAAATACGATAGCTAATAAAGCATATATCTCTTTTTGGTTTTGCATACAATGATATTTTACTGACAAAACATTTAGGCCAATATGTGTATTGAGCTAGTACCGGTATTTGAAATATATGAAGGGGGACATCCTGTTCTATTAAATTTGAATAAAAAGTATATATTTATCCATCTTTTTAAAATAAACTGACTATTACCTTTAACCCTTTACCTGATACACAGGTCTTTTAATCCTTTCCCACATACAACAAATCTGCAGCAGACGACTTTGAAAACTTCTAGGCAAAACTTTGGAAAAATCTCTATAAATGCAGGTACATGTATAATTAATTGCTGAAAAATGTTGCAAACATTGTGGTAAATTTCTCCTTTTGTCAAATTGTTTTCAATTGTTGTCTGCTGCAGAGGCATAAGAAAGCGTCTATATGTGGTAAAGGTTTAGCAAAATCATGGAAGGAAAATTGTCCAAGGAACAACTTCACCTTTTTCCTTCATAATTAATTGTTTTAACTTCCAATTGCCCAGCTATTTTCAGAATGTTATCAACTCTATTCAATAATTATACTTCCAATTATAATGATTTTCCACATGTTTGCCTTGGTGTCTTCAAAGTTATCTGCTTCAGATTTGTTGTATGTGGGAAGGGGTTAGAATTGATATATTCAAGTGCCTTTGAAGAATATCCTATCATAGCAAAACCCTTGCATGGGCCAGCTAGCCGATTCAACCAATCAACTTTCATCTTTTCACTTCAGCCCTCGCCCAAGCACTCTGTGTTAAGACACAACCCCTGGATTGAGTCAGCCTGCGGTACTACCGGGGCTCAGCTCTAAATATCCTGCAAAGGCCTCGAAAGACGTCTGTATGATGGAAAGGGTTAAACTTCAATTATTCTTCAAATTTAATCACATACTGTAGGAAGTAAAAATGATACCATGGCAAAGATTGTTTCCCTATATTTATAAGTAACAGGCCTATCTAATTACAATTAAATTCACGTTTTAACCCTTTTTAAAATACAACAAAATTTAATGAATGAATATATAGTGTTTTATGGCGCATCGACAGCTAAAGTCATTTAGCACGCAACAAAATTGAAGCAGAAGACTTTAAAACATCAAGGCGAAAATATCGAAAAACAAGAGGCCCATGAGGGCCTATGCTCTACTGGGATGGTTCTTTGGTCATTTTCAATCCAGAGCATGTATGTATGGTGAAGATCGGATAGTAAATGGAGGCTCTATTGTGTTCACAAGCTGTATTATAGCAATTTTGACCATTTCAAGGGCCATAATCCAGTCATGCAAGGGCACATCTGGCTGGTTTTCAAAAGGAACCAAGTTCATCAATATTTAACTACTATCTAAGTTTTGTGAAGATCAGATAGTAAATGGAGCCTCTATTGTGTTCACAAGCTCTATTATAGCAGTTTTGGTAAATTCAAGGGCAATAATCCAGCCTTGAATGGGCGGATCTGGCTGGTTTGCAAAAGGAACCAAGCTCTCATCAATATTTAACTACTATCTAAGTTTGGTGAAGATCGAATAGTAAATGGAGGCTCTTTTGTGTTCACAAGCTGTATTATAGCAATTTTGATAATTTCAAGGGCCATAATCCAGTCTTGCATGGGCGGATCTGGGTGGTTAGCGAAAGGTACAGAAATCTCATGGATATCTAACTACTGTATAAGTTTGATGGAGATATAATCAAAACTGAAGACTTTCGCATTCACAAGCTGTATTATAGCAATTTTGACAACTTCAAGGGCCATAATCCAGTCATACAAGGGCACATCTGGCTGGTTTGCGAAAGGAACCGATTAATATTCAACTACTACCTAAGTTTGGTGAAGATCAGATAGTAAATGGAACCTCTATTGTGTTCACACTCTATTATAGCAATTTTGACAATTTCAAGGCCCATAATCCAGTCTTGCATGGACGGATCTGGCTGGTCTGCGTAAGGAACCAAGCTTTCATGGATATCTAACTACTGTATAAGTTTGATTGAGATAAAACAAAACTGAAGACGCACGGACGCGCAGGTGACGGACACCACACCACGGCATAAGCTCTTCTGGCCTTTGGCCAGTAGAGCTCAAAACCTTTATATTATATATATCATGCAAATACAGGCTAGTTAAATAATCTTTAAAATATGATGTGGATATAGCAAATATTGTTATTTTGATCAATTTCTACTTTTTCCACAATGTTTTCAAAAGACATTAGACTGCTTCTCAGGCTTCAAAAGTCATAATGTATCAAGAATAACAATTAACCCTTGCTCACATTATATAAATTCACATGCACGAGGGTTTAAAAATTGGAAAGAGTTGAAAACATTATGGCGAAGGTAGAAATTGCTCATCATGAGCAATTTCTCTTTTTGCCATTATATGTTTTCAAATATCTTCTGTTGCAGATAATTGACTAAGTGAATGAAATTTAAATCAATGAATGGCCAATACTTCATTAACCCTTTTTCACATGTCACAAATCTGTAGTGGACGAATTTGAAAAATCTCTTTAATTGAAAGCATTATCAACTATTGAAGCATCCATCGAAAATATTGTCGCAAAAATGGAAATTGCTTTTTTTCTTTTAATTGCCTCAATGTTTCAAAAGTCGTCTGCATGTGGGGTTAATATTATTTCTCTTATACAAAATAAATTACTTTTTCAATTACACTGTCTCAAGCAATCAAAGCATCAAACTGACTTGAAAAATTAGCTTACAAAATATATTATAATAAAAAGATCCTTATAACATTGATTACAAATGATTTTGAACAAATGTCAAACATGAACAAAATAACAGAATTATATGGCGAGTTGCAGTTGTTCAGTACAAATATATTGATTGAGAAATGAAAATTTCAATCAAACTGACATAAGTCGATCTCTTAGATGGATTGACCTTAAGTTGGACATCATCCAAAACATGACACTTCTGCCAACACCAAAAACAGCTTGATCAAATCTAAATGTATCAGATTGACCTTGTGCTTTGTTTGCATGAGGTTTTTCATCACTTTCCACAATTTTTCAGTTAGATTAACCCTTTCCCTCATATAGACGCTTTCTGACGCCTCTGCAGCAGACTGCTTTTTGAAAACATAGTGACAAAAGGAGAAATTGCTCAAGACGAGCAATTTCTCCTTTTGCCACAATGTTTTCCACTTTTAGTCATAGGTTATCCATTCCATTATAGAGATTTTTTATTTGTTGACAAAATATGTTCAAAGTCTTCTGCTGCAGAATTTGTTGTATGAGGGAAAGGGTTAAGCCCGACACCTGAGGGAGTCAGTTGTATACATGTACCCGGTCCACAATCCAGAGCCAAGGACAGACAGCCATTATGTTGTTACTTATATTAACCGTTTCCCACATGCAGATGCTTTCTGACACCTCTGCAGCAGACGACTTTTAAAAACATTTCATAATATATGAACAATTCCCTCTTTTACCATAATATTTATTTAACCTTTATTCAATAGACTAGTTGTTATTATATTGATAGATCGAGTTTCCATATTGTGCCAAGATGTTTTCAAAATTGCCTGATTCACATTTGTTGTAAGCGGGAAAGGGATAAGAATATAATTATGTATTTATCAAATAAACTCCATTCTGTAGAGCTCTGTAGATCTATGGTTGAATAGTTTACCAACCTTACAGTAATAATATATTGATCTCCTAACACATCCCTTTTTTACAATGAATTATAGATATTTAATACAGTCACATCAAAGCACATGGAACTAAGTGATTTTTCAAATTAATCATTCAAAGCCGCTTAACCCTTTCCCACCTATAGACGCATTTTGACGCATCTGCAGCAGACGGCTTTTTGAAAACATAGTGATAAAAAAAGAAATTGCTCAAAACGAGCAATTTCTCCTTTTACCACAATGTTTTCCACTTTTAGTCATAATATGGTTATTCATTAAATTAAACAGATTTTCTATTTTTTGACAAAATATGTTCAAAGTCTTCTGCTGCAGAATTGTTGTATGAGGGAAAGGGTTTAAAGGGCTAATATATTAAGTACCTATTTCTGCATTTTGTTTGTATGTGTTTTAGCCTTTAGGCCTCGGTGGTGTAATAGGAGGGCATTGGTCTTGGATGTGGGAGGTTGCGGGTTCGATTCCCAGTTGGGTCATACTAATGACTTTAAAAATGGTAGTAGTGGCTACCCTTCTTCAGCCCTCAGGGTTCCAGAGTTAGAATTATGGCTGACTGGCTGGAGTCAGGATAAATGGACCAGTAGTTACAAGTACTGATAATTCACCCAGGAATCGCTGTGATATAACATTTTGTTGTTGAAAGCGGCGTTAAACACCAAACAATCAATCAACCACTTTCAATAATCTTTCATCTTATAATAGCCTTTCTTTTGAAAGTTACAAGTCCTCAAGGTCCATTTATCCTGACACCAGAAGGTCGGTCATAATTCTTTGTTTTGTTTGTTTGGAGTTTAACGCCGCTTTCAACAACTTTGGTCATATCACGGCGGTCAGTGCACCTACCCATGTTTTCCTGGCTTTCCCACACCAGTACTTACACAACATTCTTTCGAAGCCACTGACTACTTTCTCACATAGATCAGAGGTGAGAGGCAATGGAAAACATCGCCCGAAAGAATGTCGCCGCAACCGGGTATCGAACCCGTGACCTCCAGATCACGAGTCAGATACGCTACCAATTGAGCTACCCGGCCGGGTCATAATTCTAACACCACAATTAAATCCTGAGCGCCAAGGAGGGAAAGCCATTTTGTCCATTAATTAAAGGATTATCAAGAAAAAAACAGACCTGGTCAGATGACATAATGAATTAGAAAGAAAATTCAGCTAGGTTAGCATAGGTGCATTTTGGCGTATAGTTTAGCCCCTTAAGTTTTAATTGCAGTTTTGGCATTTTTAAATTTCTGATTTTTCTGAAAAAAAGTGTAGGCCATGGCCTAAACAGCCTATTATAAGCAAGCTACGCCCCGGCCGTTGACCAATAATACATTGTACATGATAAAATGGTATCTTTTAAGTCTTCCAAACATGTATCTATTGCCCTTCCCTAAAAGATAAGAAACTAAATTAAGATAAACAAGATAGACTAAGACAAAACAAGAGGGCCATGATGGCCCTATATCGCTCACCTGATTTAATAGAACTTCAATAGTTTTCAAAGTTTTTACTCTTTTTAGGCCAATACTTTTGGACAAGAAGATTTTTAAAGTTTTAACAATGCACATATAAGGAAAACAAGCTCCACCCCCTGGCGGCCATGTTTTTCAACGGATCAAAAATATTTTAACAATCTTGGTAAAGGGTGCCCCAAGGAACATTTGTGCAAAATAATTTTTAAATCGGGCCAGTACTTTTGGACAAGAAGATTTTTAAAGTTTTAACAATGCACATATAAGGAAAACAAGCTCCGCCCCCTGACCGCCATGTTTTTCAACGGATTGGAAATATTTGTACAATCTTGGTAAAGGTTGCCCCAAGGAACATTTGTGCAAAATAATTTTTAAATCTGGCCAGTTCTTTTGGACAAGAAGATTTTTAAAGTTTTAACAATGCACATATAAGGAAAACTAGCTCCGCCCCCTGGCGGCCATGCTTTTCAACGGATCGGAAATATTTGAACAATCTTGGTAAAGGGTGCCCTAAGGAACATTTGTGCAAAATAATTTTCAAATTGGGCCAGTACTTTTGGACAAGAAGATTTTTAAAGTTTTAACAATGCACATATAATGAAAACAAGCTCCGCCCCCTGGCGGCCATGTTTTTCAACGGATCAAAAATATTTGAACAATCTTGGTAAAGGGTGCACCAAGGAACATTTGTGCAAAATTATTTTCAAATCGTCCCAGTACTTTTGGACAAGAAGATTTTTCAAAGTTTTAACAATGCACATATAAGGAAAACAGGCTCCGCCCCCTGGCGGCCATGTTTTTCAACGGATTGAAAATATTTGAACAATCTTGGAAAAGAGTGTCCCAAGGAACATCTGTGCAAAATAATTTTCAAATCGGGCCAGTACTTTGGACAAGAAGATTTTTAAAGTTTTAACAATGCACATATAAGGAAAATAAGCTCCGCCCCCTGGCGGCCATGTTTTTCAACGGATCGGAAATATTTGAACAATCTTGGTAGAGGGTACCCCAAGGAACATTTGTGCAAGATAATTTTCAAATCGGGCCAGTACTTTTGGACAAGAAGATTTTTTAAGATTTGGCAATTTTCCCCTTTTCTGATGCCGCAGCAACCAAAGTTCTACTTGGAATTAATTTTTTGGAACAACTTTGAAAGAGGACTACCTAAGGACCATTCCTGTGAAGTTATTTTGAAATCTGTTCATTGGTTTAGTAGGAGAAGTCATTTATAGGAAATTGTTAACAGACACCGACGACGCCGGACGCCGGATGATCACAAAAGCTCACCTTGCACTTCGTGCTTAGGTGAGCTAAAAAGGGAAGGTTGTTCAATATGAGCAATTTCCCACAAAGTTTTCAAAGGATGTCTGATAAATAATCGTCTTTACAACTAGTTCACTTGAATATAAAATTATTTATTCACCATTGACCCGATTTGATAAATGTACAGTTGTCTGCTTAATGAAAGCTTCTAAGGAAATGTTAACATTAATTGAAATTTGGAAATATGGAATGTTTAAGTCTGAGACAGTGTTGAAAACATTGTGTGCAATGGAGCAGTTTCTCATTTACCACAGCATTTTCAAACATCAGCTGCCCTAGTCTAGGTTTCTGTACTAGGAATGCGATTTTATATTTTGACTGTTCGTATCCTACAATGCAATATGTAACGGCAATATATTGAGACTACAGCTGCCCTAAAGGTATCATTAATGTCTTCTATATCCGGGAATTGGTTCAATGAGTTCTGCTAAATCATCAAAGTTTGTGCTATTGTGACTAACCCTTTCCCACATACAACAAATCTGCAGCAGACAACTTTGAAAACGATTATCTAGGCAGAAATATCAAAGCTCTATAAATGAAAGTGTAATTATTGAACATAATTGAAAACATAGAGGCAAAAGGAGAATAAAATGCTATAAAAAAGATGAGTAATGTCTCCTATTGCCATAATGTTTTCAAATGTCTTCTGCTGCAGAAGCACCAAAATAATTCAGCAAGTGGGAAAGGGTTAAGTATAAGGGTGTCCTACTTTTCCCACTAAACTGCAGTATAAGTCATTAAATTCTACTTTAACCCTTTCCCTCATACGGTAATTCTGCAGGAGACGACTTTGAACGTATTTTGTCAAACATGAGGGCCATGATGGCCCTGGAATCGCTCACCTGATTTTTTTTTTCACTTTAGCTATATAAGCCCCGACCAATCAACATGGCTTAAAGGAATCTGATAGAGGGTCATCCAAGGAACATTTCTACAAAATTATTTGAAAATCGGCCTGACACTTTTGGAGGAGAAGATTTTTTAAGTTTTCACTATAGCCATATAACGCAAAAAAGCCCCGCCCCCCCCTGGCGGCCATGTTTTTCGACCAATCAACATGGCTTCAAGGAATCTGATAGAGAGTCACCCAAGGAACATTTCTACAAAATAAGTTCAAAATCTGCCAACCAATTTGGGAGGAGAAGAATTTTGAAGTTTTTTTCGTTTCGTTGCCATGGAAACCAGAATTCTGCATGGATCCCAATAATTTGAAGGAATTCTGGTGAGGTCATTGAGAGGATGCTTTCTGTGAAGTTTCATCCCAATTAACCCACTGGTTACTGAGGAGAAGATGTTGAAGATTTTTTAAGTTTTCACTATAACCATAAAAGGCAAAATAGCCCCGCCACCTGGCGGCCATGTTTTTCGACCAATCAACATGGCTTGAAGGAATCTGATAGAGGGTCACCCAAGGAACATTTCTACAAAATTATTTGAAAATCGGCCTGACACTTTTGGAGGAGAAGATTTTTTAAGTTTGCACTATAGCCATATTGGCAAAATAGCCCCCCCCCCCCCCCCACCCTGGGGGCCATGTTTTTCGACCAATCAACATGGCTTGAAGGAATCTGATAGAGGGTCACCCAAGGATCATTTCTACAAAATAATTTGAAAATCGGCCTGACACTTTGGGAGGAGAAGATTTTTAAGAATTTTGAAGTTTTTTTCATTTCGTTGCCATGGAAACCAGAATTCTGCATGGATCCCTAAAATTTTAAGGAATTCTGGTGAGGACATTGCGAGGATGCTTTCTGTGAAGTTTCATCCCAGTTGACCCACCGGTTACAGAGGAGAAAATGTTGACGGACGACGGACGCCGGACATTGGGCGATCACAATAACTCACCCTGAGCACTTCGTGCACAGGTGAGCTAAAAATAGAAAAACTCCATAATTGAATGGATAACCTATGACAAAAAGGAGAAAACATTGTGGCAAAAGGAGAAATTGCACGTTTTGTGCAATTTCTTCTTTTGTCACTATGTTTTCAAAAAGCTGTCTGCAGCAGAGGCATCTATATGAGGGAAAGGGTTAACAATGTAAATATGAAGTTTTTAGAGTAAAACATATTTTTATTAGAAAATACTTACCAGTCATTTAATACCTGATATATAAGCCCCTAGCACTTAACTCATCCAGAAAATTGATCGCGCCCAGCGTATCCCTCACGTCCGTGTGATATACACGGTTGCCGGCAAGCACCGGCCTACGTGACCCACGTGCCACTTTTAATTTACCGTAAGTGTTGGGTGACGACGCGGGGTTGGGAGGCGGGACTGTGAAATGACTGGTAAGTATTTTCTAATAAAAATATGTTTTACTCTAAAAACTTCATTTTTATGTCAAAAATACGTTACCAGTCATTTAATACCTGATGACTTTGCAGCATCGGCCGGGAGGATCGTCCAACACTTCGTCATCAGAGATGTAGCACCATGTAATTTATTTGTCATTTTAACGTAGTACTGAACACAACAGCTTATAAAGTCGGAAATTGGATTAAAGGAATATTTAATCTGATGTGAACTTTATTGTTGTGTTAAATGAATATTTAGCGAACAACTCGCTGAGACGCCACAAGTGGGCCCAGAGAATACAAATTATCTGACTGAGAAGACATGGAACGCAGATAGAACGATGAAAACGTGGACTGCGATTTCCATACTGCAGCATGCATAATGTCCTCTAAAGGAACATTGTTGGTAAAGGCCCAACTAGCAGAAAGAGCGCGAACCTCATGCGGACGAACCTGAAGCAATGAGAGATCGGCGAGTGACAGATCTTTGTACGCTAACTTAATAGTAGATGATATCCAGCGAGAAATAGTAGCTGCTGAAATATCATTACCTCCTATAAGAGGAAGAAATAATCTCTTCCTAAGACCCCTTGCCCCGTCAACCCTCTTAAGATAATACTTAAGAGATCTGACGGGACAAAGGAATCTGTCGGGATCAGAAGGCCCACAGTTTGCAGAGAGACTGGGAACTGTAATGGCTTCCGGAAGAACCGACGGTAACTGATTCTTTGCCAGAAAACCAGGCTGACAAAGTAGCGAGAAGGAGCCGTCGGATTCATTGAACCTGGCGTACCCCGACTCTACAGATAGTGCGTGTAACTCACTCCTACGCCTAGCGGTCGCAAAAGCGAGTAGAAACACTGTCTTGTAAGTCAAGAACTTAATAGACGCAGACGCAAGAGGCTCATAGGGAGCTTTCGTAAGTGACCTAAGAACACAAGACAAATCCCATTTCGGAGTTAAACTCCTGGAAACAGGTTTGTCTAGCTCGAA
Organism: Serripes groenlandicus; assembly: GCA_031761405.1. NCBI lineage: Eukaryota > Metazoa > Mollusca > Bivalvia > Cardiida > Cardiidae > Serripes > Serripes groenlandicus. Next base: position 141,906,568 of record JASEVX010000003.1, read on the forward strand.
AGAACGTATAAGTTCAGAGAGAAATGGATTTGAACCAATGCTCTCTCCCCCTTTGAACTTAAGAGTATTCAATAGCATAGAGCGGTATCCTTTAACCGTACTAACAGCCAGATGCTTTTCCTCAAAGAGGAAAAGAAGAAAATCGGCAATCTGAGTTATAGAGGGACACTCATGATTGACCGATCTTGCACCACACCAATCTGAGAAGATCGCCCACTTCGAATCATAGACAATTCTAGTGGACTGTCTCCTTGATTCTGCGATGCGAGAGGCAACTTTGACAGAAAAGCTTCTCTCTCGGATTGAACGCTTGATAAACTCCAAACGTGAAGGTGTAGCATTGCCGGGTTGGGATGAAGACGCCGACCCGGTTGCTGAAACAGAAGGTCGTCTTGAAGAGGAAGACGTACCGGTTGTGCCGAGAGGCAGGCCAGGAGATCGTTGAACCACGATCTCTGGGGCCAGAATGGTGCTATCAACAGTATTCTGCACTGTTGAGAGCGTAGTACGTTCTGAAGTACGATTGGGACTAGAATGAACGGGGGGAACGCATACCCGAATAGACGGTTCCAATCGAGGGTCAGTGCGTCCACTGCCCAAGCTGCAGGATCGTACATTGGCGACACATAGAGTGGAAGCCGATGATTGGCTCTGGTGGCGAAAAGATCCACCAGAGGTGTTCCGATCTGCATGAACACAGAGTTTACCACACTCTGGTTCAGAGTCCATTCCGCCGGTAGAATCATGTTCTGGCGGGATAAACTGTCTGCTAAAACATTTAGGTGACCGGGAACGTGTTTTACTAATATTACCAACGACGCCGCCCGGCACCAAAGGAGCAACTTCCACGTCTCCAGAAAGAGAAGGTGGGAGTGCGTTCCTCCTTGCCTGCGAATGTAGGAAACAACAGTAGTGTTGTCCGTCGACAACAAAACAGTTTTGTTCGCAACGGAGGCAGAGAATTGATTGAGGGCTAGCAGGACCGCCCTCAGCTCTAAGTTGTTTATGTGCAAACACCTTTCCTCCGCTGTCCACATGCCCTGGGCTGTAAAGCCCTGTGGCTCTAAATGAGCTCCCCAACCCACAGCACTGGCATCTGTAAAAAGGTACAGATCCGGAGGTGGAGTGAGCAAGGGCACCCCTTGTAGATAGATTAACGGATCCAGCCACCACCGAAGGTGTGACTTGAAGAAAACCGTCAGAGCTATCTCCTGTTCCAGTGAATCCACAGATGGACGCCACAGGGACAGAAAAAGATACTGAAGGGGTCGCATGTGGAGCCTGCCTAGACTGACTAGGTCGGCTGCTGCACTTAGGGAACCCAGAAGTGACAGCATGGATCGGGCTGTTACCGACACCTGATCCAGGGTGAGTCTGATTTTCTTGCAAAGAGAATCGACTCTGTCCGAGGGAACTCGAATCACCGCTAGGTCGGTGAGAAAAGTCATTCCCACGAACGTAAACCTCTTTGACGGAATCAAGTCCGATTTCTGCGTGTTGGGTAGAAGACCCAATCGCAGAATGGTCCGCCAGGCTAGAGACAGATCGTGAATTAAATTCAAACGATTTGCTCTGTGAAGAAGCCAGTCGTCGAAGTATTGTAGGAGCTGTGGGCCCTGCATACGCAGAAAGGCTCCCACAGCATTGATTACCTTGGTAAATACTCGCTGTGCGGACTTGAGGCCGAAGGGAAGTGCCACAAATTGGAAAACTTCTCCCTCTACCACAAACCGAAGGTATTTCCTCGACGAGGAAGCGATCGGAATGTGGTAATATGCGTCTGTGAGGTCTAGAGAGACCGCCCAGTCGTCTTTCCGGATAGCTGTTCTGATGGAGCGGGCCGACTCCATCTTGAACTTCTCGACCGGTATCAATAGATTTAGAGCTGATAAGTCTATTACCGGTCTCCACCGACCGTCTTTCTTCGGAACAAGAAATAGACGGCTGTAGAAACCCCGAGAATTGGGGTTGAGAACCCTCTCTATAGCCTTCTTTTTCAGAAGTGATAAAATCACTTCCGACATGGCCGGATGGCGTGATGACATATCGATCGGCACGCTTGTCAGAGGAGGTGGGGAAACGAAGGGAATTAAGTACCCTTCCCGTATCACAGACAAGATCCAACGATCCTCTGTTATACATTCCCACTCCTCTATGAAATGCGACAAGCGGCCCCCGACTGCTATCTCCGGCCTTGGGAAGATCATAGAGAGGTGCGCATCCCTAGGGCTGCGGCCTAGGGAGAGAGCTGCGCTTAGAAGTATGCCTCTTAGCTCCCGCTTGAAAGTGGGGCTTTGGTTTTGCAGACTTTTGGCCCGTGGAAGACGGTTGTTTTGGCGCAAAGGCCTTAACATCCTGCTTTTGCTTCTTGGCAAGGGGAGGTTTCCTAGCCTTACCCCCTTTTCCAGATGGCGCCGAGCGCTTCTGGCTCTGTGCAAAAGCATTCGCTGCATTCGCCGAGAGGCGTCTGGACTGTTCTGCTGAATCAGAAACAGTCACCGCAGCTATTCTTCCACCGAAGAGGAGATCGGAAGCTAGAGGAGCAGCTCTCAGTTTGTCCTTGCTTTCTTGAAGCAGCAAGGAGGATTTGGCTAACGCCGCATCTCTCCTTGCGGACAGCATCTCTGTGGCGTTCTGAAGATTCAGAGCCATGAGATGCCTATTGCCCGTATCAAAAGCTTCCAGAATTCTGTTAGCACCTCTGCTAGAGACATTCTCCTCTTTTAACAATTGGGACAGAGCTATAGCGAAATGATCATCATGAGAAGAAACCATAACACCCAACCTAGCTCTGGCCTCCCACTTCTCGAGTAACTTGGAATTAACCGTTACAGAAGTGGGTGCAGACAGTCCCAGCATAGCAGCGTCCCCGTCCAAGGCTGGCACCTTGATTGGGAAGAACTCTTTCGAAGTGGTATACTTCTTAGGAGTTACCCATTCTTTAGAAATGGCTGCTGGGACTGACCAGGGTTGACAAGAGTCAAGAGACCTGGTGGCCTGCAATTGTTCAATCAATCTGCCCAGATTGTTTGCCTGAGGAAGTAAACGTAATGGTGTAAAAGCCTCTGCGTTTAATTCCTCGAGACTTGATAGGTTTTTCCGACGAGGGGGAGCGTCAACCTTTGGGCAAAAATGGTCAGGAACTACCCTGAACACTTCATCAATAGCCTGTTGTAGAGACATACGCTCTACCGTTGGCTCGTCACCTGAAAAGGACTGATCTCCCATTTCTTCGTCAGACGAAGGTGTGGGAGAGCTTTGAATCCTGTGACCATGTTCAGCTCTACTTGGTCTCTCGACCTGGAATTGAACGACCGACTCAGACAAGGAATCATGAGATGAATCTATGTACTGATGTAGACCCTTTGATAACGACTTCCCTTCCGCAGCAGGATGAAGTTGAAATGGGTCGACAGTCGGGACCGAGCTAACCGTATGTGACGGTCCCGGCCTCCCCTTCACAGGACACATCGAGTGTACTTGCTCGGGGGGATGCCTATCTAAGGACTGCCTCATAGAGAGGTGTCCTCCCGGGGGTTGCAAATTCCCATTATTTGGATATTGCTGCTCCCGGTAGGCCTGAGTAACCCGTAGATCACCACCCCTTTGTTCCGGTTGAACCGGGGGTTGGTATGGAGAAGGGGTGTAATCTCGAGAGATATACACCGACCCCCCTGGAGAATGGATTGATTTCTCCCTATACCCGGTGTTCGACGGCTGAGAATTAGAACCAGGTACGTAATGACCATAGGTTTGATAACTATTACTCAGTTGTCCGGGGTACGGTTGACCGGAGACCGGTTTACCGTAACTATTAAACAACATACCCGGATGTCCGGCAAACGAATGATACCCCGTATCAATACGTAGATGTTGCCCGAGACCTGGTCCACCGTTACCCGGTTGCCCGGTGCCTGGTTGACTGGTGCCCGGTTTCCCGGTGCCAGATAAAACAAAACCCGGATGACCGGCGTCTCGCATACCGTGGCTATCTGACAGCATGTCTGGTTGTCTATTGACGGAAGGATAATTATTATCCCCTCGAACATGCTGTCCAGACATTTGTCCTCCTGTACCTGGTTGCCCGGTACCCGGTTGACTCATGCCCGGTTGCCAAAAACCCGGTGACCCGGTGGCAATATGACTACCCGGTTGTCCGGTGTACGGGTGCCCGGTGTCCCGGTGTTTCGGTGTCCGGTGACCGGTTGCCCGGTGACCGGTTTCCCGGAGTCATAAGGGTTCTGCTCGAAAGCATTACCCGGTTGACCTATGCTAAGAACGTTAGACGTTATCCCAACATTTGTCTCCAAAAATTTCCGCCCGTAGGCATCATTCTTTGGACCTCTGAATGAATCCGAAGACTCATAAACCACAGAGGGTTGTGTTGGAATCGGCCAATCTGCCAGGTTTCCCTGAGAAAGGCCTATTGCTTCACCCGAAGGATTAGCCCCAACACCTGGCATCAGAGAATGTTGTTTTCCGTAAGAGAAATGGTCCACAGACCCCCGTTTCTCCGCAGTACTAACTCCAAACCCTTTTGCCAGTCGCTCTTTCCTGCCCTTTGCAGAGCCAGCCGAAGAAAGAGCGTCTGTGACGAGTGTAGAAGGAACAGCCGTAACCTTCTGCACACTCGCCACAATCTCGGAGTCTGAAAACCCTTCAAACTCCTCACCGCTAGAAGAACTCAGCACTTTTTGTTTACTTACCTTCTTCTTCCGGTCTCTGTACAATCTCCTTTTCCCAGCCAAATTCCAAACGGAAGCGGTCCAGGAACTGCAGATTTCACAGGGTGATTCCTGTGTGCACTTAGTGCAATTTAAACAGGCGAGGTGAGTGTCCCATGTAGCTACTATATGGCCGCATGTTCCACGCCTCTGATCACCTTTCGGCATAGTTATTTACAGAATAATATACGAAAATAAACACCAAAAAACAAACAAAAAATTTTCAAAATTTTTCTACTTTTTATTTTCTAGTCTACTATGGACGTACCTAATGAAAATATTTTTTCACAAAATATTTCCATAATTTTAATTCAATAAATATACAACGAACATATCATACACAAGAAGATGATAGCAATAATTGATACCTCTAACGAGGAGGGGAAATAAGGATGTTGAAAACAAACAATACTCGGAATCCGCACTCGACGATGTGTTATTGAAATAGTGGGTGGGGTAACCCACCGTGACTTTCAATTTGTTGTGTACAAAATAAACATATAAAACAAACAATAATTTTCACAATTAAATTAGCTTAATGTTTTATACAGATTCGGGACTGAATGAGCAAACTTGCTTAAGACGAAAACGCCTTAAAGAGACAAAGAAATTAATTTATAAATAAATAAATAACTTAGCCGTCAAGATGGTGTGTCCAGGAAATTAAAAGTGGCACGTGGGTCACGTAGGCCGGTGCTTGCCGGCAACCGTGTATATCACACGGACGTGAGGGATACGCTGGGCGCGATCAATTTTCTGGATGAGTTAAGTGCTAGGGGCTTATATATCAGGTATTAAATGACTGGTAACGTATTTTTGACATAAAAACTTTCAGTACCATTGGAACTTTGATAAATCAAAGTTTATTGGGTGATGATGTTCAAGTGCTTAGATCTTTAAATATATTCATTTTCATAGTCAACTCTTTGCCCTGAATACAGCCAGCTTTAGATATCTCTGTTCACAGCAGACACTTAACCCTTCCACTCATACGACAATTCTGCAGCAGGCGACTTTGAACGTATTTTGTCAAAACATAGAAAATCTCTATAATTGAATGGATAACCTATGACAAAAAGTGGAAAACATTGTGGCAAAAGGAGAAATTGCACGTTTTGTGCAATTTCTTCTTTAGTCACTATGTTTTCAAAACGCTGTCTGCTTTAACCCTTTCCCTCATACGACAATTCTACAGCAGACGACTTTGAACGTATTTTGTCAAAACATAGAAAATCTCTATAATTGAATGGATAACCTATGATAAAAAGTGGAAAACATTGTGGCAAAAGGAGAAATTGCACGTTTTGTGCAATTTCTTCTTTTGTCACTATGTTTTCAAAACGCCGTCTGCTTTAACCCTTTCCCTCATACGACAATTCTACAGCAGACGACTTTGAACGTATTTTGTCAAAACATAGAAAATCTCTATAATTGAATGGATAACCTATGACAAAAAGTGGAAAACATTGTGGCAAAAGGAGGAATTGCTCGTTTTGAGCAATTTCTTCTTTTGTCACTATGTTTTCAAAAAGCCGTCTGCTGCAGAGGCCTCAGAAAGCGTCTATATGAGGGAAAGGGTTAAGACTTTTGAAAACATTGCATACTGTACTATTATAGCCAGTCACTTCTGCTGTAAAAAGATTCAAATTGTAACTTGACAACTTGACATAAGCAATATCTGTTTTGTTGTTTTCATGCTATACTTTAACTCTTTCCCACCTGCAGACGCAGTTTGACGAAATAGCAGCAGACGACTTTCGAAAACATTGTGGCCAAAGGTGAAATTGCTCATGATGGGCAACTCTTTTGGTCACGATGTTTTCAACTTTATTTAACAAATAAAGCTATATCTTTATGGAGATTTTTCAAGTTTTTGTCTAGAGATTTTCAAAGTTGTCTGCTGCAGATTGGTTATCCCTTTCCCACATACAAACGCTTTCTGACGCCTCTACAGCAGACGACTTTTGAAAACATTGCGACAAAAGTAGAAATTGCACAAAACAATTAATTTCTCCTTTTTCCACAATGTTTTTAACTCCATTAAATAATTAAACTTTCCCTTATAAAGATATAACATATTCTTGCTTAGACAATTGTTTTCGAAGTCGTCTGCTGCAAATCTTGTGTATGTGGGAAATGGTTAAAGGTGTAAAAAGTTGTCGACATTAAAGAAAGAGGTTAAGAACTATGACACTGTGCGTATGTAATTAGATCTGTATGTTATATAACCACATAAGTAATAAATCAAACCATAAAAAAATTACCACAAATAAATTAGTTCAAAATAATTATTCCTCACTAACATGTGGATCCAAATATCACATATCACAGAAACACAATATTAATACCACACAATGTCACGAATTGCAACTCTCCACATAATTTGTCGTTAATCCTCAACACATTGTAGTATTTACTTTTGCTGACATGACCAACCTGGTACATATATTGAGAACTATGTATATATATTTTGACAGTAACTCTCCCGGGTTCATTTTACACTAAGTCTTGTAAACGTGGCTATTTTAAACCTAATACTCTCACAGCCCTTATCTCAATATGAGTCGTCTGCTTTGAAAACATCATCAAATAATTGATAACTGTTTTGAAACAAGAAGTTTTGTACCAAATTGAAAACAATGTGGAAAAAGGATAATTTCCTCATTTTGAGCAATTTCTACTTTCCCCACCATGTTTCGAAATGTCTGCTGCTAAGCGCCTCAGATAATGTCTATGCCCTGAAAAGGATTAAAGCCCTTCGCTCCACAACCCCCTCAGTTTTTGAAGCAGACAATGGCAGCAGACAGCATTTAAATATTGTTGGAAATGATAGTGATAATGGTAAAATCAAGGGAAAAGGTGACATTTTCTCTAAAAATGTTGGTTATTATCGATTTTTTTTATTTTAAGTACCATATTATAGAATACATTGTATTGACAATTTATTGTTTTGTGATTACACTCGAAAATTTTCTTATCCGATATTCAAAGCTCAAAGTGTTAAGATAAAACTTCAGTACACCATTATGTGACCATTATGTGACCATAGGTTTAACTTCTCTTTTCCATAGACCAAATCCGGCTGCTATTGTTCAGTTAAAACTTTTAAAATTGTGGGAGAAGAATTTAATCCATCTAGATAAGTTTCCAAATATCTAATGCCACACTTTCCATAATGTCAACCTGCTTAGAGGACTGACAAAAGTCATGTTGCCTTAAGGCATCATTTGCCTATAGTCTATGTGGGAGGGTAGCTAGTTACCGTATCAATATTATACAGTCAAACTTGTCTTAAGCAGCCACACAATGGAGAGTCAAAATCTGGCTGCTGAACACAGGTGGCTGCTTAATTAATAAAAGACAAATCTAGAAAAAAATGTTGACACTTGTTGTGGTTAATCTTCAAGTAGCTGCTTAATACAAGTTGGCTGCTGGACAAGTGACCCAGGCAGACAGTATCACAAGCTTGACTGTACTTCCACTTTTTAACCCTTTCCCTCATGTAGATGCTTTCGGACGCCTCTGCAGCAGATGACTATTGAAAACATTGTGTCTCAATGTTTTCAACTCTAAAGTCAATAAGTATCACTGTCTTCATTTAGGGAGATTTGCCATATAATTGTTGAGATGTTTTCAAAGTTGTCTGCTGCAGATTTGTTGTATGCGGGAGAGGGTTAAAACTCTTTCAGGTATATATGGTTAAGTAATTTCGTAAAATGTAGATGTTGGTATAATAGCCCAGACTATTTATGTATAAAGTATATCAACAAATGGATCTCTAGACCTGGATACACCTAAAGGGAAAACGACACTTTCAACACAATCAGAAATTTCCAATTACCTGATGTGATTTTATCTCCAGAGTTGCCTGCTTATGAAAACATCTGAGGAAAACAATTTCAAATCTTAAAATTTGGCATGAAGATCTTTTAAACTAATTGAAAAGAAGAAATAATTCAATGTGTAATATATTTAAAAGTCTTCTGCATCAGGTAAGGGTGAAAATTGCATTGGGAAGGATTAAAAAGATATCTAAATGTACTTTTAGTTAGTTTAATCAACCCTTACCCTTCTGCAGACACGTTTTGATGAATCTGCAGCAGACGACTTTCGAAACTTTGTGGCTAAAGGAGAAATTGCTCACAATGAGCAATATATCCTTTTGCCATAATGTTTTTAACTTTATTCAATAACAATACTTTCATTAATAAAATATTTCCATATTTTTGCCAATGTTTTCAAAGCTGCTTGCTGCCGATAATTTGTATGTGTGAAAGGGATAAATATACCTTTGGGGCCACAGGTTATCACATTCAAGATGGCCATATCATTGCCCTGGATCACTCATCCAAATTTCCTGCTGAGACATTAATATTAAAACTTAGGAATAAGCAACTGTTAGAAAAAAAGCAAATGCTTATCAAGAGCAAATAGTAAGAAATGGATTCATAAATATATGCTTGTTCAATGATAATTTCAAAAATCTTCTGCTGCAAATGTTTCAAAAGATATTAGAATCAGGGAAAGGGTACTATGATTCATATTGACTGATTACATCTTCCATGTTTTGTTTTAATAAGTTTTATGCAGATTTGTATCAACAATTTAAATATTTACCTGTTTTCTATGTTGTCTGCTTTGAAGACATCTGAGGTTCAAAGAACCTTTCAAAATATTTTATGTATTATTTTAACTAACCTTTTAAAAATAGTTTGTGTATAATTTTAACAAAACCTTCAAAATATTTTATGTATACTTTTAAGTATTTAATGTATAATTTCAACGAACCCTTAAAAATATTTTTTGAAGTGTTGGACATTGTGGGGAAAGAACAAATCGATTGTGTTGCCAAATCACATTGCAGAGGCATCAGATATCATCTGAATAATGGAAAGCTTTAAATAAAAGAGATCCTTTTAACCCTTTTCCACATGCAATAACTCTGCAGCAGACAACTTTGAAAATATACCCGTATTTTTCTCGAAACTCCTTTTAAATGAAAGTACAATAATTGAATAGAGTTGTAAACATTGACAAAAGGAGAAATTGCTCGTTATTAGCAGTATCTTCTTTTGTTGCCATGATTTTAAATAGCTGTCTGCTGCAAAGGTGTCAGAAAGCGTCTATATGAGGGAAAGGGTTAACACTTTTTACAGCAAGTAAATACAAAAGTGATGTAGTGATAAGAGAATCCTCATCAAGAGTGGGAGACCAGAGATTGATGACAGATTCCCAGTCAGGTCACCAAATACTGCAAAAATATACAAGTAGCTTCCCTCCTTGGCACTCGGGTATAACAACTGATGCGCTGGTGTGACGATAATCTTATCACAAGTTATTTTTGCTAATAACTAGAATGGAGTGCTCCGCGGAGCACGTGTGTCACCTGCACCTGCTCATTGAAAGTGTGACGAAAAAGTGTGACGGATGGACAGACGGACGGACAGACAGATGCCGGACAAAAAAAAAAAGTAATCCCTAAGTGCCTACCATGCTATGCAGGGTGACACAACAATAAATCCTGTCTCACATACAACAAATCTGCTGCAGAGGACTTTAAAAACACCAGGGCAAAAATAAGGAAATTCTTTATAAATGATCTTATAAATGATCTTATAAATATTGAAAAAGAGTTGAAACTAGAACTATCACTGAAGATGATAAATACCCCCAAAACAGCACCTTGACTCAAAATATGGCTTCCGACCGACCAACAAAATACACCGCACTTCCTCTCAATGTGTTGTATCATGCTATGAAGTTTTATTAAATTCCAACAATTTGTTTTAAAGTTATGCTCTGGACAAGACTCTACGAATAAGAAAAAGTAACAAAGGGCAATAACTCTGTAATTATGTAAATTAGAGTTATGGTTCTTGTACACTGAACTTCCTTTGATTATGCTCTACCATTGTATGCAGTTTTTTAAGATTCCATCTGTTAGTTATTAAGTAATTCTCCGGACAAGAAAAGATAACAAAGGGCAATAACTCTGTATTTAGATTAAATAGAGTTATGGTACACCGCACTTCCTCTCAATGTGTTGTATCATCCTATGAAGTTTTAATAAATTCCAAGAATTAGTTTTAAAGTTATGCTCCGGACAAGACTCTACAAACAAGAAAAAGTAACAAAGGGCAATAACTCTGTAAATATGTAAATTAGAGTTATGGTTCTTGTACACTGCACTTCCTCTCATTATGCTCTACCATTGTATGTAGTGTTATTAGATTCCATCTGTTAGTTATTAAGTAATTCTCCGGACAAGAAAAAGTAACAAAGGGCAATAAATCTGTATTTAGGTAAAATAGAGTTATGGTTCCTGTACACCGCACTTCTTCTCAATGTGTTGTATCATCCTATGATGTTTTATTAAATTCCAACAATTAGTTTTAAAGTTATGCTCCAGACAAGACTCTACGAACAAGAAAAAGTAACAAAGGGCAATAACTCTGTAATTATGTAAATTAGAGTTATGGTTCTTGTACACTGCACTTCCTCTCATTATGCTCTACCATTGTATGTAGTTTTATTAGATTCCATCTGTTAGTTATTAAGTAATTCTCCGGACAAGAAAAAGTAACAAAGGGCAATAACTCTGTATTTAGATTAAATAGAGTTATGGTTCCTGTACACCGCACTTCCTCTCAATGTGTTGTATCATCCTATGAAGTTTCGTTCAAATCCTATGTTGCATTGTTAAGATAAGGTCCGGACAAAATATGGCTTCCGACCGACCGACCGACCGACACAGTGACTCCTATATACCCCCCCAAAACTTTGTTTTTTGGGGGTATAAATATTAAGGCAAAACAGAAATTGCTCACAATGAGGAATTTCTCCTTTCGCAATGATGTCAAAGTGTCAGTATGTGGAAAAGGTTTAAACACAAATTGTATGATCCACAGATAAATAAAGTTAAAATAACACTTTCCCTCATATAGATGACATTTGATGCCTTTGCAGTAGATGATTTAAAAACATTGCTGGAATTTCCAACAATGGTTTCAACCCTGTTAAAATTAAGACTTCGTTCTCTTCAGAATATAATGTATTTTGTTTTCACAATATAAAAATCATATAATTATCTCCCTTGACTGCTAAGCTAATAAGCCTCCAAGAGTATATTCCCTTGATTTAGATGCAAACCATTTTGAACAAATAATCGAACTGGACACATTGCAATCAGAAATAGGAAGATCAGCTCAAATAATCATATTGTCTGTAGGTTTACAAAACTGAAATTACTTTAGCCCTTTTTACCACATATAACAAACCTGCAGTAGAAAAACTATGAAAGAATATAGTCAAAATTATGAAAAATAATCTATAAATGAAAGCAACATTATAATGAGTTGGAAACATAGTGGCAAAAGGAAAAATTATTCATTCTGTAATTTTCTGACTCAAACTAGGAATATCAGGTAAGATTAATCAGAAGTTTACATGCTGTTATTTCTTCAGATTCTTATCAGTTACATATATAGACTAGCAATGTCTTGGAAACTGGAAGAATGATTTAATTCCGAGTTGAAATCATTATCGAAATGGGAGAAATTGCTTTTAAGTTATCTGTACTAACAAAAGTGTCTAATCTTTTATCACCTATGACCATGTAAACATTAAGAGAAGGTGATAATTCTTGATTATTTTAGGTTAACAATCTCTGCAATAACTAAATAAATAGAATTTTTCATAAAAGGAATCCACTGTGGTCGAGTGGTTAGCGTCAGGGATTTCGAAACCAGGTATCCCAGGTTTGATCCCCAGTTGCGGCACTACGGTCATGGTTGAGTGCCCTTGGGCAAGGCACATTTTCTAGCCTAGTACTGGTTTGTTTACCCAGGGATCATGAATAAGTGAACTGTCGCTGTGATATAACTGAAATAATGTTGAAAGCGGCGTAAAACCCCAATAAATAAATAAATAATTCTTTCATAAAAATGGAAATATGATGAGTGACTTAACATATTGAATCTGCCTAAAAATGTGCATGGAGTGGTACTTAACCCTTCACACATACAGACACTTTTTGATGCCCAAGCAGCAGACTGACTTAGAAAACATTGCAGCAAAAAAGAGCAATTTCTCCTTTTGCCACAATGTTTTCAACTCTATTCAATTAATAATTACACTTTCAAAAATAGTGATTTTCCAAATTTTGCCAAGACGTATTCGAAGTTGTCTGCTGCAAACGTGTTGTATTTGGAAAAGGCTTAAACCCTATGAACAGGTATTTTTTATTGAGACATTATAGGGTCGAATATAATGTGAAATGAGGATTTTAAACAACAAAATAGACCCCTTGCTTAGAGCACTGTTGGGCTTATTATACTCCAGGTAAATAAAACAATGTTTGTTTATGTCTTTCATATAAACATAGATTGTTTACATGAATATTGTTCAGGTTTCATGGAACTGATAAAACTGTGATAAAACTGTGATTAAACCCTGCATGTGATAAAATAAATCATGGCAAAGTGACAAATTCATTTTTACACCTCTGCTCAGTTTACACACATCTTGCAATATATACCTGCAAGTTGCAACACAGCTAAATAAATGTAAATTTTCGTCAAGTTTGATGGAATTAACATATTTGAAAACAACATTGAAAAGAAAGAGAGCCATTTACTTGAAAATAAGAACATGGTTATTTTGCTTCCTTCCTAAACCTTTACAAAACTGTATCATAAAGTATCACATTCACAATGATAATTATAAACAATAAACAGTTTAGTAATGAAACTTTACCTGTATAAATGTACTGTTAACAACAGCAATATTCATTAAGCGTTGTCATAATTTAGATCAACTTGAATATCAATGCAATGAATGCATAAGCACTTCATGTATATAATATTACCCTTTGCTACATGAAGGCAGTTTTTGGCACATCTTCAGCAGACATTGTGTTTCAAAACAGTGTGGCAAAAGGAGAAATAGCTCATTTAAGACTTTAACCTTTCTGAATGAGTATGTTTAATTAATCCTCCCCACACCTTTCTGAATGAGTATGTTTAATTAACCCTCCTCACATACAAGTCTGAATGAGTATGTTTAATTAACCCTCCCCACATACAAGTCTGAATGAGTATGTTACATTTAACCCTCCCCACATACAAGTCTGAATGAGTATGTTACATTTAACCCTCCCCACATACAAGTCTGAATGAGTATGTTACATTTAACCCTCCCCACATACAAGTCTGAATGAGTATGTTACATTTAACCCTCCCCACATACAAGTCTGAATGAGTATGTTACATTTAACACTCCCCACATACAAGTCTGAATGAGTATGTTACATTTAACCCTCCCCACATACAAGTCTGAATGAGTATGTTACATTTAACCCTCCCCACATACAAGTCTGAATGAGTATGTTACATTTAACCCTCCCCACATACAAGTCTGAATGAGTATGTTACATTTAACCCTCCCCACATACAAGTCTGAATGAGTATGTTACATTTAACCCTCCCCACATACAAGTCTGAATGAGTATGTTTAATTAACCCTCCCCACATACAAGTCTGAATGAGTATGTATAATTAACCCTCCCCACATACAAGTCTGAATGAGTATGTTACATTTAACCCTCCCCACATACAAGTCTGAATGAGTATGTTTAATTAACCCTCCCCACATACAAGTCTGAATGAGTATGTTACATTTAACCCTCCCCACATACAAGTCTGAATGAGTATGTTACATTTAACCCTCCCCACATACAAGTCTGAATGAGTATGTTACATTTAACCCTCCCCACATACAAGTCTGAATGAGTATGTTACATTTAACCCTCCCCACACCTTTCTGAATGAGTATGTTTAATTAACCCTCCCCACATACAAGTCTGAATGTGTATGTTTAATTAACCCTCCCCACACCTTTCTGAATGAGTGTTTAATTAACCCTTCCCACATACAAGTCTGAATGAGTATGTTACATTTAACCCTCCCCACATACAAGTCTGAATGTGTACGTTTAATTAACCCTCCCCACAAAGTCATACAACAGTTATAAAGCAGATGCATGACTATGATAATTTTTAATGCGAAAATATGGAAACTCTCCGTAAATGAAAAGTTAATAATTTAATAAAATTGGAAACATTGTGGCAAAATGTGAAATTGCTCATTAAGATAAATTTCTACTGTTGTAACAATACTTGAAAGGTCGCCATCTGCTTCTGCATGTGGGAAAGGGTAAATTCAGGCTACTCACAGCAACCTGGATTTTTTAACTCCATCAGAAGGAAAAAATTACACTTAATTCATTTTGGGAATACTCATGTTCAGTTTAAAAGGTTTAAACTAATTAACCCTTTCCCTCATATAGAAGCTTTCTGACGCCTCTGCAGCAGACAGCTTTTTGAAAACATAGTAACAAAAGAAGAAATTGCTCAAAACGAGCAATTTCTCCTTTTGCCACAATGTTTTCCACTTTTAGTCATAGGTTATCCATATTCAATTATAGAGATGTTCTATCTTTTGACAAACTATGTTCAAAGTCTTCTGCTGCAGAATTGTCGTATGAGGGAAAGGGTTAACAATAACATGAGCTGATTGAAAAAGTATATCAAATAAAATCCCCAGCAACCTAGTGTTTTTGTCTGTGAGACAGAAATACTTTAACTCAAATGACATAAGGACTGTTTTCTTTGAAAACACATGGGGGGGAAATATTGTCATAAAACTAAATACAGAGTTGAAAACATAACGACAAAAAGAGAAACTGTGCAAATAATGTAACTAAAGTATTCAGCGTCAAATTTCATCAGTTACAGGAAAAGGGTTAAGCAAATAAATGGATGTTTCACCCATAAGAATACAATAGACATACTCATAATTGGACTCCTTCAACAGAAAGCACATATTGAAATTCAAGAAAGTCAATGAATGACTTCAGGCAGAGGATGGTACTGGTACAACAGATTATAATATTGATCATTTTGGGTAAATTTCCCTTGCTGTCATGGTTCTGACACTGTCTGGTGAGGGATAATTAACATAACATTGTTTATGTACAAAATGTCAACAAGTAATTAATTCTCTCCATATCTTTTAGTCTCTTCACTGACTACGTGTGTACACATGTCATGAATATTTTATAGTCTTCCGATTAGAAATAATAATTGGAGGAAAATATGTAACATTCCTCACATGTCATCTGCTTTGAAAACAGTGAAGTAAAAACTTGTAACACCATGAAAATGGAAATGTCACAGAAAATTACAGTTGAAAACATTATCGGAAAAGGAGAAATTATTCATTTAACCCTTTCCCTCACATAGAAGCTTTCTGACGCCTCTGCAGCAGACGGCTTTTTGAAAACATAGTGACAAAAGAAGAAATTGCTCAAAACGAGCAATTTCTCCTTTTGCCACAATGTTTTCCACTTTTAGTCATAGGTTATCCATTCAATTATAGAGATTTTCCATATTTTGACAAAATGTGTTCAAAGTCGTCTGCTGCAGAATTGTCGTATGAGGGTAGGATTAAGCTATTCTTTCTTTTCCCACCATGTTTTCAGATTTCATCTCCTTCACAGTCACATAATTTAATGTCCTCTAGCTGTATGATCAGGGAAAGGGTGAAGAGACTAATTTGATTTAATAAAATATTCTTACCTAAATAACTTTCCTGTGAACACCTATCGGTAAGTTGCTTAGATTTATAACTGAAAAGGTAAAAAACATAAGAATAAGTCTAACTTCCTCACAGGAGTGAAGATAAAACACTAGAGCAACTTCACAAGAACAAAAATCTTCCGAGGTTTTGAAAATTAACCATTTCCAACTTGCAGACACATTTTGACACATCTACAGCAGACAACTATTAAAAACATTGTGGCAAAGAGAAATTAGTCATAATGAGCAATTTCTCGTTTTACCACAATGTTTTAAACTCAATTCATTAACTGTCCCTTTATTTATAGAGCTGTTCAATAGTTTTTGCTACATGGTTGTTTTTAAAGTAACTAGCTGTAGAATTGTTTATGTGGGAAAGGGTTAATAGTAATTAACCCTTTCCCTTATACGACAATTCTGCAGCAGACGACTTTGAACGTATTTTGTCAAAACATAGAAAATCTCCATAATTGAATGGATAACCTATGACAAAAAGTGGAAAACATTGTGGCAAAAGGAGAAATTGCACGTTTTGTGCAATTTCTTCTTTTGTCACTATGTTTTCAAAAGCCGTCTGCTGCAGAGGCGTCAGAAAGCGTCTATATGAGGGAAAGGGTTAAAGTTCAATTTTATACATAAACAGTGTAGTGGTTGCTAACGCTTTCCCACCTGTAGACACTTTCTGACGCCAGACTGCAGCAGACAACTTTTGAAAACATTGCGACAAAAGAGGAAATTGCTCAAATGAGTAATTTCTCCTTTTCCCACAATGTTTTCAACTTTTTTTCAGTAATTATACCTACAATTACAGAGATTTTTCATATTTTTGAGCAGATATTTTCAAATTCGTCTGCTGCAGATTTGCTGTATGTGGGAGAGGGTTCAAGTTATAACCATTCTCCAGGATCCTTGTACAGTACAAGTACAGTACAGTCAAAGCTCCGAGAGGCCATTTTTAAGTGGCACTGGCTAATTTTCTTTTCATACGATCTTATAATTCATAATAACAGTTTCTTTGTCAGATTTATACACTTTCTTCAATGATGAATATTAATTTTGTCTACATTCTTAATTTTTTTTTTTTATCATACATCCAATTCTTTTAGCCAGATGTTATACTAATAATTCATTCTGAAGTGTCTGAAAAAAGAACATCAGACAAAATATTATCTCTTACCCTCATACAAAGGCCATTGTGACACAAGGAGAAACTGCTCATGTTAAGCAGTTTCTCCTTATGCCACAATTAATTTTTTCAACTCTAAATCAATCATTTCACATTAATAGAGATGTTATAGAGATATGTTCTATTTTCTTGTCAAAATCGTTGTAGTCATCTGTTGCATATTTGTTGTATGTGGAAAAAGGTGAAAGATTCTTATCAATTATGGCAAGAAAATAATTGTACAGAAAAAGTGGAGAAATTACATTGAACATTTCATGTAAGAATGTCATAGCTTACAGCTGTCAAAGTTGCATGCCCCTTTGCCAAATATCCATCATGGCCAAGTGGTTAGCGATCGGGGTTGAAACTGGGCGTTCCCGGGTTCGATCCCCAGTCGCGCAATGGTAATGGTGGGGTGCCTTTTAAGCAAGGAACATTTCCTACTACTGGTTTGTTAACCAAGGGATCATGAATAAGTGAACTGTTGCTGTGATATAAATGAAATAATGTTGAAAACAGCATAAAACTCCAATAATTTTTTATTGTCTATTTCCCAAATTCAGTAAAGCTGCAGCAGACTACTTTGAAAACATCTCAACTTAATATAGAAAATCTCTTGAAACGGAAGTCACAGTATTATTATTGAATAAGGTTTAAAGACATTTTGATGAAAGGAGAAATTGCTCTCCACAACCAATTTTGCTTGTTGCCATAATGTTTTCAAAAGACGGCTGCTATAAATATGTCAAAATGCATATACATTTTGAAAGGGTTAAAGTTACACAAATTGAGTGAAAAGATCTCTCATAGTGATAATTCGGGGATATATAACTATCACCTCATGTCATTCAGGGAGCAATTCTCTGTACCTGATCAATACTACCAACTACTTATCACCTTCTAACTCTTTCCCACATACAGACGCTTTCTGATGCTTAGATATATGATCTGCAGCAGATGACTTTTGAAAATATTGTGGCAAAAGAAGAACTTGCTCATGCTGCAACATTTTCAAAACCATTCAATAATGATACTTTTATTAAAAGAGATTATCCATCACTTTGCCTTTAAAGTCATCTGCTGTAAATATGTTGTATATTAGAAATGGAAATGGATATATAACTCTTTTCCACATGCTAAAAATATGCAGCAGACTACTTGGAAACCACGTAGACAAAAACATTGAAAATCTCTGTAAATAAAAGTGTAATTATTGAATCGAATAAAAAACAAAGTGGCAAAAGGAGAAATTGCTCATCATGAGCAATTTCTCATTTCTCCACAATGTTTTAAACAATTGTTTGTTACATGCACACCAAAATGTGTCAGCATGTTATAAAATGTTTATCTTCTGTTTAACATCTTTACAGCAGACACATTTTGAAAACAATGTGGGAATAGGAGAAAATGCTCAAAACAAGGAATTTCTACTTTCTGCTTTATCAAAAGGTATCACCGAAATGTTTGGATATTATACGAGTTCTATTAGCCTTAGATAATCTTGAAGCGGTTTTCAAAAGTCATCTGGCTCTTTTTCAATATATCATCTCACAGAAATGGTATAGAGTAGATACAATCCAAAAAGACACACATAGATTGGTTTATTACATTGGTTTATTTCATTTAAATTAATACTAATTAATTACAAATTAATGCTTATTTGAAAAACCTGAGTAAACTGAAGTTTCCTGTTAACTCACAACATCTGTTTAAATGTTTACAAGAGGGTCATGATGGCCCTAGTTCGCTCAAGTGAATTATGCAATGTGATTTCTAATGCAAAACACATATTTTTTTTCCAATGGGCTAAGTCTATGTGGAAAAGCAGCCAGTTGCTTTGGAAAATTGTTGTGTGGAGTACTGGTGTGAGAAAACCAGGAAATGCATGAGTAGGTGAACTGGCCGCCGTGATATAACTGAGAAATTGTTAAAAACGGCAGTAAAAAACCCCAATCAATCTATTTTTTTTTTACCATATATGACCCATATTCTAACATGGACTAAATATCATCAAGACAAACATTCTGACAAAGTTTCAACTTGCTCAAAATAAAAATGCAGCCTCCACAGTTTGAACAATACTTTCCTTTATTGACCTAGATTCTAACCCAATATGACCCATATTCAAACTTGACCGAGATTTAATTAAGACATTCTGACAAAATTTCAAGCTGCTGCATGAAGCCAAATATGCAGCCTTTAGAATGTTTACAAGATTTTCCATCAATTTGGCCTAGTGACCTACTTTTTGACAGGGCATAACCCATATTCAAGCTTGGCCTAGATATCATTAAGATAAACATTCTGACCAAATTTGAAGCTGCTGAAGCAAGAAATGCTTCTACAGTGTTAAAAATGTTGGCCTAGTGACCTAGTTTCTGAACCAATATGATCAATATTCAAACTGACCTAAATATCATTAAAACAAACATTCTGACTAAATTTCAAACTGCTGAATATAAAATTGTGGCCTTCAGAGTTTTAACAAGATTTTCTTTCAATTTGACCTATTGACCTACTTTTTGACCCAACATGACTAATGTTCGAACTTGACCTACATATCATCAAGACAACCATTCTGATAAAGTTTCAACATGTTCAAGTTAAAAATACAGTATCCAGAGTGTTAACATGATTTCCCTTCAATTTGGCCTAGTGACCTAGTTTCTGACCTAATATGACCCATATTCAAACTTGACCTAGATATCATTCAGACAAACATTCTGAATTTTGTTCAAGCTGCTGAAGCAAAAAATGCGGCCTCCAGAGTGTTAACAACATTTTCCTTCCATTTGGCTTAGTGACCTAGTTTATGACCCAGCATGACCTATATTCTAACTTGGCCTAGAAATCATTCAGATAATCATTCTGATTAAATTTCAAGCTGCTGTAGCCAAAAATGCGGCTTCTACAGTGTTAACAAGATTTCCCTTCAATTTGGCCTAGTGACCTAGTTTCTGACCCAATATGACCCTTATTCAACTCGACTTAGATATCTTTAAGACAAACATTTTGTGAAAATGTCAAACAGCTGAAGCAAAAAATTGGTGCTCGCCAAATGGCTTTAATGCCTAGCGTGAGGGTAAACAACGCCATAAAAGTCAAAGCAAAAATTGCGGCCTCTAGAGTGTTAATAAGATTTTCCTTCAATTTGACCTAGTGACCTACTTTTTGACCTAACAACTTGACTTACATATCATCAAGACAAACATTCTGATAAAGTTTCAACCTGCTCAAATTGAAAATGTGGCCTTCAGAGTGTCAACAAGATTTCCCTTTAATTTGACCTAGTGACCTAGTTTTTAACTTCATATGGCTCAGTTTCCAATTTGTCCAAGATTTGATAGAGACTTTCATGAAGATCGGATGCAAAATGTAGCCTTTAGAGTGTTAACAAGGCAATTGTTGATGCAGGACAAAATGTGATCATGATAGCTCACCTTGCACTTCGTGCACAGGTGAGCTAAAAAGAAATTTTGACAAAGTACTTAACCAAGTTAATTTTAACCCTTTCTCACATACAACAATTCTGCATCAGACGACTTCGAAACTCTCTTTACATGAAAGTTCAATTATTGAATAGAGCTGAAAACATTTTGGCAAAAGGGGAAATTGCTCATGATGAGCAATTTCTCCTTTTTAAACAATGTTTTCAAAAATGGTTTACAACCGAGGCGAGGGGTGTCAGAAAGCATCAAATGTGGGAAAGGGTTAAACAGACTTCAAATGGCACCTCTGCACCAAACTTTTGAAAACATTTTGGAAAAGGAAAATGTTATTCAAATGGTCAATATCTCAAATTCCCAGAATGTTTTCAAATCAGTATCATAATTATTACACTTTATTTACATATCCAATTTTGTAGATATTGTTCTGTTTATGGAGATGTTTTCAAAGCAGACAACACGTACTTAATACAGTATATCAGGTATAAAAAAAGTACAGATTAGAACCCACTATAATAAAAAAAAATTAAAATGATTAATTAACAAATTTTACAATTTGAAAGAAACAAAAATATGACGCTTACAGTTGTAGTAAATCCCCCAAACTGCACTTACTTACACTATATATATATATATATACACACGCCCCCATTTTACATAAAAAACATCCACCCTTTCCCACATGCAGACAGGTATAGACACATCTGCAGTAGATGATTTCTGAATGCATTGATGCAAGTGGAGAAACGAGCAATTTCTACTTTTGCCACAATGTTTTAAACTCTATATAATAATTGAACTTTCAATTACTATAGTATGTAGATTTATTTCATTTTTGCCTGCAATTTTAAAATCGTCTGCTACATGTTTGATGTTTATGGGAAAGTGTTAACCCTTTCCCACATACAACAAATCTTCATCTAACGACTTCGCTAACAACTAGGCAAAAACACGGAAAGAGTTGAAAACATTGTGGAAAAAGGGGAAATTGCTTTTTGTTGAGCAATATTTCTCCTATTGTCACAATGTTTTCAATAGTCGTCAGCTTCAGAGGCGTCAGAAAGCGTCTTCATGTGGGAAAGTGTTACTATAAGTGCTTTAGTACTCTAACCTAGTGTGGTACTTCCTCTGATGTCATTATGTTCAGACTTTGAGAGAATACAAGAGTGTTCCAGGACAGCAAAGCTCACCTGATGGGGGACAGCATAGCTCACCTGGTGGGGGGGGGGGGGGGGGGGGGGGGGGGGGGGCTTCATTGGAAATTATTATTATTATTATTATTGAATGGGGTTTAACGCCGTTTTTAACAATTTCTCATATCACGGCGGCCAGTTCACCTACTCATGCGTTTCCTGGTTTTCTCACACCAGTACTCCACACAACAATCTTCCCAAGCAACTGGCTGCTTTTCCACATAGACTTAGCCCATTGGTGGAAGACGAATGACACAGTCATGTCACAATGACTTTTGTCAAACGTCGGAAAGAAAGTTGGCCGAGCCGGGATTCAAACTCACAACCCCTGGATTGACAGCCCGCGTCGTTACCGACTGAGCTTCCGGGACTCGACTCATCGGAAATTAAACCTTTCCCTAATTAAAGATGCATATTGATACATCTGCAGGAGGCAACCTTCAAAATTATTGTGGCAAAAGAAGTAACTGTTCATTGGAGCAATTTCTCCAATTGCTGAATTGTTTGCAATTCTGTTCTATTATTATACTTAACCCTTTCCCTCATACGACAATTCTGCAGCAGACAACTTTGAACGTATTTTGTCAAAACATAGAAAATCTCCATAATTGAATGGATAACCTATGACGAAAAGTGGAAAACATTGTGGCAAAAGGAGAAATTGCACGTTTTGTGCAATTTCTTCTTTGGTCACTATGTTTTCAAAAAGCCGTCTGCTGCAGAGGTGTCAGAAAGCGTCTATAAGAGGGAAAGGGTTAAATAAATGTTATAAATTCGTCAGCTGCAGATTAATCATTCGTCATAAACGACAGTCAACACTAATGAGAGGATGAGACAAAAGACAAAGTGACAATAAAAGTTGTCCAGGGAAAAAGTCCCATTGGGCTTAACAAATATAAGCAAATATATCGCCCTTTTTTGCCATCAAAAGTTTTGTTTCTGTTGAAGACCCTTCAAGACATTTGTCTTATGCCATCACCTTACTGATAAGAGTCAATCTGACATGATCTGTTATATATAACAATTGTGATGATGTATTTGATATCATATTCATGATATTTGCAAAACAAGTCTGCTTTGAAAACCTCTGAAGAAAAGGATATTAATTAATGGTGTTTAAAGCTGGGTTTTTTTAAAAATCAGTTATCCCTTTCCCTTATATGACAATTCTGCAGCAGACGACTTTGCTCATATTTTGTCAAAAAATAGAAAATCTCTATAATTGAATGGATAACCTATAACTAAAAGTGGAAAAGTGGCAAAAGGAGAAATTGCTTGTTTTGAGCAATTTCTTCTTTTGTCACTTTGTTTTCAAAAAGCTGTCTGCTGCAGAGCCGTCAGAAAGCGTCTATATGAGGGAAAGGGTTATATCATGGCCACCAGTTCACCTACCCATGTGTTTCCTGGCTTTCTCACACCATTACTCCTTACAACATAAATTGGTAGCCAATTGGTGGAAGAGAATTGCCGCTTGTTGCATTAATTGGCTTTTTCACAAATGTTGGAAAGAATGTTGGCAGAGAAGCTAAGGAAAATCATCTAGAGAATTTGAAGACAAGTTTAAATAATGAGTTGAAAACACTGTGTGACAAAAAAGTAAAAATATTTTGTCGAATATTTGGAGTAAGTTCACAAGTTCTTCTGAAATTTTACAAAGCCCCTTAGTTTTTGACCTAATGTGACACAGTTTCAACTTAATTTGATGGAAATGAATGTTCTGATGAACTGTCATGGAGATTGAAGAAAAATGTGACAAAAAGAGCCACATTTTTTACTTCCAAAATTTGACCTCATGGCTGACCTAGTTTTTGACCCCAGACAATCCATTTTTGAGCCGGATATGAATTGATTTAGTTGAAGGTTCTGATGATTTTTCATGAATATTTGATGAAAAATATAAAGGGCGTGCCTTAAAATGTTCACAAGCTTTTTCTAAAATTTGACATAGTAACCTAGATTTTGACCCCATCCGGTACCCAGTTTTGAACTTGACCAGGATTGACCAATATTCCATTGAGATCTGAATTATCTGATGCACCCTTCAAATGATTTTATGAAAAATAACACTTTACAAGACTTTTCTAAAGTATAAAGCTTTTAATTTGACACAGTTTACTAGTGCTTTTTTGTGAAATTGACCTATTGACCTAAATTTCGACTGAGTTTCAAAATTGAAGGAAATTGAATTGAAATGAATGTTTTTCTGATTTTTCACAAAGATTGAGTGAAAAAAGTGACCTCTAGTTTTTCTGATATTTGTCCTAGTGACCTTGATTTTGAGCTGAAATTTTGTATATGGTTTTGTAATCATGTGTCACAGATCAAGTTCACATTTTCTCGGATTTCGTCAATTTTTGAATGAGTTATGCCCCTTTTTGGACTTAGAATATTTGTCAATTTCTGCATGAGTTACAAAGAAGTTCCTGACGGGCGTATTATGTACCGTTTGCGGTACTCTTGTTATTTTTTTTTAGCTCATGTAACCCAGTTATGAACTTATATATCAGGCATTTGATGGAGATGAATGTTCTGTTGAACTGTCATGAAAATTGGATGTAAAATCTGCATGGCCTGAGTGTTCACAAGGTAGTACATGATATACAGTGCTTATTTTTAACAATTCTTCTTTTTCCACAATGTTATAAAAATGATCTATTGCAAAGCTGTTAGAACTCGGTGGCATAGTGGTAGACCTTCAGCGAGTTCGATCCCCGGCCGGGTCATACCAAAGACTTTATAAATGGTAGTTATTGCTGCCCTCCTTGGTGCTCAGGGTTGTTGGGTTACATTTACAACTGACTGGCTGCGTTAAACACACAACAAGCAATCAAGTTGTTAGAAATTATTTACATTATGTAAAGGGTTAAATAATTGGATGGAAAAAACCAAAACCAATCTGTAAGTGCTGTTAGTGACAGGCACTGATAACCTTTAACCAGAACTATATATATATTCTAATTATGTCGGGAGAAAGTCCACAACTCTTATTTATGTTGTATACATAATTAAAGCAACACATTCTGGATCAGGGACCATTAAAACATGCTTTTAAATCTAATTTCAAAAGACTATGTGGGTAACTGAATATTAAGTCAGACATTTCTCTTGAATACCTACATAAAGGGTTTAATTGAGTATCTTTTATAAGTTAATTTAATTTGGACTGTATGTTGTTGTAACAACAGTATTTCAGTCATTATCAGAAATCTCACATAGTGACTAATCTGAACCAGGCTTTGGAAACGCAGCCTTGTTTAACCCTTTCCCTCATACGAAAATTCTGCAGCAGACGACTTTTAACATATTTTGTCAAAAAATGGAATATCTCTTTTAATAGAATGGATAACCTATGACTAAAAGTGGAAAACATTGTGGCAAAATGAGAAATTGCTAGTTTTGAGCAATTTCTTTTTTTGTCACTATGTTTTCAAAAACCCGTCTATTGCAGAGGCGTCAGAACGCATCTATATTAGGGAAAGGGTTAAAGGCTATCCACAATCAATGCTATCGGCAGGGATCAAATCCGGAACGCTCAGTTTGAAATCCCCCGTTAACCACTCTGCCACGGTGGATTCCTTAAATATTACAGAAATGGTATGGGTAAAAGACCAGCTTAATTATTAATCCTAAAAGAACTAGAAGTGTAAGACAATAGGAACAAGGCAGAAACTATCAAGTCAGGAAATGTGTTTTAAAATCTTGAAATTAATTCAGCCGTCTTGAAAAATTCAAACTGTGAGAAACTTTTGGGTGTAAAAATTGACTCTCATTTAACTGCAGGGTCAAAGCAAATTGACCTAATATGTTCAGCTATATCACGTATATACCTTTTTGTCCAAAACTAAAAATATTTGCATCTTCAAGCAAGAAAATTATTTCATAATGGGTATATCTTACCACTAATTGATTACTGTTGTACTGTTTGGTGTAATTGCACTGAAGATGGTCTAAACAGAATACTTAAACTACAAAAAAGAGAAGCAAGAATAATCGTTGATTCAGATCCTTTTTCACCATCAGAGCCAAGTTGTTCAAAGAACTTAATTGGATGAAAGTCAAGATAAGGATTCAATATCACAAAGTATTACTTATGTATAAATGTATAAATGTTTAAATGGCCAGGCACCTGCATACTTGTCAGATAATCATAAGTATGTAGGAAGTAATATTTACCCCTATCACCTAAGAACTGTTGTAAATGGTAATTTATATGTTTAAAAGCCCAAAACAGAGCTTTATAAACAAGAGCTGTCGGAGGAAAGACTCACAGTGCTCAACTTTTTTGTGCTTGCCAATGAAATAAAACTGTTTTGGGTGGTACAGAAAACATAACCAAGTACTTGATCATATTATTTATAAACAAAGTCGAAAAATGGTCATAGTTCTTACAAAAACCTTTACTGAATTATGCAATCTTGGCTGTTGGTGGAGGTTATGATGGTAAAAAGATTTTTGTAGGTGTTTAAGCTATATCTCTAATTATTTTGAAAATAATTGATTTGGTATGAATAACTTAATGGTTAACCAAAATCTTTTCTAAATCAAAAAAGGGCCATTTCTTACCAAAACCTTGACAAAGTTATGTACTCTTGTCTGTTGATGGAGGTTATGATGGTGAATAAGTGTTTTAAGTTTCAAAGCAATATCTGTAATGGTTTTGAAAAAAAATGAATTGGTACAAAAACCTTAACCAAAATTCTAAGTCGAAAAAGGGGCAAAATTCTTACATAAACTTGACAGAGTTATGTACTCTTGTCTGTTGATGGAGGTTATGATGGTGAATAAGTGTTGTAAGTTTCGAAGCAATATCTGTAATGGTTTTGAAAACAAGAGGCCCATGAGGGCCTATGCTCTACTAGTATGGTTCTTTGGTCATTTTCAATCCAGAGCATGTATGTATGGTGAAGATCGGATAGTAAATGGAGGCTCTTTTGTGTTCACAAGCTGTATTATAGCAATTTTTACAATTTCATGGGCCATAATCCAGTCTTGCATGGGCAAATCTGGCTGGTTTTCAAAAGGAACCAAGCTCTCATCAATATTTAACTACTATCTACGTTTGGTGAAGATCAGATAGTAAATGGAGCCTCTATTGTGTTCACATGCTCAATTATAGCAATTTGGACAATTTCAAGGGCCATAATCCAGTCTTGCATGGGCGGATCTGGCTGGTTTACGAAAGGAACCGAGCTCTCATGGATATCTTACTACTGTATAAGTTTGGTTGAGATACAATCAAAAGTGAAGACTGTATCTTGTTAACAAGCTCTTTTATAGCAATTTTGACCATTTCAAGGGCCATAATCCAGTCATGCATGGGCGGATCTGGCTGGTTTTCGAAAGGAACCGAGCTCTCATGGATATCTAACTACTGTATAAGTTTGGTTGAGATACAATCAAAAGTGAAGACTGTATCGTGTTAACAAGCTCTTTTATAGCAATTTTGACCATTTCAAGGGCCATAATCCAGTCATGCATGGGCGGATCTGGCTGGTTTTCGAAATGAACCGAGTTCTCATGAATATCTAACTACTGTATAAGTTTGGTTGAGATACAATCAAAAGTGAAGACTGTATCGTGTTAACAAGCTCTTTTATAGCAATTTTGACCATTTCAAGGGCCATAATCCAGTCATGCATGGGCGGATCTGGCTGGTTTTCGAAAGGAACCGAGCTCTCATGGATATCTAACTACTGTATAAGTTTGGTTGAGATACAATCAAAAGTGAAGACTGTATCGTGTTAACAAGAAATTGTTTACGGACGGACGGACGGACGCACGCACGCACGCACGCACGACGGACAAATCGTCACGACATAAGCCCTTCTGGCCTTTGGCCAGTAGAGCTAAAAAGTGAATTGGTCCAACCAATTAACCAAAATTCTAAGTCGAAAAAGGGGCACTACATGTATTCTTACAAAAACCTTAATAGAGTTATGAACTCTTGTTTGTTGATGGGGCAATATGGTGTATAAGTGTTGTAAGTTTCAAAGCAATATCTGTAATGGTTTTGACAAAAAAGTGAATTTGTACAGAAACTTAACCAAGGTGTGACAACAACACAGATGCCGAGGCGAGTAGTATAGCTAAGCTTTCTCTTCGAAAAGTCAAGCTAAAAATCAATTCATGTTACTTACTAAATTTCAATTGTTAACCACAACGGCTTAATGTTTTACTATAGAAGAATTGTTTCACTGTATTACTTGTTTTGATGTTCATTGTTGAGCTAGGTATATAATGTTACTAACTGTGTTACCCTTTTTAAATAAAGGATATTACCACACAATTTTATTTCTCGTTATCTACATATTAAATCTGTGTTAGAGACGACCTTGGAATAACGATTTCCTGCCTATAGCAATCACAGTTTTAGTTTCCCAATTACTCATTTTCTGCATAACCCTTTCCCTCATATAGACGCTTTCTGGCGCCTCTGCAGCAGACGGCTTTTTGAAAACATAGTGACAAAAGAAGAAATTGCATAAAACGTGCAATTTCTCCTTTTGCCACAATGTTTTCCTCTTTTTGTCATAGGTTATCCATTCAATTATAGAGATTTTCTATTTTTTGACAAAATATGTTCAAAGTCGTCTGCTGCAGAATTGCCGTATGAGGGAAAGGGATAAATGAACCTGCAATTAAAGACCACCTGTGAACAAAGATTGTGTTTTTTGTGTTCCCAATTGTGTGGCCTTTATACACAGGTTCCGCTGTACATCATAACTTGGTTTGGAGGTGATTGACTGCAGTCAAGCACATACATTAATCGGTCCACTGTATTTTAATACTGTAAGCTTGTGAATGTTTGTGAGTTGGTGCTGATAGCTAGTCTAGACTTGGTAATACAGTTATATGAACATTCACCTATTTATTAGTGCATTTGACCGAGTGATGTATTTATTGTAGGCTGTCAATAAATTCTCACAATAGTAAGTAAAACTTCTCAGTAAGTACACATAAATTCTTGCAATTTTGATTTAACCCTTTCCCTCATATAGACGCTTTCTGACGCCTCTGCAGCAGACAGCCTTTTGAAAACATAGTGACAAAAGAAGAAATTGCTCAAAACGAGCAATTTGTCCTTTTGACACAATGTTTTACCACTTTTAGTCAAAGGTTATCCATTCAATTATAGAGTCATAATCTATTTTTTGACAAAATATGTTCAAAGTCATCTGCAGCAGAATTGTTGTATGAGGAAAGGGTTAAAGACACAAAACCTTGAACAAGCACATTTTTGAAGTTTAAGCATTTTATCAAGTAGATTTTGACTGCAGGAACCCCTTATTGTGCAACAACAGTTATTAATACGAAAAAAAACCATAAATGGGTTTTTTCGCTTATAGGTAACGGGAGTGAGTTTTTTTTTTTTTCAATAACCCATGAAGCTTTCTGAAATGAAACTGGAAAAATCCATGGGGGCCACCATTTTGGATATGTATAAAAAGCAGACGTAAAACACAGATTGAAAATTATTGTCGGCTTTTTAATCATTTTTTTTAAAATCGGTATTTTGGGTATGTATAAAATGAGTAGAAAAACACGGATTGAAAATTATTGTCGTCTTTTTAATCATTTTTTTTTTTCAAATCGATATTTAAGATCATTAAAGTGCTGGAATTAACATTTGTACGAAAAGTTAAAAATAAATGGAAATCTATAAGAAATATGTTTTCCTGTTCGTCAAAAAAAACGACAGCATCTTGGCGTAACGTCAATGGAGCGACGTCGTTTCCCGCAAAAAAAGTGGTATCAACATGAAAGACCCCAAATTCCTATACATGAGCTATTGACTCAATCATTCAAAGTATAATTATATTTCAAACATTGTGGCAAAAGGATAACCTTTTCCTAAATCGTTGCATAGGCCTCTGAAACCTACTCTAATAGGGAAAGGGTTTAGCAGAAATGTGACCCCTTACATAATTTGTTCCAGTCATATTGACTCCTTGAAAAAGGCAGTCGCCAGGTGGCATCAGAAAAGGGCTGATCTATTTGCTTCTTTACCATAATGCAGGTGATCGATTAAGGATCACCTTGGCCCTCATGTTTTAACCTCGTTCATTATAAATGTATTCCTTGATTTTCTGAAAGTCTTTACTTTATTATTTTCTGTTCGTAATAATAGACGACAGCAATACGAATTGCAAATATGTTTTGATAATGCAAGACACATGACATTAACATTATTATTGTCTAGTCAATTACTTATAAATCCTTTTTTATGGCCAAAGTAGGCTCTTTAATTTTTGTTTATAATTATCTTGCGCTTTTTTCGTAAATAGGTAGCACCTATATATATATTATGAGGAAGTATGTAGGGAATTTGATAACAACAAGAATTGTCAGATGACAATGGAGCTCGCCTAGGGGTGCTGTTTATAAAGTGGTATTTAGATTTGTTCTCCATAAAAAACCTTAAACCTTGTAACTGAACCAAGTAGAAATGACCTTGACGTTGACCCAGGGTCAGGACGGATGTAGTGGTGTGCGTAGATGGATGACCAATAGTTTGTAAATGTATAAACTAAATATGAAACCAATCAATGTCATAATAGTGACTGCAGAGTGACATGTTAAACGTTAAACGCAAACCTTAAACCTTGTAACTGAACCAAGTAGAAATGACCTTGACCTTGACCCAGGTTCAGGACGGGTGTAGTGGTATGCGTAGATGGATGACCAATAGTTCCTAAATGTATAAACTGAATATGAAAGCAATCAATGTCATAATAGTGAATGCAGAGTGATATGTTAAACGTTAAACGCAAACCTTAAACCTTGTAACAGAACCAAGTAGAAATGACCTTGACCTTGACACAGGGTCAGGAAGTGTGTAGTGGTGTGCGTAGATTGATAACCAATAGTTCATAAACGTATAAATTAAATATGAAAGCAATCAATGTCATAATAATGCATGCAGAGTGATATGTTAAACAGAAACCTTAAACCATATAACAGAACCAAGTAGAAATGACCTTGACCTTGACCCAGGGTCAGGACGGGTGTAGTGGGGTGCGTAGATGGACCAATAGTTCCTAAATGTAAAACTAAATATGAAAGCAATCAATGTCATAATAGTGAATGCAGAGTGATATGTTAAACGTTAAACGCAAACCTTAAACCTTGTAACTGAACCAAGTAGAAATGACCTTGACCTTGACCCAGGTGCAGGACGGGTGTAGTGGTGTGCGCAGATGGATGACCAATAGTTCCTAAATGTATAAACTAAATATGAAACCAATCAATGTCATAATAGTGACTGCAGAGTGATATGTTAAACGTTAAACGCAAACCTTAAACCTTGTAACTGAACCAAGTAGAAATGACCTTGACCTTGACCCAGGGTCAGAACGGGTGTAGTGGTGTGCGTAGATGGATGACCAATAGTTCCTAAATGTATAAACTAAATATGAAAGCAATCAATGTCATAATAGTGAATGCAGAGTGATATGTTAAACGTTAAACGCAAACCTTAAACCTTGTAACTGAACCAAGTAGAACCAAGTAGAAATGACCTTGACCTTGACCCAGGGTCAGGACGGGTGTAGTGGTGTGCGTAGATGGATGACAAATGGTTGCTAAAGGTATAAACCCTTAAAATCCAAATGAAAACCTTAAACCCAAACCTTAAATCTAGGTGTCTACGCCACCGCCGACGCCGCCGGGGGTAACACATAAGCTCTCCTGTACTTCGTACTGGCGAGCTAAAAACTGCAATACAGTCAAGTTGTTTCACAAGATACAATCAATTTTTACAAGAAGTACCAAGGTTGGAATGACATGCGTCACTATGACAGCATACAAGTTAGACTCATAGCTGCTTAACCCTTTCACTCATATAGACGCTTTCTGACGCCTCTGCAGCAGACAGCTTTTTGAAAACATAGTGACAAAAGAAGAAATTGCACAGAACATGCAATTTCTCCTTTTGCCACAATGTTTTCCACTTTTTGTCATAGGTTATCCATTCAATT
Organism: Serripes groenlandicus; assembly: GCA_031761405.1. Taxonomy (NCBI): domain Eukaryota; kingdom Metazoa; phylum Mollusca; class Bivalvia; order Cardiida; family Cardiidae; genus Serripes; species Serripes groenlandicus. The sequence goes on from JASEVX010000003.1 coordinate 141,938,708, forward strand.
ATGGAGATTTTCGATGTTTTGACAAAATGCGTTCAAAGGCGTCTGCTGCAGAATTGTTGTATGAGGGAAAGGGTTAACCCTTTCCCACAGTGACCTGCAGACACAGTCTGACTCATCTACACAAGATGACTTTTGTCAAAAGGTTGCAACTCTATTTACAAAGTTTTCCCTAAGCTTTTAAACTTGAAGGTCATTGTGACCCCCTTGTCATCAAAGTTGAGGGTCATCTTATAAATGTTGGGGGTCAAAATTAGAACTTTATTATCAAGTGATTGATAAAAAAAAATTAAAAAACAAGTGTTGTTCTTTGTTTTTATTATCCCTTTAACATTAATAATGTCAATTTGTGAAAACATATTAAGATTATGATTTGGATGTAACTCAATTCAGTTCACTAATTTCTGTTCACTTGTATGCATGCAAATTGCAGCATTATAACTATGCTATAAATAATAAAATTATTTTATAGTATACAGTACAAGAGAAAGTTGATGCAAGGCATCAATGTCGCCGGAAAAGACTGCCTTGATTTATTTTTTAACACACATGTATTCTTGACTTTCATTAGTCTAAACATACACATAATGTTTTCATAAGGACTAATTCCAGGATTTTTGAAATTCCACATAGATCTACAAATTTCAGGATTTCTTTTGGTCAGGATTTTGGATGTTTTGTATTTGTCAAAAAAAAAAAAAAATTTAATACATTTTGGGATTTAAATCTACATGCAATAAAAAGCTATTAAACCCTTTCCATGTCTGAAGCAACAATGAAAACCTTTAATCGCTTAAAACATTGAGAAAACGGTTAAATTGCTGAAGACATGAACTTCCTCCTTTTTAATACTAATTATTTCACAAGTAGACCACACTTGTAACAATATATCAGCTAAATTGTTTATCTAAATCGTTGATGCATACAATATATGTGGCAAGTATGAAATTAATTGGGTGCGAAAGAGCAGATTTTCTTTATTTCTAAATCTATTGTTTATCAGAGTTTGTTCTTCTCTTAATTTGTTTCAACATTTAATATCACATATATATATTTAATCATTAAGTGTGTTTGTTTGTTTGTTTGTTTGGAGTTTAACGCCGCTTTCAACAGCTTTGGTCATATCACGGCGGTCAGTGCACCTACCCATGTTTTCCTGGCTTTCCCACACCAGTACTTACACAACATTCTTTCGAAGCCACTGACTACTTTCTCACATAGATCAGAAGTGAGAGGCAATGGAAAACATCGCCCGAAAGAATGTCGCCGCAACCGGGTATCGAACCCGTGACCTCCAGATCACGAGTCAGATACGCTACCAATTGAGCTACCCGGCCGGGCCATTAAGTGTGTAATATTAGCTATCTATCTGTAATAAGGTGTTTGAGCATTCTTTCGAAATGTTTACCCTCGTGTCAGGCTTCATCGAGTCGTAGTGTCAGACATCGAAGAAAGTGAATAAATCAAAGTACAGAAAGTACTGGTAACGAATTATTTTGAACATGTATTGTAAAATCAAATTTATGAATGCAATTGATCATGCTATTGCACAATTTAGTCTATTTTATTATTATTAATATTTTTGTCCAGAGATTTTTTTTATCAGTTGACAGTTTTAGTAAATGTAGCATTTCAACGACGATGCGAGCGTTTAACATGCACACTAACTCTTTCACTGAGCTCTGCGTAAAGTCTGTCAAAACACCCATGGCATATTTGTGAGATTTACATTGTTAGTTTGATTTGTTTTCGTCACCAGGGGCGGATCCAGGATTTCGGCTTATATTATAACTATGTTTCATGTGAGTGAATTAATTATTATAAATCTATAATGTTTCAAAAATTGCATAAAATAAGAATTAAAAAAAAAAAAAAAAGAACAGTTCCAATTGGGACCCGAACTCGCGTCCATAAATAGTCCATGCTTAGAAGTTCTACACGCTCTGCATTACACCACGGTACTTTGATACAACGTATGAGCGTTACTTTCGTATATATATTAAGCTAACTGAATGCGCGCGTATTAGGGCTGTAACGATAGATCGAACTATCGATATATTGCAATGGTGACGAGGACGATAGTACTGCATCGATTGTAAAACTGAATATCGATAACTATCGGCAATAGTGTTTTGAACTATCGATAGTTTCGATAGTTCATGTACATGCACAAAGCCGCAGGGCTCGACATTAACAGGGGCAAGTGAAAGTCGAGATCGGACAAGTTGTTTTCCCCGTCAGTTGTCCGATCGAGCAAGTGGCATTCAGAAATATATTCTGAGACAAATACCACATGTTATCGTGTCAATATTAAATCAAACATGTCGAGTTTAAGCTGTAGAATTTGCGATAGAGAGCAGTAAACAAATGAATTCTGTAAACCGGATATGTTTACATAGAATATGCGCACGCACTTACGGGTTATTCCCAATGGAGCTATTTATAACACCGATTGCTGTACAATTATTATGAGTTGATGAGTTCCCTTTATGAAATAATAAGCGGTGTTTAAAAGACAAACAACTTACACACATTAGTTGTAAATTTATGCATCACATCATATTCATAAACAGTCACTGTTGTGGGAATATTAAAAGTTTCAATTTTCTTTTTACGACATCCTGTAAATTTGTTTACGACATCCGGTTTACGACTGTTTATCTTCCAGAGGATCGCAAAATGTCTAACCTTTTCAAATTTGTTTTCACGTCTAAATCAACGGAGACGCAACGAACGTCTCCTAAAAATGAATCAAATGTCACTATAAAAGCGAAAAACCCCATACATAATTAAAAGAAAGCGTGGTTTTCTACCCCAAATGGCAGAAGGCATATTAGTGGAAAAATTTGGAAGTTATGAAAGAAAAACAGAAAATTGTCGTCTGCTCGTACACTGTCAAAACGGGACAGTTCATCTTCATGTCAGTCTGCTCTGTGAACAGCTATGTGACTTTTCTTAAAAATAAACAATACAGTTCTCTTTTTTATATTTTTATTTCATTGTAATTATACTTAAGTATACATATTTGAACATTACAATAAAAGTAATAGTATTGCAATGCATCGCAATATTAAGTGTGCAATAGTTGAACTATTGCAATAGTACTTTCTGAATATCAATACTATCGCAATAGTGATTTTTGGGCTCAATAGTCACCCCTAGCGCGTATGTAAACCATGATCTATAATTAGCTCTGCGTAGTGGCATATTTGTGAGATTAACATTGTTCTATACAGCGTGGGGTCGACTTCTAGTGAATGGGCATACGACTAAAATTCATACTCGTGCCTTATACGTACCTGCCGACAAATGAAATATATATGCGCGTACTGTTAATTTGATATTTTCTAGAAAATTGATTATCTATGATGAATCGATAGTATAATTATGACTTCACTGTATTGAAATAACACGTAGAAGTCATTTTAATATCGAAAAAATACTAGGACTATTTAGGTGCAGCGAATGTGTATTCTAAGCGGAAGTGTAGTTTAACCGTGACTTCCGGAAAAAAAAACGATCGCGTTAACTGTATTATTTTTTGAGAAAAAATAATTCGTTAAAAATCAGGCAAAGCTTTAGTGCATGTTTTATTCCACTGCATTCGAGAGAGAAAAGCATTTCTATATTATCTTTCTTTCTCCTACATTCGACCCATGCACTCGTTTCGTGACGTTTATGAAAAATCAATTTGTCGTGCGACATTTTTTGTCTGCATAACCAAGTCACTTTTCTAAGTTTACATTTTACTTCCGGTTACTTCGCTTTGTTTACATTTTGGCAATATGAAACTAGGTCACGAACTTAGAAAAAGGCGTTTCGACGTTCACGACCGATAAACAGGCTTATATTTGAGACATATTTTCACAAATTTTTTCTTATTTTTGTGTCTGTTACCAGTTTATGTTGATACTTATCTATTAAAAGGAGAATTCGACGTATCTAAACAAATTATAGACTGTGCGACGTAAAGGTTTGTAGTTATCGCCTTTTGATTACATAGTTTATGAAAATAAAGTATCGCAGTCTAGCTAATAGGGACTGTTTTGTCTTCGTAAATAAAACACAAAAACGTAAATGCCAGTCAAAATAAAGAAACTGCACATACTTAAAACATCGGAATATTTATTTATTTTTAGATGTGTCATAACTTAGTGTTTTTAAACAAACGCAATTGTAATATGTTCAAGACATTTAAAAAAAAAAAAATCTAATAATAACCCCCCCTCCCATGTGATTTCCGAAAACCTATTAAAAATAGAAGTCGCGTGCTTCTGCCCGGCAACTAATAAATAATGCACTGCAGTCTAATTTTAGTACTTGTTACGAAGTTTAAGAGCACCAAAGGCTCTAGCTGCAGACAATAGGTTATGTTATCGATAAAGCGTAAACCAATCATTCAGTGTTAAATAGAGTCCAAATAATTTAGACTTTCGGTTTCTCGTTTATTGGTCAACAGAAGTCTAAATCCATGGCATGTTTGCATGTTTCAGACAGACTCGATTCACGTTATTATGCCATTTATATCCTTGACAGCTATCGCAACGATACAAAAAAAAATATCTATAATTTGAGCCTAAAATGTATGCAGCTTACCTCTTATATAGTCTTAACCACTTTAATCTATCAAATTCAATTCACAACGGCGAAAAATTTGAAATCTGTAACAAATTTGTTTTCGGTTAAATAAACTAGACGAAATCGGTTAAAAGAAATAAACGAAATATCGCCCAAACTTGTTCTTGTTTGAATAAGATATATAACTATTCCGTTTAATATCCATTTTGGTGTACTTTAACAACAACACCCACAATACGTATTCGGTTATCCTCGGTTCAAATCGACCACATTGTGTTATTAAACGTCAGGCCTCTAAGAGGTGGATTAAAAGGATAAGGACTAAGTTAAATATAGATTTTTGGAAAACGGAATTATAGAATGGACTTCGATTTACCGACATTGCGTCCATAGGGACGCACAGATGTTATTTTTGGGGGTCATTTGAGTTGAAAATGCGTCAATGACGCAGGATTTGTGCATCATGGAAAATCCTGCTATTTAACCCTTTTCCACATACGGTAAATCTGCAGAAGACAATTTTGAAATTATCAAGTTTAAAAAACACAGAAAATCACTAAAAATGTAGGTATAATTACTGAAAAGAGCTTGAAAACATTATGGTAATTTAAAATGAGAAATTGCTTGTTTCGAGCAATTTCTCCTTTTGTCAGAATGGTTTCAAAAGTCGTCTGCTGCAGAGGCATCAGAAAGTGTCTATATGTGGGAAAGGGTTAATAGTAACATTCTTTCATTTATGGAGATTTCTGATAATTTTGACTCATTTTTTTCAAAGATGTCGGCTCCAGATTTGTTGTATGTGGTAAAGAGTTAACCCTTTCCCATATACCACAATTCTGAAGCAGACGACTTTGAACTTTTTTTGTCAAAAAATAGAAAATCTCTAAAATTGAATGGATAACCTATGACAACAAGAGTTGTCGGAGGACAATATTGCTCGCCTATCAGGGCCATCGTATATCAGGGCCTACTTCAGAACAGTTAAAGTATTAGGTAAAGTCGCACAGTATCACCTATTGCAAGATAATACACCTTTTCAATACTTTTGACAAAAATTCTAAGTTCAACTAGAATGGAGTGCTCCCCGGAGCACGTGTGTCACCTGCCGGCGCCTTGTCAGAAAATTTTAATTTTTGATAGAAAAGGGGCAATAACTCTGATATAAAAAATATTTGGATTATCCCCCTTTTGTGAACCCATCACAAAAATTGATATAAACATTTGTCAGAAGTTTCAATCCAATCCTTTGAGCAGAAAAAAAGTAATTTGAATATTTGACAGAAAAGGGGCAATAACTCTGATATAAAAATATTTGGATTATCCCCCTTTTGTGAACCCATCATACACATTGATATAAACATTTGTCAGAAGTTTCAATCCAATCCTTTGAGTAGATTAAATTTTTGACAAAAAAGGGCCAATAACTCTGATATAAAAATATTTGGATTATCCCCCTTTTTGTGAACCCATCATACACATTGATATAAACATTTGTCAGAAGTTTCAATCCAATCCTTTGAGTAGAAAAAAAGTTATTTGAAAATTTAAATTTTTGACAGAAAAGGGGCAATAACTCTGATATAAAATTATTTGGATTATCGCCCTTTTGTGAACCAATCACACACATTGATAAAAACATTTGTCAGAAGTTTCAATCTAATCCTTTGAGTAGAACAAAAGTTATTTGAAAACGTGACGAAAAAAGTGTGACGGAGAGACAGACAGACAGACGCCGGATAAAAAAAAAAATAGACAGACAGACGTCGAATAAAAAAAAAAGTAACATTTGTCAGAAGTTTCAATCCAATCCTTCGGGTAGAAAAAAAGTTATTTGAAAATTTAATTTTTTGACAGAAAAGGGGCAATAACTCTGATATAAAATTATTTGGATTATCCCCCTTTTGTGAACCAATCACACACATTGATATAAACATTTGTCAGAAGTTTCAATCTAATCCTTTGAGTAGAAAAAAAGTTATTTGAAAACGTGACGAAAAAGTTAGATTTTTTGACAGAAAAGGGGCAATAACTCTGATATAACTTGACCTTGACCCAGGGTCAGGACGGGTGTATAGGGGTGCGTAGATGGACCAATAGTTCCTAAATGTATAAACTAAATATGAAAGCAATCAATGTCATAATAGTGAATGCAGAGTGATATGTTAAACGTTAAACGCAAACCTTAAACCTTGTAACTGAACCAAGTAGAAATGACCTTGACCTTGACCCAGGTGCAGGACGGGTGTAGTGGTGTGCGCAGATGGATGACCAATAGTTCCTAAATGTATAAACTAAATATGAAAGCAATCAATGTCATAATAGTGACTGCAGAGTGATATGTTAAACGTTAAACGCAAACCTTAAACCTTGTAACTGAACCAAGTAGACATGACCTTGACCTTGACCCAGGGTCAGAACGGGTGTAGTGGTGTGCGTAGATGGATGACCAATAGTTCCTAAATGTATAAACTAAATATGAAAGCAATCAATGTCATAATAGTGAATGCAGAGTGATATGTTAAACGTTAAACGCAAACCTTAAACCTTGTAACTGAACCAAGTAGAAATGACCTTGACCTTGACCCAGGGTCAGAACGGGTGTAGTGGTGTGCGTAGATGGATGACCAATAGTTCCTAAATGTATAAACTAAATATGAAAGCAATCAATGTCATAATAGTGAATGCAGAGTGATATGTTAAACGTTAAACGCAAACCTTAAACCTTGTAACTGAACCAAGTAGAAATGACCTTGACCTTGACCCAGGGTCAGAACGGGTGTAGTGGTGTGCGTAGATGGATGACCAATAGTTCCTAAATGTATAAACTAAATATGAAAGCAATCAATGTCATAATAGTGAATGCAGAGTGATATGTTAAACGTTAAACGCAAACCTTAAACCTTGTAACTGAACCAAGTAGAACCAAGTAGAAATTACCTTGACCTTGACCCAGGGTCAGGACGGGTGTAGTGGTGTGCGTAGATGGATGACAAATGGTTCCTAAAGGTATAAACCCTTAAAACCCAAATGAAAACCTTAAACACAAACCTTAAACCTAGGTGTCTACGCCACCGCCGACGGTGCCGACGGTGCCGACGGTGCCGACGCCGGGGGTAACACATAAGCTCTCCTGTACTTCGTACTGGCGAGCTAAAAACCCTTACTTACAGTGAAGGAAATTTTACCAATACATTGTATAAAGTGAGGAACTCTTAAATAATTCAGACTCTCAAGATCTAAGAACTTATGGATTACTGAGATCATGCAGAGGTCAACATTCATTACTTTACCTTCTTCTAAGAATTAATACATTTCTAAATATACACTCAAGGATTTGTTTTATCAAATTCCCTACATACTAACTGTTGCACAATATGAGGTTCCTGCAGTCAAAATCTACTTGATAAAATGCTTAAACTTCAAAAATGTGCTGCGCGTATAATACATGACCAGCCATTTGATGCGCCATCCAAAGAACTTTTCAAACAATTATCCTGGATGAAATTTCAAGTAATAATAGACTATAAAGAAGAGGGGATCGGTCATCTGAGTGATGCAATGCAATGATGTATCATGCAAACCACTAAAACTCATTGTGCAGTAGGGTAAGTTTACACAAGAAGCCAAAGAAGCCCATTATAGCTCTTAGTACTGCCACAAGGCAAAATATCCCAAACCTATGTTGTTTGTCTTTTGTCAAATTATTATGACAAGAGGAAGCTGATATACGGTTACAAAAGAAATTTACCAGTCAGAATTTCAAAATCAGACATTCATTTTCGTAGGAAATAATTTTCTAAATCTTACCCTCTTGGTGTGCGAAAAGCAGGTGGGTGAACTGGCCGCTGTAATATGACTGAGAAATTGTTAAAAACGGCGTTAAAACCCAATCAATCAATCAATTCATTTAAAGAGACTTCCTTTATTATTTTTTTGTCGTCTGCTGCAGATTTGTTGTATGTGGGAAAGGGTTAAATTATACAAGATATATGTCACCTTTTTTTCTGCTATGGATTGGGACAAGCCCAGTAACCATTTTCAACATGCAGCTACAACAGAATAATAACTTTTGCCACAATGATTTCAAAACTATTTGAATGTACTTCATTTATAAAGATTTTCCATAAACCGGGGGGTATCGTTTTCTCAGTTTGCAAAATCAGGAAGCAAAGTGAGTGTTTCATTCTGATAAAATATTTATGGAATTTCCGCCATCTACTTGTTGACTTTAACCCTTTCCCTCATATAGACGCTTTCTGACGCCTCTGCAGCAGACAGCTTTTTGAAAACATAGTGACTAAAGAAGAAATTGCTCAAAACAAGCAATTTCTCCTTTTGCCACAATGTTTTCCACTTTAAGTCATCAGGTTATCCATTCAATTATATAGATTTTCTATTTTTGACAAAATATGTTCAAAGTAGTCTGCTGCAGAATTGTTGTATGAGATAAAGGGTTAACCCTTCCCCACATACGACGATTATGCAGCATCATCTTTTAAGCCATTTAAGCAAAAATAAGGAAAATCTAAGTGAAAGTATAATTATTGAATCAAGTAGAAAACATTCTGACAAAAGGAAAATTTGCCCATATGACCATTTTCTTTTTTTGCCACAATGTTTTTAATGTCATCTATTGCAGATTCATCAAAATGCAATGCATCTGCAAGTGAGAAAGGCTTAAAGCAACATGACAACTTGACATAAGGTCACATGATTAGGTGACTAATTTTGTTAACCCTTTTCCACATACATAATTCTGCAATTGATGACTTGGAAAACATCACGTCTGAAACATGGAAAATCTCTGAAAAATATATGTTGTGGTAATTTTATACATCCATTACAGAAAATGTATGAAAAATGAAGTTGAGGTTTTCAAACGATTAAGTCCTGATATGCCTTTAATTGCCTACTCAATTTCTCCAAACGGTTGTATAGCTTTAGGTACTTTTCAAGTGCTAGTATATGCTTTTAACCCTTTTCAAGAAACAACAAATCTGCAGCAGAGGACTTTGAAAACAGGATAAGACAAAAATATTGAAAATTTGATAAAAGTTTAATTATTAATAGAATTAAGTTGAAAATATTGTGATAAAACTAAACAAGAGCACCACGTACGGCACAGACGCTCGACTGATAGGGAGATTTTTTTTTTAAAAAAATGAGCTAAACAAAAAACCTTAACCGGACGACCACGCCACCGCCGACGCGACAATTATAGCTCTCGGTTTTTTTCAAAAGTTGAGCTAATAAAAAACCTTAACCGGATAACAACACCTTCAGAGTAGATTTTCTAAGTCCAAAAGGGGGGATAATTTGGTCAATATTAAGTTCAGGGTTATGGAACTTGTTGTATCAAGTTATGTTAAGACATTGAATAAGTTAAATTGTGTTTCAGTTATCACCATTTTTCTCCCTTCAAAGTAGATTTTCTGAATCGAAATGGGGAGCTAATTTTGTCAATACTATTTAGAGAGTTATGAAACGTGTTATATAAGGTCAACTTAAGACACTCAGCAAGTTTGCAAGTTTCAAGCAAAAAAAAAGAAAAGTTTTTAAGATATGAAAAATCATGAGTAAAAAATTGTCAAAAACCTGAGCTAAACAAAAAACCTTAACCTTACGTTTTGAAGTTTTAAGTGAAACAAATAAAGATTTCCAGCTATATACTTTTATTATTTAACATATTATGATTATGTTTATGAAGTTTAGTGACTTTAACAGTAGTAGTTTGTTAGAAAACAGAAAAAAAGCTGAGCTGAACAAAAAACCTTAACCGGACGACCACGCCAGGGTCATGACAATAGCTCTCGTTTTTTTCAAAAGTCAAGCTAAAAAGGAGAAGGCGAAATTTCTCATCATATGATAAGCAAAATCTCCTTTTGTCACAATGTTTTCAAAGAAGTCTGCTGCAGATGCATAAAAATGTGTCTGCAAGTTGGAAAGGGTTAATGCTTTAACCCTTTCCCTCATAATTATGACAATTCTGTAGCAGACGACTTTGAACATATTTTGGCAAAAAATAGAAAATCTCTATAATTGAATGGATAACATATGACTAAAAGTGGAAAAAATTGTGGCAACAGGAGAAATTGCTCGTTTTGAGCAATTTCTTCTTTTGTCACTATGTTTTCAAAAAAGCCGTCTGCTGCAGAGGCGTCAGAAAGCATCTATATGAGGGAAAGGGTTAAATTTTTTCAAAAATACAATCTCTATCAGTAATATATATATCATGAAAAAGTCAATACACATAGTAAATACTGAAAATATAACTGAATAGTTTACTTAACTCATCATAGAATCAATATCATTTTTAATCCTTTCTTCTTTTTGACCCTTTCCCTCATAAAAAAAATCTGCAGCAGACAACTTTAAATATATCAAGGCAAACATAAAGAAAAAAAACCTCTATATATGCATATATGACTACTGTAAACAGATGAAAACATTGTGGCAAATGGAGAATTCCTTGTTTTGATACATTTCTCCTTTTTTCAAATGTGGTCTGCTGCAAAGGCGTCAAAAAGGGGTCTATATGTGGTAAAGGCTTAACCAAATCTGATCAACAGTTGAATACATTGTGTTAAAAATTACAATTAATCAAGTACAACCATTTACCATTCCACCTTCCTCTATCTACAAATTATTATTATTTCATTATTTCACTGGTGGTTTTACTTTTATTCTGAAAGAATGTTTTCAATTTGAAAAGAGTAAAAAGAATATTAACAAGTTGAAGTAAAGGGTTAATGTATAATTTATCATAAATGATATGGTTCAACAATCATTCTAGGACATGAATATTCAACACTTATATAAGGCCTGTATTATAAGGTCTACATTAAGAGTTTAAAACTTATTTATTTTACATTGATTGAGAAACAAGCTTTAACCCTTTCCCTCATATAGACGCTTTCTGACGCCTCTGCAGCAGACGGCTTTTTGAAAACATAGTGACAAAAGAAGAAATTGCACAAAACGTGCAATTTCTCCTTTTGCCACAATGTTTTCCACTTTCTGTCATAGGTTATCCATTAAATTAAAGAGATTTTCTATTTTTTGACAAAATATGTTCAGAGACGTCTGCTGCAGAAATGTCGTATGAGGGAAAGGGTTAAGCTCGAACACCATGACATGTCTGCTCCTTTGAGACATAACTATAATGACATGGGCCATTTGTATGAAACATCCAAAAGACAGAACAATTTTATCTTAATGGTGTTTTTTACACCATCTTCAGCACTATTCCAGTTATATTTTTGGGATAGGGGCGTTTCGCCACTATCTCATAGCGAAGCTGCTTTCGAAAAGTCGAATTTAAAGCTGCAACCGCAGTCCACATGTGTATACCTACACCAAAATCGAGTTTTGATTGGTTATAATCTGCCTTTTCAACGATTTCATTGGTTCGACCGAATCACAAAACCCTCCGCTGCATAAATTTATGAGACAAAATAGTTTCTATGAATGAAACTCACTCTGAACTATGGTTGACCTTAAGGTCAGTAGTGTGAGGTAACGTCGACCGTTCTGTGACCCCATTAGTTTACAACGGTCGACTTATAGAGAAATGTGCAAAGAACTGTAAATACAATTATTGAAAGGAGTTGAAACCATTGTGGCAAAAGTAGAAATTGCCTACGAAAAGCAATTTCCCCTTTTGTCACAATGTTTTCGATTGTCGTCTGCTGCACATGCGTCTGTAAGCGTCTGTAGGCGGAAAATGGTTACATCCTTCCCATGGAAGCGGAACCCTTTCCGTGATACTATAACAGTTCGAATATTTAAAAAATATTGTTGAAAATGGAGCTATTGCTGACAATGAGCAATTCCTCCTTTTCACACAATGCTTTCAAACACGTTTCAAATTAATTCTTTTCATATTTAAACGATTTACTATGGACGTTCTTTCCCTCTTTCTCCCTTCCGGACACATTTTGAATAACATGCTAGAGATGAATGATTACGAGCAATTTTGCCTTACATCAAGGGGAAAAATATATAGTTGAAACCTTTGTGGAAAAAGAGGAAATGGGTCATGATAAACAATTCTGCAGCCGTCTGCTGCACATGCGTCAAAAAGCGACTGTAAGCGGGAAAGGGTTGAACCGTTCCCGTTATAGCTACTTAGTTACAAACAAATGTTGAAAGTATATTTGCAAACGGAGCAATTGCTGACAATGAGCAATTTCTCCTTTTCAAACAATGCTTTGAAACATGAATCAAATTGTTTCTATAACCTAGATAACGAAAACATTTGTCTACAGTTATTATTTTAACCTTTGCCCCTTTTAGACACATTTGACTAACCTTAACAGATGAATGATAATCTACAAGTTTGTCTTTTTCCACAATGTTTTCATCACTATTCAAAATCATACTTTTATTAATTCAGGTCAATAGTTATGCCTTAGTTCAATGTTGTTTGCTGTATATTTAGTCTATGTGGTCAAGGTTAATGAATACTGTAAACAAACTTGTTACAACATAATTCGTCCAAAGAGAGAGGTCCTACTGTGTATACATGCCATGAAATAATGTTACAAACGGTCTCACCGCTACTGGGGAATTGTTGGTAAAACAGGTCGCGTTTTGTGTTGAATATTCTCATGTGTCGCTGTATGTAGACCCTACTAGGAAATAGAAATTAAATCTACAAATTATAGATAAGTTAATTTCAACATTGATTGATTGGGATTTAACGCCGTTTTTAACATTTCTTCCGTCATATCACGGCGGCCAGTTCACCTACAAATGTATTTCCTGGTTTTCTCAAACCAGTACTCCTCACAACAATCTTCCCAAGCAACTGGCTGCGTTTCCACATAGACTTAGCCATTGGTGAAAGACGAATGACGCATGTCGCATTGACTTTTGTCAAACGTCGGAAAGAAATTTGGCCGAATTTGTCAACACATCCGAGTTATAACCGCAAGGTCATTATTTATTTTATTATTGAGAAGCTTCTAGCGATTTTGGGACTAAAATTATAATGTATATGCATTTGCGTTAATTTAAGACTCAACGTTCATCAACGTGTAATATAGTCCTAGATGTATCTGTTGACAAATAAACTAGAAATGTAGTCTAAATAGGTTTTTGAAAATTAACCTTGACGGTCCGGTCCCGTTTCGGAGATACAATTAAATTGCAAATACTTTACAAATACCATAATCTAAGCCGACGTGTTTTGACGCATCGAACCAGTCTTCTGTAATCAATACTTGAGTTGTCTCCGTCTGTAAAGCTTGGAGGTATAATCCGGCGTCCGGCCGGCTGTCTGCCTGAATGTGCATTCGTCCGTCCGTCATGGATTGCATGTATTGGTTAACACGTTGTTTCTGTATGGCAGATTTATTTCAAAGTGGTCACAATTATACCCGTGTGATCAGGAGAACGGCAAAGTACTAGGTACATAACCCTGGTCTGTTTTTTCAGTTATCTCCATTTTTCCTTATTTAGTTCAGCGATTGTCTCAATTAACTTTCATTGTATCAATTTCAAACTTGGTTTGTATGTAACTTATGACCTACAGATTTGCAGTGCACCATTACCATAAATTCAGCATGCTGCGTTTGGAGTGTGTATATTTTTGTCTTTCAATGTTCTCCCTTATTATATGCAACACATGCGTTCCGTGAAATTCCCCTTTTCGTTAATGAGTGCTTCCCCAAGATTTGTACTTCGTCAAATCTAGTCTGTTTTTTAGGTGTAAACTCAATTTTTTCATTTCTTCGGTTATTGTCTCAATATATGTCCAATATATCAATTTAAGACTTGGTGTATAGGAAACTCAGAGCTGCAATTGTGCAGTGCAAAAGAAACATAACTCTATCATGCTTTCGATCGTCTTTCATTTATCAGCATGATTACAATATACCCCGTGACCTCCAGATCACGAGTCAGATACGCTACCAATTGAGCTACCCGGCGGGGTCACATACGAATGATGAAAGTGTATTTGCAAACTGAGAAATTGCTGACAATGAGCAATTCCTCCTTTTCAAACAATGCTTTGAAAGATGAATATTTTTTTTAAAATAACCTAGATAGCAAAAACATTTGTCTACAGTTATTATTTTAACCTTTGTCCCTTTTAGACACATTTGACTCACCTTAAGAGATGAATGATAATCAAGATTATCAATGTTTTCATCACTATTCAAAATAGGAAATAGAAATTAAATCTACAAATTAGAGATAAGTTAATTTCAACATTGATTGATTGGGTTAACGCCGTTTTTAACAATTCCTCAGTAATACCACGGCGGCCAGTTCACCTACAAATGTATTTCCTGGTTTTCTCACGCAAGTACTCCACACAACAATCTTCCCAAACAACTGGGTGCTTTTCCACATAGACTTGGCCCATTGGTGAAAGACGAATGACGCATGTCGCATTGACTTTTGTCAAACGTCGGAAAGAAATTCGGCCGAAAATGTCAACATACACACGAGTTATAACCGCAAGGTCATTATTTTATTTTGGGACAAAATTTATAATGTATATTGAAGACTCAACGTGTTATCTAGTCCTAGATGTATCTGTTGACAAATACACTAGAAATGTAGTCTAAAAAGGTTTTTGTAAATTAACCTTGTACGGTCCCGTTTCGGAGACGCATCGAACCAGTCTTCTGTAATCAATACTTTATGAGTTGCTGTCTTCCTGAATGTGCATTCGTCCGTCCGTCATGGATTGCATGTATTGGTCAATACATTGTTACTGTATGGCAGATTTATTTCAAAGTGGTCACACTTATACCGTGTGATCAGGAGAACGGCAAAGTACTAGGTACATAACTCTGGTCTGTTTATTTAAGTTATCTCCATTTTTCCTTATTTAGTTCAGCGATTGTCTCAATTAATTTCCATTCTATCCATTTTAAACTTGGTGTGTAGGTAACTAATTACCTACAGATATGCAGTGCACCATTACCATAACTTTAGCATGCTGCGTTTGGAGTGTATATTTTTGTCTTTCCATGTTCACTTATTTTTAATTTTCGCATGCAACACATGCGTTCCGTGAAATGCCATTGTTCGTTAATGAGTGCTTCACCAACGCTGTGTACTTTGTCCGGAGCGACTGACTGTCCGTCCGTCTTTGTATTCATCCATCCGTCCGTCTGTCCATTATGGTTTGCATTAATGGGTCAAAACTTGTGTTTCTGTTTCGCGGATCCATTTCAAAGTCGTCACAAGTATACATTGGGATTAGGAGATCGATACAATATTTTGAACACAAATCTGATCTGGGTTTTTAGGTGTAAGCTCATTTTTTCCATTCTTCGGTTATTGTCTCAATAGATGTCTAATGTATCAATTCAAGACTTGGTGTATAGGGAACTCAGAGCTACATATGTGCAGTGCAAAAAGAAACATAACTCTAGCATGCTTTCGATTGTCTTTCATTTATCAGCATGATTACAATATACATTGTGGATCTTTAGTGATTTCTGAACTGGAAATATTTTAATTAAGGGTCGCTGCTCGTTTTTTGTCAAATCTTGTCCTTCCTGATTTATTTTGTTTATACAAGAAAAGGGTCAAACTTTGATAAATAAGGTATATATTATTGGCAGGCAGTATGTGATGCTTCACACATTTTGGCTTGGTTTGTTCTAAAGGTCATTGTTTATTGTTTCAACAACGTTTGTCCATATTATCTATGCCATATATTTTCAACTTACATATGCCCCTATACCATTAGCGCTTTCAGCGTTTTGATTTATAGTGTCCTTCAAGTAAACCATCAGCTGTTCTTGGTAAGTGTGTCCCTGACATAAAAGTGCTATCTCACAAACCAGTGAGCATCAAGCATGGAAGGCTTTTACTACCTAACCCTTTCCCTCATACGACAATTCTGCAGCAGACGACTTTGAACATATTTTGTGAAAAAATAGAAAATCTCTATAATTGAATGGAAAACTTATGACTTAACCCTTTCCCTCATACGACAATTCTGCAGCAGACGACTTTGAACATATTTTATCAAAACAAAGAAAATCTCCATAATTGAATGGATAACCTATGACAAAAAGTGAAAAAAAACCATTGTGGCAAAAGGAGAAATTGCATGTTTTGTGCAATTTCTTCTTTTCTCACTATGTTTTCAAAAAGCCGTCTGCTGCAGAGGCGTCAGAAAGTGTCTATATGAGGGAAAGGGTTAAAGTGGGAAACATTGAGGCCAAAGGAGAAATTGTTCGTTTTGAGCAATTTCTTCTTTTGTCACCATGTTTTCAAAAAGCTGTCTGCTGTAGAGGCGTCAGAAAGCATCTATAACAGGGAAAGGGTTAAAATGCACCATTTTTTAACCCTTTTTAAAATACAGACAATGGACACTTTTGCAGCAGATCAGAAACAAAAAGATTGTGGAAAAATAAAAGAAATTGATCAACTTTAGTAATAACCCCTTTTCCCAAATAATATTTCAATTTTTTAAGACTCATTGTCTGGAACTTTCAAAGTATGACCAGGGATTAATTGAAAAAAGGTCTCCCTCTCAGATTTACACTCAAGCCACCTAACAACAGAGTTGATATCTACGTTGAGAGGCTATATAGTGACCAACATGTCAGGGTGGGATATACCCAAGTGATAATGTAACAAAATCCAATCTTTGCACTACTACAAGTACAACTACAAGAGTCTGAGACATAACAAGATAAAGCTACAACATCCTTTTCACCTATTGAAATTCCAAAATTGAAAAAAGCCGTCTGCTGCAGAGGCGTCAGAAAGCGTCTATATGAGGGAAAGGGTTAAAGTGGGAAACATTGAGGCCAAAGGAGAAATTGTTCGTTTTGAGCAATTTCTTCTTTTGTCACCATGTTTTCAAAAAGCTGTCTGCTGTAGAGGCGTCAGAAAGCATCTATATCAGGGAAAGGGTTAAAGTGCACCATTTTTTAACCCTTTTTAAAATACAGACAACGGACACTTTTGCAGCAGATCAGAAACAAAAAGATTGTGGAAAAATAAAAGAAATTGATCAACTTTAGTAATAACCCCTTTTCCCAAATAATATTTCAATTTTTTAAGACTCATTGTCTGGAACTTTCAAAGTATGACCAGGGATTAATTGAAAAAAGGTCTCCCTCTCAGATTTACACTCAAGCCACCTAACAACAGAGTTGATATCTACGTTGAGAGGCTATATAGTGACCAACATGTCAGGGTGGGATATACCCAAGTGATAATGTAACAAAATCCAATCTTTGCACTACTACAAGTACAACTACAAGAGTCTGAGACATAACAAGATAAAGCTACAACATCCTTTTCACCTATTGAAATTCCAAAATTGAAAAAAGCCGTCTGCTGCAGAGGCGTCAGAAAGCGTCTATATGAGGGAAAGGGTTAAAGTGGGAAACATTGAGGCCAAAGGAGAAATTGTTCGTTTTGAGCAATTTCTTCTTTTGTCACCATGTTTTCAAAAAGCTGTCTGCTGTAGAGGCGTCAGAAAGCATCTATATCAGGGAAAGGGTTAAAGTGCACCATTTTTTAACCCTTTTTAAAATACAGACAACGGACACTTTTGCAGCAGATCAGAAACAAAAAGATTGTGGAAAAATAAAAGAAATTGATCAACTTTAGTAATAACCCCTTTTCCCAAATAATATTTCAATTTTTTAAGACTCATTGTCTGGAACTTTCAAAGTATGACCAGGGATTAATTGAAAAAAGGTCTCCCTCTCAGATTTACACTCAAGCCACCTAACAACAGAGTTGATATCTACGTTGAGAGGCTATATAGTGACCAACATGTCAGGGTGGGATATACCCAAGTGATAATGTAACAAAATCCAATCTTTGCACTACTACAAGTACAACTACAAGAGTCTGAGACATAACAAGATAAAGCTACAACATCCTTTTCACCTATTGAAATTCCAAAATTGAAACAGTCTTACAAAAGAATTTTCTTCTTATTTTTTCAAAGCAGATCTAGACAGTACCAACATATACATAAGGTGACAAGTTACTGCAGTATTACAGAAAATACAAAAGTTCCTTAGATCTTAAAGTCTGACCTCCCTCAACCTTCAAGCATTTAGCTGAATACTGCACAGTGCCACCTCATTGCCCGATATACACAAACAAGATGTCAAGGACCTATATAGGGACAGAAAAGTTAATTATAAATGACCAAACACATTAACATGTCAGACTTCATTTTGTTGGTGTTTTATTTGTACCACCAGGAGACAGGTCATGTCATTCATTTATGAAGTAAATCACCTTTTTGTCCCTCTTTAATCAAACAGCAGTTATCTTTCTCCCTCAAGGTTGATTGATTGTTTGGGGTTTAACGACGTTTTCAACAATTTTTCAGTCATATCACTGCAGCCAGTTCACAAACTCATATGTTTCTTGGCTGTCCCGACACCAGTACTTCATACAACACTCTTTCCAAGCAACTGGCTGCTTTTCCACATAGACCATTGGTGGAAGACGAATGACGCTTGTTACAAGACTTTTGTCAAGCGTCGGAAATAATATTGGCTGTGATGGGGTTCAAACTCACAACCCCTGGATTGACAGCCCACGTTGCTACCGGGGCTTAGGTAGGGGATGTCTATATAATAAGATTTAGAACATCCCATTCCCTTATCTAGAGTTTTTTATTAACTACATGTAATGTAATTTTCTGCTTCCTATAAAGTGAAAATATTGGAAAAGGAAGGCGTTGAGACCGCTCAGAATTTCTCCATTACCTAAGTGCTTTACTTTAGGTGTAAATTTATAACAAGAAGAACATGATGGTCTTATATCGCTCATTTGATTTAGTAGAAATTAAGTTATTTTCAAAGTGTTTGTTCGGAACATTTAAGCAAAATAAGCCCTGCCCCTGGTCTAGGCCATGTTTATCAACAATTCAGAAAATCTCTATCAATGAACATTTGTGCCAAATAACTTTGAAATTGAGCCAGTAATTTTTTATCAAAAAGATTTTTAAAGTGCGCTTTAGTATAATAAACAAATAAGTATAACAAGCTGAATCAGTCAGCAATGTTTTTCAAAAGATCAGAATAATTTAGACAATTTTAGGATCACCCAAGGAACACATTCAGGCCAAATTGTTTCCAAATCAGAAGTTTTTACTCTATTTACATATATAAGGAAAACAAGTGGCATGCTTTTCATCAGATCGGAATCATTTCAACATTTGGGCCAATTTTATTTTCAAATCAAGCTACAGAGTTTTTGTACAAGACGATTTTTGAAGTATTCACTCCATTGATATAATTAAACCTAGTTGGTACGAACTCGCAGGGCCCACAATTAATAGTTTGAGGCATTCAACTTTGGATGTTACAACGACGAAGAAGTGTTTTTTCCTGACTATATTTATGTAGTTTGTCTTATCAAAACGCATATGTTATAATACCAGTGTGTTTTCTTTTGATCGCAGCCACATTTATGACGTAGAGATTGAGAACCAATAAAATAAGAAATGCACATTGTTTGTTTCCATGCTCTTTGTGTCATCGCCTACTTGCATAATAAAGCCTGCTTACAGCAATAAAAAAAAAGGACAATTAAACGTGCACATACAACAGTATAAATTGCTCTACTTTCCATGTGGCTTTTGCTCAAAATCACAATAAAATATATTATTTGTTTCTTTTGAAACAATTAACCTTTATTTTGCGATAGCCACACAACGTATACGCTCATTTTTCCAAAGAAATCAGTTATGTTGGTCTGACGGGAGTTGCTTTTTTGAAAATCAATCTTAAACAGATATAATGTACATAAAGAACACATCATTGAAAGGTCAATGTGAAAAATACGAACCACGAGCTGATGAGATAAATTGAAGATGTGAAGATGTGAAAAACTATTGACTGAAAGGTGACAATTTATCTGTTTGACAAATCCATGTGTAATATGTTCTGTAATGACACAAAAGGGACCGTGCAGTTAGTTTGAAGAGTTTGGAAGAGAATTATCTTGAGAAGTTTAAAGACTGAGTCAAAGCTAATTTTTATTTAGCTTTCCATAGTAGAACAACGCGGGTTGGGAGGCAATAATCTGAAATGACTGGTAAGTATTTTCTAATAAAAAATATGCTTTACTTTAAAAAAACCTTCATTTTTATGTCAAAAATATGTCATTTAATACCTGATGGCTTTGTAGCATCGGTCGGGAGGATCGTACAACACAACACTGGTCCCAATGAATAACGTAGCACCTGGTAACGTAAGTAATCATAGGCACTACTAAACTTGAACACAACACCAGGCAAGAAAGAATTGAAACTGTAGATTCTTTAACAAGTTGTGAGTTTAGTTATTTTTGTGGTATTTTAAGAGCTAAGTTATAACTCTGTGAGAGGCCACTAGTTGGCACAAAAAGAAGATATTTTCTGGCTGTTAGGATAAAGTTTAATAAAGAGCACAGATAAAAGGTAGCAAAATTCGATTGTGACTTCCACACCTCAGAGCGAAGTATGTCCTCTAGTGGAACATTATTAGAGAAGGCCCAGCTAGCAGACTGGGCTCTAATCTCATGCGGTCAAATCCGCAAGAAAGAAAGATTGCGATCAGAAAGGTCTGTATAAGCTAACTTAATGGTAGAGGATATCCAGCGGGAAATAGACACTGCCGAGACATTATTTTCCCCTATAAGAGGTAGAAATATCTGCTTCCTGAGGCCCCTAGAACCCTAGACTCTCTTAAGATAAAACTTAAGAGCCCTGACAGGGCACAGAACCATGTCTAAGTCTGACGGGCCACAGTTTGAAGATAGGCTGGGAACTGCGATAGGTTTAGGAAGAACAGAAGGCAACTGCTTCTTAAATTAGCTAAGAAACCAGGTTGACAAAGAAGGGCAACTGAACCATCAGATTGGTTAAATCTTAAGAAACACATTTCTACCGAAAGGGCATGAATCTCGCTTCTACGGTGAGCAGTGGCAAAGGCTAGAAGAAAAACTGTCTAAAAAGTTAAAACTTTAAAGAAGCGGAAGCCAGTGGTTCGAACGGGGACTTAGTCAAAGACCACAAAACACATGAAAGATCCTATTTTGGAGTTAAATTCCTAAAACCAGGTTTCTCTAATGTGAAGGAACGCATAAACTCAGACTCAGAGAGGAATGGGTTAGAACCAATACTCTCTCCCCCTTTGAACTTAAGTGTATTGAAGAGCATCAAATGATACCCTTTTATTGTAATTACTGCCAGATCTTTTTCTTCGAAAAGAAAGAGGAAGAAGTCGGCTAAACTAGTCACAGAGGGATACTCTGGATTGACAGACCTTGTAGTACACCAATCCTGTAAATTTTGAATCATAGACAATTCTAGTGGACCGCAGTTTAGATTCGGCGATGCGAGAAGCAACCCTCTCAGAGAAGTTTCTCTCTGGGATTGAACACTTGATAATGTCCAGGAGTGAAGGCGCAGCACAGCCGGGTTGGGATGAAGACGCTGACCCAGCTGCTGAAACAGTATGTCGTCTTGAAGAAGAAGATGTCACAGTTGGGCTGATAGGCAGGCTGCGGGTTCGTACATCGATGATACTGATGGTTCACTCTGGTGGCAAAAAGATTCACCAGAGGGGTCCCGACGCACATGAACACTGAGTTAAGTACTCTCTGGTTCAGAGCCCATTCCGCAGGTAGGATCCTGTTCTGGCAGGATAGACTGTCTGCTAGGGTGGTCAGGTGACCGGGGACATGATTCACTAAGAGGACTAACGACGTCGCCCAGCACCAAAGGAATAACTTCCACGTCTCCAGAAAGAGAAGGTGGGAGTTTATTCCTCCATGCCTGTATATGTAAGATACAACAGTTTTGTTGGCAACAGAGGCAGAGAACTGATTGAGAGCTAGGACGTAGAAGAACTGCCCTCAACTCCAAGTTGTTTATGTGTAGACAACTTTCCTCCGTTGACCAAATCCCCTGAGCTATTAAGCCCTGTGGCTCTAAATAAACTTCCCTTGGGCCTTGGAGATAAACTGACCAGTCTAACCACTAGCGAAGGTGTGACTAGAAGAAGTCTGTCAGAGCTATCTCCTGTTCCAGTGAGTCCACAGATGGACGCCACATGGACATGAAGCCTGCCTAGAATCAATCTATTACGGGTCTTCACCGGACGTCTTTTTTTGGAACACAGTAGAGACGGCTGTACAAACCCTGATTATTGGGATTTTGAGATTTAGCAACAGGAAAACCCTTTACCCGATATGATAATTCAACTGACATCTGCTATAAAAACTTGTAATATCTGAAAAGTTAAAAAACGATTTTTAAAAAAAGTGAAAACAACTAGGGAAATAGAGAAAAGGGTAAGTTTGACATCGTTCTATGTCCCGTAGTTTTCATTCCAATATTTTACGAATAAAAGTGTTTGTCCTTGATAACGGTTGTTCTAAAAATACTTTAAAGAAAACCCTTGAATAATACAGATTTAGGTCAGAGCTGATAAGTAAAATGTCCTACCTGTGAAGTGTAAACAGGATGAAAGATGTTTACCACCTGAGAAAAATAACAATCACTTCCTAGTTCATAGCCGGTGTATACATAGATTCCATTTTATCGTAAGATTTACCATATTTTTTATTCCACATTTTAGTACCTAAATATCAAATGTATTGATCTGAGGTGATTGAGAACTGTCAATATTTACTTTACATTAATATTTTCTGAAAGTTTTAAGGATATGTTTCAGGACTCTTTTCTCAGGGTTCTTTTATTGTATACACCGGCTGGTAAGGCCCTAAAGCACGGTATCTGTTGTACGGGATTCATTCCGATTCGACTAAAGCTTTTAACTTTTGGTATACAAATATTTAACTTTAAACTTTTGGTATACAAATATCTAACCAATACATTTAATTATGTGAGAATGAAATCAGTGGGAAAAACCGGTTATCAAAAGAATACAACTGCCCTCCTTGAGACTAAATATATTCCGGAATACCCCGTGTATTATCGATATATTTAGTCTCAAATAAAATGATTAATATAGTTTTATGTAATATGCTATTCTATTTGATGAATTTTATCACATTTTACCATCATTAATATATAAGTCATTCTTTGAATAAACAAATATGTGCTATAAAATATAAAATATAATTTCATAAATTCAATAAAGCTACCGAGATTAAACCAACAACAAGCAAGATGGCCGACTCTGAGGGTCGGCTGTCACCTTGTTTAGAAAATTTTGAAGATGAGGCGTTAGATCCAAGAATTCACGTATGTAGAACCGTCCAAAACATAGTCAAATCATCGAAGAATATCAAGCTTGATTATTTTGTTACTTACCATCAGGAGAAAGAGATGGTCTCGTTTTCTCTTGAATGATAATTTTTGTTATGATGTCATTATTTTTTTTGCCTTCATAATTTACTTTACTTTATAAAGCAGCTAGATTAAGATTTTGTTTACTCTTGACATGCAGAAATTCGTCTTTGATTTACAAAATTAGTTTTTAAAGGCCAAGAGACCTTGGTACACGGCCTAGGTGGTGGGTAACGGGTCATATTCTCATAACGACCCATAAGTTAACTCGGTCCCCTTTGCATTGAATGATGTATTTAAGATATCCGGTATAATCAGTGTTTTCTTTATTGTTATTTTATAAACAGTACAGGCCAAATTGACAGTACCGAGTTGGCCTTGATTCCGGTGGTGTTGCGACAGAGCGCCTGCGCCTTGTTCTCTCCCCCATTCATCATCTCTCTCTCTCTATCTTTAAACGTGTTTGTCCGTATCACTCTGTCTATCTTCCAGTCTATAAGGTTACCAATATGCTTTCTCCTTGCTATTAAGCAGTTCCTTTATCTGTATGATTCTCCATTAAATATGCTGCATCTCTACGGTACCATATTGTCTTTCCTACAATCAAGTAGCTCAGTCATTAGTGACACAGGCTGTCATTCCAGGGGTTGTGAGTTTGGTCTCTAGGTAAATTTAGCTATCAAACTGCCTGTCTTTCTGTCGCCCCCTCACACTTTCTTGTTAGGCTCTCCCTTTGTTTGTCTCACTATCTCCTTTCAGTTAAAATCGCTCTTTGGTCTGTTAGTTTCGCTCCCCTGGGGGCCCTACCAGGGCTTTGCCCTTGACCCACAAGGTGCATTGACCCCCCAGTCTGATCAGATCTGTTGCAATAAAACATTTTGACAAGCCTGTACCTATATTAAGATACTCCTTTTAATATCTCCCGTTTATTTATTGATGGATAGGAAACTGTGTCCTACATTAAATGTTTAAGAAGGAGATGGTCTACTTTAAAAAGCAGGTTAACGTGTATGGTTGGTTACAGTATTCATGTTTTCGAAACGTATTGCCGATGCTTTTCACTTACAAACATTATTAACTTGTAATTTAATTACACGTTATTTAATAAGAATCATTATAGAAATTAGAATGCATCAAAATAATATGAATTACAGGAAGTTATTAGGAATAATTGAATTCAGCTGATGTTCATGCATTTTATTTCTAAACCCTTTGATGTGACGACCTTAGGTTCAAGTTATCAACATTAAGATCTAGCACATGAAAGACGACAATAGGGAAATATGGTTCAAAAAGTTGTAGGGTTCAACCCTTAATAAATGAAACATGCTTACTCTGGTCATATGATTTACATTTCTACCTCATAGACGTCAACTTGGAAGTTAAATTAAGCTTTTTTATATTAGAGCAAGCTGGGAACAAATGGTTCAAAATGTATGGTTCACATAGATCTCTCCTATAAATTTCAATTGTTAACCATATTCGCTTAATGTTTTAATATGAAAGAATTGTTTCACTGTATTACTTGATTTAATGTTCAATTATCATTATTATTATTATAACTTTAGGTCATCATATGTTACTTGTGACAGCCTGACTGACTGACTGTAAATATGTAGACATGAAAAGTTAATGAATTGTGATTGTTTTAAATGCAATTAAAGGTTCAGAAACAAAAAGGAAATTTAATTTACACTTACAGATATAAAATTTCTAATTGGAGGCACTTTTTCATCATTGTTTATAAAAGCACATTATTTTTGTTTTTACAACATGTAGCAGTTTAAAAAGATTCCTGTAAATTGCCACAACATAATAAGGACAGAATACAAAGTTATACTCATAGTCATATTGGTAAGCATGAAGAAATGTAGAAAGTAGGAAATTCTTTAGTAAAACTGGACATATCCAAAATTGTTTTTGTATTTTATTTGAAGGGTGAACTAGAGAGATTGAATCGAGGTTCAGAGGAGATCAACAGATTGGAGTTGGAGCTGGATGTGAGTACATTGTTGTAAAAACATGTAATGGGTTAGAGCATTATATATGGATTAGAGTATTATATATGGATCAGAGCATTATATATGGGTTAGAGCATACAATATGGGTCAGAGCATTATATATGGGTTAGAGCATAAGATATGGGTCAGAGCATTAGATATGCGTCAGAGCATTATATATATATATATATCAGGGCCTCCCCTGGCTATTTTTTTCTTTCACCAACACTTTCGCCAAATTGAAAAAAAAAAGAGCCAAAATAAAAAGCCAAAATTGAGCCAAATTTGAAGGCCAATTAAAGAACAACAGATAAAGGGTATAAAAAACACTGTAAAACGAAATGTATTGTTTCTTTCTCTTTTATTTCATTCATGTCTTTAGCAATAGCACATGCATTATTTATGAAATAACATAAGATGTATGAAAAGCACATA
This sequence comes from Serripes groenlandicus, assembly GCA_031761405.1. Lineage (NCBI taxonomy): Eukaryota > Metazoa > Mollusca > Bivalvia > Cardiida > Cardiidae > Serripes > Serripes groenlandicus. The sequence continues at coordinate 141,964,970 of JASEVX010000003.1, forward strand.
TTTTTCATTTCTGTTCCATTTAAAACATGATTATATTTACATATTTACATACAGTATATATACAAGAACATCAGTGTCAAACCAGAATTCTGCGAGTCTTTAAACCAGCCCAAACCGTAAAGGCATCCTTAAAATCAAAATGTTCAACACTGGGGCCATCAATTGAAATCCGCATCTAATGTTTGGTCATACACGCTCCTGATTACGGACTAAACACGGTGTTCAAATTAAAAAGTACATCCAATCAGAAACATCAAAGTACAAACGAACAAACTGTTAACGATCGTCCCTCTTTAATCGGTAATAACAACATTGATCAATCGTTCATAACACTAATTTGTTCGACATATTGATAAAACGTGTGAAAAACAGCAGTCGCTTGGCCTTCACATTGTCAAATATCAAGACTGGTTACCTGTTAAAGTTACAGTGAGTCGCATACACAGAGATACAAAAGTCAATAGAATGCTTGTATTATTGAAAATATATGCCGCTTAGAGCATTTATAAAACAAAATGGCGGCCCTAATTTGCAGAGAACTTTCTTTCACAAGCTGTTTCACAAATTCTTTTTTTCTTGCGCCACTTTTATTATTTCTTCGCAATTAGCGGCTTTGGCGACCGACAGCGGAGGCCCTGATATATGGGTCTGAACATTAGATATGGGTCAGAGCATTAGATATGGGTCAGAGCATAAGATATGGGTCAGAGCATTAGCTATGGGTCAGAGCATTAGATATGGGTTAGAGCATTATATAATTATGGGTGTACAGTCAAATGAGAATTGTTGCCTGTGCAAGAGATGACTAAAAGTTGAAAGTTGGAAAGTTCAGAGGAAATTGTTTAAATTGATAAATTTTCTATTTCCCACAATGATTCCTTTTAGTCTCAAAATTGCATTGGTATAAGTAGACAAGTCAAGCCTTAACCCTTTCCCTCATATGGATTGTTCGGATGCCTCTGCAGCAGACGGATTTTTGAAGACATGGCGATAAAAGAAAAAATTGCTCAAAGTCAAAACGAGCAGTTTCTCCTTTTCACCATGTTTTCAACTCTATTCAACTATTGTACTTTCATTTAAAGGGTGTTTTTAAAGTCGACTGCTGCAAATTTTTGTATACATGTGGGAAAGGGTTAACAAGATCAAACTTATGATTACTGAATTGTTATTATTATCCCCCGCTTTTTCGAAGAAAAAAAGGGGGGTTATTAATTTCGGTTTGTCCGTCCGTCTGTCTGTCCGTCTGTCCGTCCGTCACACTTCGTTTCCGTGCAATAACTGCCGCAAATGTGAACCGTTTCTTTTCAAACTTGGTAACAAGGTTAAATGCCTTAACGGCTAGGCCAAGTTCGAATATCACTTTCGGCGGACTTTATTTGGTGGAGTTATGGCCCCTTATTTAACAAAATATGTTGTTTCTTGCCGTTTCCGTGCAATAACTGCCACAAATGTGAACCTTTTTTTTTCAAACTTGGTAACAACGTTAAATGCCTTAAGGGCTAGGCCAAGTTCGAATATCACTTTCGGCAGACTTTATTTGGTGGAGTTATGGCCCCTTATTTAACAAAATATGTTGTTTCTTGCCGTTTCCGTGCAATAACTGCCACAAATGTGAACCTTTTTTTTTCAAACTTGGTAACAACGTTAAATGCCTTAAGGGCTAGGCCAAGTTCGATCGTCACTTTCGGCGGACTTTATTTGGTGGAGTTATGGCCCCTTATTTAACAAAAAATGTCGTTTCTTGCTGTTTCCGTGCAATAACTGCCACAAATGTGAACCTTTTTTTTTCAAACTTGGTAACAACGTTAAATGCCTTAAGGGCTAGGCCAAGTTCGATCGTCACTTTCGGCGGACTTTATTCGGTGGAGTTATGGCCCCTTATTTAACAAAAAATGTCGTTTCTTGCTGTTTCCGTGCAATAACTGCCACAAATGTGAACCTTTTTTTTTCAAACTTGGTAACAACGTTAAATGCCTTAAGGGCTAGGCCAAGTTCGAATATCACTTTCGGCGGACTTTATTCGGTGGAGTTATGGCCCCTTATTTAACAAAAAATGTCGTTTCTTGCTGTTTCCGTGCAATAACTGCCACAAATGTGAACCTTTTTTTTTCAAACTTGGTAACAAGGTTAAATGCCTTAAGGGCTAGGCCAACTTTGATCGTCACTTTCGGCAGACTTTATTTGGTGGAGTTATGGCCCCTTATTTAACAAAATATGTCGTTTCTTGCTGTTTCCGTGCAATAACTGCCACAGATGTGAACCTTTTTTTTTCAAACTTGGTAACAAGGTTAAATGCCTTAAGGGCTAGGCCAACTTCGATCGTCACTTTCGGCAGACTTTATTTGGTGGAGTTATGGCCCCTTATTTAACAAAATATGTCGTTTCTTGCTGTTTCCGTGCAATAACTGCCACAGATGTGAACCTTTTTTTTTCAAACTTGGTAACAAGGTTAAATGCCTTAAGGGCTAGGCCAACTTCGATCGTCACTTTCGGCAGACTTTATTTGGTGGAGTTATGGCCCCTTATTTAACAAAAAATGTCGTTTCTTGCCGTTTCCGTGCAATAACTGCCACAAATGTGAACCTTTTTTTATACAACCGTTTTATTATGGTATGGTCATGTCCCTTCCTCCCTCCGTCCGTCCCTCCCTCCGTCCGTCCGTTCGGGTTTTCCGCACTTTTTTCCTACATACTTTGAGCTATTGAGGTGAAATTTTGTATAACGCTTTCTAGTGATGTGTCACAGATCAAGTTCATATTTCCTGGGATTTCGTCAATTTTTGAATGAGTTATGCCCCTTTTTGAACTTAGAATATTTGTTTTCTGCATTTTTTTCTACATGCTTTCATGTATTACGCTGAAATTTTGTATATGGCTTTGTGGTCATGTGCCATAGATCAAATTCACGTTTCTTCAGATTTCGTCAATTTCTGCATGAGTTATGCCCCTTTTTGGGGTTGGAATAATGTTTTTTCACATTTTTTTCCTACATGCTTTGAGGTATTCAGCTGTATTTTTGTATACTGCTTTGTTGTCAATTCATTCCTGAACAACTTTATTAACTTTTTACAATCAGTTTAATTTACCCTGTAATACATGTTCAATAAAAAGTCTACTGACATGTTTAAACCTAACCTCAACATTTTCCTACAATATTTCCTCCAAGCGGGGGATAGAAATTTCATGAATTTGCTTGTTTCTTATCCTTTTGTGGTTGTGTAAAATTTTGTTTATTTTAAAAACAAAGACATGATAATGTCGATTTAACTATATATACTGAATACTGTAACTGTTTGAAATTTTGCTGGCCCTCCTACCATGAGCAATATATGAGGAGGTTAAATTTGATGATTGACGTTTTAACTCAACCATTTTTTTGTATGTATACGTTTAAAAGTCAGCTGGAAAATTGGTAATATAATTAAATTGTGATTAAGGGTTGAAAATATTGTGAAGAAAAGATTAAATTGCTAAATTTGAGCAATTTCTCTTTTCCAAATGTTATATAAATGTTGTCCGATTGATAGGAGTGAAATGTTTTCTGTATAAGGTAAAGGGTTAACCCTTTCCCACATACAACAACTCTGCAGCTGACTTTGAAAACATAAACAAAAAAATTTGGAAACTTTCTTAAAGTGAAAGTACCACACAATAATTTAATCGAGTTGAAAACATGATGACAAAAGGAGAAATTGCTCTTTTGAGCAATTGCTACTTTTGTCACCATGTTTTCAAAAAGCTGTCTGCTGCAGAGGCTTCCAAAATAGTCTATATGAGGGAAAGGGTTAATTATCATTTTAACTTGTAGGATTCAAGAGCTTCTTTTAGACAAGCACTATCAGATTCTACTCACAAACTTGATTCCCTGGCGAAGAAACTTGGTTCCAGTGTGGAGAAAGCAAGACCATATTATGATGCTAGACACAAATCAAAAGAGGTACCTGTTTATACACATGACATGAATTTTAGTTGCCAGGCAGGGTGAAATATCAGAATCATTTCACTGTGATCACTTTGCTGGCATCTGTCCATAACACTTACATATTGTTAGGCAGTCAGGCAACATAAAAAAAGGGGTTAAATGACAAACAAATTCTCCTGAAAGTGTTTGTTTGCTTTCAAGCTATTTTGGCAGAATATTCCTAGGATGACTCTCTACAGATATTGTTTAAGTAATATTTATTGGTTGAAAAACATGACCACCAAGCAGCATCACATCTGAAGCAAATGACTATGGGAAGCATTGTGGCAAAAGAAGAAATTGCTCACAATATAATCAATAAATATTCCTTCATTAATAAAGATGTTCAAATTCTTTTCTACTCAACGTTTTTAAGTTTTCTGCCTCACATTTTTGTCAGTGGGAATGCGTTAAGTCAAAGCTCTATTGACAAGTTGAAAAACAAGGTCTTATGGCTGTATCAGAAAGTGGGTTAAATGACAAAAGTTAACAATTCTTATCCCCTGAGACTGTTTGTTAGATTGTAAGATAATTTTTGCAGAAATGTTACTTGGCCAAAGTACTCAGGTCAGGTGAACAATACAAGGCCATAGGACCCACTTGTTTATTAATTTAAACAATTGTTCTTACTACACAGGTTCATGTTGAGACTCAGAAGGCAGCCTACATGTATGAGAGAGCGTGTAGTATGCACGAAGCTGCGAAAGAAATGGTTCAGCTTGCAGAACAAGGGTACATGCAGAGGGAGGACTCATCGGATGCAGCATGGCAGGAAATGTTAAACCATGCCACCATGAAGGTTGTCATTCTTCTTCTTCAAAACTATTTATAACACTGTATTTAAATGATGAAATGTATACATGTAATACAGTCTTTTAACCCTTTCCCTCTTATAAACCTTTTCTGACGCCTCTGCAGCAGATGGCTTTTTGAAAACATAGTGACAAAAGAAGAAATTGCACAAAACGTGCAATTTCTCCTTTTGCCACAATGTTTTCCACTTTTTGTCATAGGTTATCCATTCAATTATGAAGATTTTCTATGTTTTGACAAAATGCGTTCGAAGTCGTCTGCTGCAGAATTGTTGTATGAGGGAAAGGGTTAAAAGGGCCAAATCACATGAAATCAAACTGTTGGAGCATTGAAAGTATTGACAAATGATTCCTGATTTGATAATTTTTCAGATGCTTCTTGTTTTATTTTCTGACTAATGACTAACAGGTAGGACTCTGATTAGATTGAGTGCTGACATAGGTTGTTCTTGGTCTTCACTAGGAGCAAACCCTTCGCCATGTGTACTCTGACAAATCACAGATCTGAAATATCCCCTATCCAGACCTATTCTTGTCTTGAGTTTAGGCATATTGGATTCAAAGTTAGTAGCCTAGGAGACAGCACTCAAACTGTTGAATCATATAAACCTTTCAGTAGCAGACAACTTTTGAAAACATTTTGACAAAAGGAGAAATTGATCAAATTCATGAAAATGACTTAATGAGCAACGTCTCCTAAGACTCTCCTTTTGCTACAAAATGTTCAACACTATTAACCCTTTCCCTCATACGACAATTCTGCAGCAGACGACTTTGAACATATTTTGTTAAAAAATAGAAAATCTCTATAATTGAATGGATAACCTATGACTAAAAGTAGAACGCATTGTGGCAAAAGGAGAAATTGCTTGTTTTGACACTATGTTTTCAAAAAGCTGTCTGCTGCAGAGGCGTCAGAAAGCGTCTATATGAGGAAAAAGGTTAATATTATACTTTCAATTGAAGAGATTACCATATTTTGGCATAGACACTTTCAAAGTTGCCTTCTGTAGATTTGATGTATACATGTGGGTAAGGAATTAACAGTACCTGTATCAAATCAAACTGTATCTTTGACGTCTATGTCCAATCATTGAGCAGGTGAATGAAGCGGAGACGGAGAGGTTGGAGAGTGAGAAGGTCCACCAGATAACCACATACAAGTTTAAGGAGACGGAAGACAGAGTGCAAAAACTCCAGAAAGATCTCAAACGTGCAATTAACAAGTCAAGGTAAGTGCTGCATCATCGCCTGTTAGAACAGAAAGTATTCTCACAGTGGAAACAATTAGGACATGCAACAATATAACTCTTTTCTTTTATACCACAAATCTGAGGTAGATAACTTTAAAAACACCTTGTCAAAACTATAGACGGTCTCTAAAAATGATTGTATACATATTGAATAGTGTTGAAAACGTTATCAGCTATTTTACTTTTGACTACAATGTTTTCAAAAGTTGCCAGCTGTCCAAGTGGCAAATTGTGTGGGACTAGTTTATGTGAAATATTGGTGAATGACAATCTTGATCAAGTTGAGAAGAGCACACCAATCATGTCAGAGTGGGTGTTCACATCTATATTCTTGGTTGACTGCTACCAAATTATTTACCATTGTCTTATTTGACCAGGGCCTGTGCTGCTGATCGCTATTTTCACCAAATGCGAAATATTGAAAGAAAATGTAAACAAATTTGAGTTTGAAACTGGGTGGTGAAAACTTTTCGCAGTCTGGTGTTAAGTGAAAGCAGATGTTTCACACCTCCAAGCTGGTTTCACTTTGGTTTTCACAATGTATAAACCCATATCATATTGACGAGTCCTTTCCCACAATCAAACGCTTTCTGATACTTCTGCGGCAGAAGGCTTAAATACATTATGGCGAAAGAAAATAGTGCTCATTACAAGAAATTTTTCCTTTCCCACAATGTATTCAACTCTATTTAATAGGGAAAATTTGCTCATGATACGCAATATCTCCTTTTGCCGAAATGATTCCAAATGTGGCCTGTTATTTGGACTGGGTAGAAAAAGTTGTAATTGAAATATTGCACACTCATCGCCGAGACTGAGAACTTCTAAAATTAAATTGGAAAAAGGGAAAAATGTATCCCACAGGTAAATGACCGAATGAGATGACATGAATTGATATATGAATATGATCTTGTATGTTGACTTATAAGACGATAAATTCTGTGTTGCCTGCCTTGCCAGGAGGACAAATAAGGATCACTTTTTCCCAGTCATCATTTTTTCTTAATTGATTATTGGCAGGCAACACATTTGTTCCTTTTAACACTTGTTGTTTGAATGTTATTACTGTAGATACAAGTTTACTGTGAGGATATTTCTGAAAGCATGTAAAAAAGTTTATTATTATCATAGATTTGCATTTTGACATTTATGTTTGTTTTAAAAAAAAAGTTAAAATGTACATGAATGCGACCTGTAGAAGAGTTTGTTTTTAGCTCACCTCAGAGGGCATTTTGCTTGCTTCAACATCTTTTACTCTGTTATCAGTTAGTCAATATGGCTTTAACGTAAACTCTCTTACGTAAGAATGTCATTGATTTTCATATAATTCTGAAGAAATGTACCATGGGTGATCCTCTACCAGACTGCTTCAAGTCAAGTTGATTGATCTAAATACATTGCCGCCAGATGGCGTCCTATTTTGCTTTATACGGTTTTAGTGAAAGCTTTAAAAAATATTTCCATCTTAAAGTATAAAAAAAAAGTACTGAACGGATTTGAAAATAATTTGGCACCAATGTTCCTTGGGCGATTCTCTACCAAGATTGTTTAAATGATTGTTGAAAAACATGGCCAAAAGGGGAGGGGTGGAGCTTGTTTACTTTGTATGTATAGAGTAAAAACATTGAAAACTATTTAAATTCTATTAAATCAGGTGAGGGGTATACGTTGTAAATAGGGTTTTTAAAATCATATATATATTTTTGTTTCTATCAATAAGATTTTTTTTCATCCTTTCTTTAACTTTTTAAACCTCTTCAGCCAATGGCTTTGGTAAACAATGTGGAAACATGAAATTTATTCCATAACAAGCAGGTTCTTTTCCCATAATGCTGTTAACAATGCATCATAACTCCAAATTTAAACTTCCTGGTTTTATATTTTCCCCTCTTATATACATTACATGTAGTATTTCATGTACACTGGATTGGTTTAGACTGTATGAGTGTTAGTCGAACTGCGATAGTTCAGTTGGTAATTACAAGCTCTATTAAGACGAGGTGCCATGAGGTTGAACCTAGCTTGATCAATCAGTTATTGGGACAAGAACAGGCCATCCTAATAATACGGTTGAAAAAGGCATTTATCCCCAATTAATTATGATATTGGTATGCGTGTTCTAACAATTTTTAACCAAACAAGCGTTTTTGTTATGAATTTGAATTTGCATGCAGATTACATGTTATGCATTTTCTGTCAATTCAGTTGAAAGTACATGTATATTAGTTTGTATTTTTTAAATTCTGCAAACATGTGAGTTTAGCGTGAACTAAATCCTCTTGTTAAATATGTTTAAAAGAGGTTAGCATTGTATAAATGAACATATTTTGCTAAAAAAGAAATACCAAATACAATAAAACAGAAGCTGCAAATCTATGTGAAAGCTCTATTAAAATAAGTGCATGTATAATGATAGATTGAGTTGAAGACAAGTGGAAAACGGAGAAATGGCTTATTATAAGTAGTTTGCTGCAAGATAATGGTTAACCCTTTACCTTATACAGACGCTGTCACCTCTGCAGCAGACGACTTTTGAAAACATTGTGACAAAAGTAGAAATTACTCAAAGGGATGTTTTCGAGCAATTTCCCCTTTTGCCACAATGTTTTCAACTCTATTATTATATTTAAACTCTCATTTTATGAAATTTTTTCAAATTTTTGCTAGGCTGTTTTCAAAGTTGTCATTTGCAGAAATGTTGTATAAGGGAAATGGGTTAAGGGTACCCTTTATGTTTTGAAATTTATCTGCTGCAGTTTGTTTTTGTATGTTGAAAGATTTGATTACTGAACTGAGACAGACAGGCTAGACCTATTTTGTGATAGCTTTACTATCTTCTTTAACCCATTACTTCGCAGAAGCGCCGAAGAGCGCTGCTATCCATTACTTATCAATAGCGCCGGAGAGCGCTGCTATCCACTACCACCCACTAACGCCTGAGAGCACTTCTTTTTTTGTATCTTTTTTAGATTCTAAAATTTCTTTTATAAAATAGCCCATTCGATGCATTGATATCATACCTATATTTATCCGGCGAAAATTCGGTATGTTGCTAGTTAAAGAATATCCTAAAAATGCACTTCACTTTACACACCCAAACCTGGAGTATGATTTGAGCCGGCATTATTGTTTACAATTTTTGTTTTTGAAACTTGAATTAGCGCCATCTATAAAATCAAGTCCTTTCGTTGTATGTTTACACTAACTTATAACTCTCCAATGAAAACGATTATGTTAACTTTATATCCAATCAAATTATCCATAAATCACACATGATCTCGGTGATATATGACTACCCAATCAACTGCGCATCGACCAATTGCGACCCATCTACACAACGTGACCTCCTGTGACATATGACGTAGAAGGTCATTTCCGCTTGGAAACAACGGAAAAAAATGGCATAATTATATTTAAATGTATGTATCTATTCAGTTGCTTTTACATAATTATAGAGTATATATGATTTAATAGTACTTAAAGGCAATATACTGAAATAGTGCTTAAGCATCTTATAGTTTAGTCTTAGTTTTAAGTTCTAGTTCTACTTATTTAAAGCTAGTCTTGTCTGTAACTGTCCTTGTCATTTGATTCTTTTAGAGAAGAAGCAAATGTACTGTAACAGTCCTAAAAGATTCGACCTGACCAGGGCTTGAACCTTAGACCTTTTGATCTGAAGGCGAACACTCAACCCAACGCTATAAAATCTAGTAGCTCCATAGCAAGGCAGTATAAGTGTCCGCTTATACATATACCTTGGCTACATATACCTCCTCCTTAAATGAAACTCGTCCTCGAATTTTTGGAGACTGAGAATGTTGTAAAACGTTCTGGAGGCTTTTTCTATGTAGCTCCACGTTGGGCGCCATTGTATCGGTCCTAAAGGATTTGACTTGACCAGGGCTTGAATCTTAAACCTTTTGATCCGAAGATGAACGCTCTACCACGTCGCTATACAATCTAGGTCCATAGCAAGGCAGTATAAGTGTCCCCTTATACATTGATTAAAATTGATAACACTTTAGGATAAAGAGACTTAAAATCAGGTCATTTATTTTTGATATGGAATACAGAACAAAAATTTAACACCTTAAACAAGTTTTTAAAAGTAGAAAAAATATGTCAAGTTTTGCATGAGGTTTTATTTGATTTACTTGTCTTCAATGGAAATAGCATGAATTTCAAAACAGCTGTTTTTTCCTATAATCTTTATAACTTGTCTATTACACAATGGAGCCAAAATGCACGGCCTTCTTGGCAAGCACACTTGTGTTTAGCAAGATAATTTAGCAGTTGCATGTTTGTGCTTGCCTTTGCCTCGTTTAGGTTCCTAAAAAAGTGACACTTTCTGTCAGATATATTTTAACCTTTTCACACAGTCATGCGGAATTTTTTTGTCTCAATGTTTTCTACTTTTGCATATCATTGCTAGATGTTTTCTATTTGTTTGATGCAGCTTTGATGTTTGTTTGAAAGGGTTAAAGGAGACGTTTCACCGATTTATAAGCAAATTATCTTTCTGAAATTTGTCAAACATGCAGGGATTTAAATTAAAATGAATGGAACTTGCTTCCTGTCTTAATGCGAGACTTAAAACTGTCATATATCTTCCTTTAGAATTTTTCTTTTAATTTATTTTTCATCAACAAACATTTTACAATAAACAATAATGACTGCTATAAATTGTAAACATTATTTCTATGATTCATATCGAAATTCAATTTTTGATCCACTTGTTAAATAGTACTTTTTATTACTTCAATTATTTAGCTAGGAATGTGAACAACCATTTAGTAACTTGGTCAAAAATGTTTTATGCAATAAATTAAACAAAAGTTGTTTTAACAAAAGTGTTTGATTTTGATTCATTATCTTACCCAGATTTTCCATACAGCGTAGTTTTCTGAGGCTCAGTGACATTGTGAACCAGTTTGATTTACTTTACTTGTAAGTGCCTTGCATGAACTCTACGATTTTAACACCTTCTCTGATACAATCTACTTTTGATGGCTCTACAGCAACTCGTTAAAGAATGTCAAAGAACCATTTTGGTACTGAGTTAGAAGACATTGTAGTTAAAAGGAGAAATTATTCAATGAACAAAATGAGTTATTTCTTCGTATGCAACAATGTTAATTGTTTCCAAAATTTGTCTGCTGCAGTGGTTTCAAAAGTTGTTTATATTAGGAAACAGAAGATGATTATTTTGCTGTTTGGCACATACTACAGCAGTGATTTCTCCAGCCCAAATTGTTTAAGGGTCAAATAACTTGGAATTACGGAGGTCAGATGAAAATTTTGGGGTGACATGGCTTTCATCAATTTAAGAAACCATAAACAATACAGGTGTATTCTAGTTTGTCTTTTTATCACAACTTGCTATAATTGAGTAAATGAGTAGAACATTACAGACTTAGAAATTAATCAAGTCATGTGATTACGATCAAGCCTGCAATTAGCATCCACTCGAGGGAAATCATAAAACTGGTCGGATTTTGCTCTAGTTTTGGGCAGTTCACATATCATAGCATATGTTAGGATGTTTTGTAAATAAACCGTGCAAAGATTGGCTGTTTATAAACAGGTCACATCATCTATGCTGATCATGTTATCAGTGTGTTTTCTTTAAAAAATATATTTTGGTATACGGTTGATTGTTGATTTAGTTTGGTGTAGTCGTATGATTGAAAGCCAAAGGTCTGTCAATTTAATGCTGATTCCACACTGAGTCTTATTGTTAAGGACCGACTGAATTTGTTATTTTCAGTGCGTCATAACAGACGCAGATCAGAAATTTCTCTGCGTCGATCTCAATTTAATTGCGTCAAAAACGGAGGAAACGCGCTCTCAAGAAAACACTGACTACAGGACTCTTAACCTGACAGTAAAGGTTATAGGAAATATAGGGAAGGTTTGATGGTACTGTCCTTTATTTCCGGCATGATTTATTATAAATCAAAAGTTTAAAATAAAATGGTGCAAATGGGGTAATCACTTTGGGGCGGTTTCCGGGTGCTTTCTGATTTTTCTTATTTTTTGTGGGAATCACTATTGATGTATTGTCCTTACACAATATTGATTTGTTTGCTATGTTCATTTTTCGAGATATATAGGAAATTAGTGTGTTGGGTAATTTACTTTGAAAACCGAGTTTTACTTTTTTTGCACTAATTTTTCATAGTTTTAGTCCAAATATTGTAATGATTATTTATGGTAGGTAAAAGTGGGTTTAATATCAACAAAAGGAATTTACTATCTTTATAAACATAGTACAATATTTAGACATTAAATATAAAAAATTAGCGCAAAAAGTTTAAACTTAGTTTTCATAGCAATTATAAGGGTATTTCGGCATTATTTGCTCTGTGCAAAAGAAACATACATATAAAACACAGTACTCTGTGCATGCCTATGTTAGGCTTCAGAAAGAATCCTTTGACCTGTTTGTCAAAATGAGTCTGAAAGTTGGAAAGGGTAAAATGGTTATGAAGTGTAATATATATAATGATTCTGTAAACTCAAGGAAAGAACAACTCATGGTAGACTGAGATAAACTATCTGTTTTCCACAGTTTACTTGCTGTGAAACTTATGGTAAATACAAATTGTATCTTGTTTATAACACAAATAGTTCAACCCCCTCTCCATAAAACCACATTCTTTTTCCGCACTCTGTACACAATACCTTTGAAAATAGCGCACGAAGAGTCCAGATTGCTCTCTTAAATCTTCATGCACCACTCTCTATTCTGCCAGTAATTTAAGCACACTTCTTGCATCTCTGATGCCAATGCCATTAAATTAAATAAGAATGTCCAATACAATCAGAACATCAGAAAGTGTGAAAATTCAAATTATTCTACTGAATTTACTTACCTGATTTCAAGCTGATTTGGTAGAAATGTTCCTTTTGTGATCTTTAACAAAAGTTGTCCAATGCATATTGATTGGTGTAAAAAAGCTAAACAAAAACAGCATCAGAAAGAGAGCAAAATGACAAAACTTTACAATATGATTCCTATGAAAGTGCTGGTCTGTTTTCAAGATCATTTAGCAGAAATGTTCCTGTTCCTGCAGTTCTTCATAACTCGTTCAGGCCACCAGGCTTTATCAGAAAAGGAGTAAGATGATAATACTTTCAAATTTTTTTCCTCTGAATATGCTTGTCTGATGAAATGATCATTTGACAGAAATGTTCCTTAAGTAACCCTCTACAAAACATTCAAGCCATATTAATTGGTTAAAAAACATGGCAGCCAGGCGGAATCAGAAAAGGTGCAAAATGACAAAACTTTAAAATTTGCTTTCTATGAAATTGCCTGATTGTCTGATTTCAAGATAATTTAACAGAAATGTTCCTTCATAATAACAAATCATAATTTATTTGTTCAAGCCATATTGATCGTTAAGAAGTATGACTTTGATAAATAAGAGAAAATAATATACATCATTTTAAAATATCATCTGCATCTGGAAAAGGGTTATTATACATGGGGTATGGTCATTTTGATGGTGAGTATTGTGAGTATGTCAGTATAATTGTCTTGACCCGACAGACCTTTCCCCACCTACTCCAAATCTGCAGCAGAGACTTTAAAACATGTGCAAGAAAGTGAAAAATCACTATTAATGATAATTTTGTTATTGGAAATGGTTGAAAATAAAACATTGTGGCAAAAGTATAAATTGCTCATGATGATAATTCTATTCTGCAATGTTTTCAAAAGTGGTCTGCTGCAATAACGTCAGAATGCCTCTGCATGTTGGAATGGGTTAACCCTTTCCCTCATGTAGATGCTTTCTGACGCCTCTGCAGCAGACAGCTTTTTGAAAACATAGTGACAAAAGAAGAAATTGCACAAAACGTGCAATTTCTCCTTTTGCCACAATGTTTTGATTGTTTTCCACTTTTTGTCATAGGTTATCCATTCAATTATGGAGATTTTCTATGATTTGACAAAATACGTTCAAAGTCGTCTGCTGCAGAATTGTCGTATGAGGGAAAGGGTTAATGTGTGTTATCCTGTTGGTTTTATAACTTGTTATAACTTGTTATAACTTGTTACTGTTTCTATTTTCAGACCATACTTTGAAATGAAGGCGAAGTTTAACCAAATGATGGAGGTAATCCCCTTTCATTCATTGCCCCATTTTGCTATTTCCAAAAATAAACCTAAGGAATAATGTCATGCCATTTTATTTGAAGTAATTTAAAAGATGAATGATGTAGATCTGGATGCAGTTTGTGTTGCTTTTGCCTTTTCCCATTTCCAGACACGTTAAGATGCATCTGCAGCATACAACTTGAAAACATTGTGGCGAAAGGAGTAATCATAATGAACAATTTACGCTTTTACTAATATGTTTTCAATCTTATTAAATAATAAAAGGCAAAAAAATGAAAAATTACATTAATTTTTCAGTGAAGAGAAAACAGAAGTTGAATTACTATGACGGGTCATAAATACCGATTCACTACCCATATTTTGGGTATAATCTTATACTACAACTACAGTTATTTCCAGTTTAAGAGTTTGTCTGAAGTATTCAGATTGTGTAAATGTATGTATGGAACAAAAGTTGTTTTTCTTCTCTATTCTTCCACCAATGGGCTAAGTCTATGTGGAAAAGCAGCCAGTTGCTTGGGAAGATTGTTGTGTGGAGTACTGGTGTGAGAAAACCAGGAAATGCATGAGTAGGTGAACTGGCTGCCTTGATATAACTGAGAAATTGTTAAAAACAGCGTTAAATCCCAATCAATCAATCTTCTCCTTTCACTACATGTTTTTTGATGGAAATATTGTAATGTAAACTTGATATTTCAGGATCGGAAGAAGCATGTAAACAATCTGGAAACCTCAGTGATTGATGCTAAGAAAACTTATTCTGATGCACTCCGAAATCTGGAAGAAATCAGTGAAGAGATTCACAGACAGAGACTAGAAATGAAGAACCAGGCAGAATTAGGGATCAGAGGGGCTGGGGTGGGGTCCGAATCACCATCACCCCCTCCAATGAGGGGTAATGAACCTTTAAGTATTGACGGTAAAACTTCTCATTTGACGAGTAGTTGTAGTACCAGCATTAGTCAAACTACAGCAATTTCAACACAATCGTCAAGCAGTCACAATATGGGACTGCCGTCAGTTATATATTCCTCTCCGGAGAAAGCCAGGAGTCACAGTTATAGACAGGCTATTGAAACATCCGCGGGTTCAGGTAATAGATCCAGCACTGATAGACATATACTTGACAGTATCAGTGAGGACTATCGAGTCATTCTGGAAGATGAGTACCTGTCTCTACCCACACGTTCCTTCTCAGATGATGCCATGTCAAAACATACAAAGTCATGTGATAAAAATGGGGATGACCTTGTTTTTGATGAAAGTCATTATAAACTCAAATTCCGAAGGGATTCAAAATCTAGTGATAAACCAAGGGAATTAATTCTAACGGCTTCACTTGATTCATCTCAGTTGTTTACCTTACCTACTCAAAAGAAGACTTCATCTAAATTAAAAGGACTCATATTGCTCCCAGTAGGGGCAGGACAGGACCCTTTGCAGGCCAGTCTGAAAATAAACACAGCTTCAGCTAAACCTAGTGCTAAGGTTCTGCAACAAAGATCTGACCAAAGTTCTGCGAAACCTTCAACCTATCCGTACTCTCACAATAAAGTTGCTCAGAAAGTTGTCTCTCCTACCTCTTATAGCAATAACAGAACAGAATACACTACTACCAAAGATAATCACCCACAAGATGGTAATGATAATCTTCGTGATTTACCAACGCCAAGTTCGGAAAAGTCTATAAAACGGCTCCTTAAAGTTCCGTCAGTCCAAGATTTCGAAGAAGGTTCGGTGTCAGATACTGAAAGTATAACCAGCGGCCCAATGTTAGATGATGATCAGGTTGAATTTCTGACTATGGATTTCTCAGACCAAGTTATCGAGGAGATTGAGGAAGTTGAGACTGACAGTGAATGGCGAATGTTGAGTTTGCCCTCAAATTTGACACATCTTGAAAACTATATCAGAAAATTTTCGGATGTGAGTCAGCCCGATGAGGATCAACTTGTTGATAATCCTGAGATAATTGTTGGATCTGATCTAGACAATAGAAACGAGGATGAAATTGCACCAGAAGAAGAATTAGACCAGGCTACTCTAAGTGGCCAATAATCAGTCACATAGAGACAACTTAGAATCATTAACCTGATACAGCTAGTTCATGCATTTTGAAAAAAATAGTTGGAAAAACAAAAGTTGCTCAAATTGAACAATTTCTTTTTCTCCAACAATAGATTCATCTATTGAGAAAAACAAGACAGTTTTCCAGGCAATACATGCTTATCCTCAGATGTTTTCAAAGCAGGCAGTGCTTAAAGTATTACATCAGGTTAATTCTTAACCCTCAACCTTATGTGTGTCTTTAACGCTTTCCCAATTACAGAAGCATTTTAATGCATCTGCAGCAGATGACTTTTGAAAACAAAAGGGGAAATTATTCATACTAAGCAACTTTCCTGTATGCAATAATGTTCTCAACTCTAATCAATATTTATGACTTGAATTTTATAACAAAGATTTTCCATATTTTACCTAGATGTCATCTGCTTCAGATTTGTTTTATAGATGAAACGGTTTCACATTTCCAAAATCATAAAATCTAAAGAGAAAAATTATTTGAGACCACATAAAGACTTTTCCCACAATGTTTTAAGAAGTTGTCAACTGCAGAAGTGTCAAAATCGCAGTAGATAAGTTTTTAAAATATTGTTGGAAAAGGATAAACCTGACATTTAACCCTTTCCCACATTTTAACGCATCTGCAGCTGACAAGTTTTAAAACATTGTGTCAAAAGGAGAAATTGCTCATAATAAACAAGCTCTTCCTTTGCAACAAAGTTTTACTTACATTCTCTCAAAATCTCCATAATTTTGACCCGATCATTTTAAGTCGTCGGCTGCAGAATTGTTGTATGTCGGAAAGTGTTAAGACTATTTAAGACTCTTCCAAATTGAAAACAGCTGTTTGAAAGGATAGAAAATATGGCCATATTAGAGCATGGGTTTGAAGATAAATAGAAAGCATTTTTTAAAAAGGAGATTCTCCCTTTATATTTGTATTTTAAATATTCAATGATTGACCTTCTTTTTTATTTTGATAAGTAGATGTAGATAGCATGTTTGTTGAAAACTTAACTGTTAACCTGATATGAAAGTTTTAAGAGTCGTCTGCTTTGAATATGAGTAAAAGTTATGACGATTTGAAAATTGGAAGATATTAATGCACAGTTTAATATATTGTAGGAAACGGAGAAATTGCTTGTTTGGAACCATTTCTGCTATTTCAATAATGTTTTCATAAATTGTCTGCTGTTTATGTAACAAGTAGTTGCCTGTACTAGGGTTAAAGTACTTAATTTAAGCATGTATACATACATTCCAATTAGTAAAATCAGGTAGCCATGTTTGCAATTAGGGTCCTTGTTACATCTGCATACAACACATATTTGGATGAACCTGTGTATATGGCTAGTCCCACCAGAGTCTTCAGTAGAAAAACAACAAACAGTTTAGCTACCTTGTATGATATGTTGAAACTGAACTGAAATGCATCTAGACCCCATTTCATCTTTATTATATATGACTTGTTTTCAATAGTTCTGACAACTCGGCAGGCTGAAACACAGAGGCATCTTTCTGTAGAAGCTAGCTGAGTTACAATTTAGAATTTTTTAGCAGTATGAAAACATTGTTGCAAGAGGAGAAATTGTGCATAATGAGCAGTTTCTGCTTTTTCCACAAGTTTTTTCAAAAAGGCATCTGCAGATGGAAAACAGTTAAAAAACATATCAGTTAAAAGGGTTGGTAGTGTGCTATATTTATAATCCTCTGTTGAAAGTGGTTATGGATATGTTTGTCATTATTGCATGTGTCTGTCACAGAACTTTTAGCATAAACTACAAGGTACTTTTATAATTTCCTAGTAAATACGATTTGAATATCATTAATTTGTTTCCTACTTGGTCATGGGATATGTGGCCATTCACAGTAAATACACATAAAGGACACTTTTTGTGTCCGTCTGCTTACCTTGACAGGATGACACAAAGGGATCACTAAACCCTTTCCCAGAAACAGATGCTTTCTGACGCCTCTGCAGCAGACGACGTCTGACAGCATAGTGGTAAAAGGAGAAATTGCTCATTATGGCTTTTGAAACATTGTGAAAAAATGAAAAATCGTTCTTGATGAGCAATTTCTCATCTTATCACAATGTTTTAAACTCTATTAAAAAATTATCCTTTCATTTATAGATATTTTTGACTAAATATTTACTGAGTCGTCTGCTGCAGATGTTATATATGAGTAAAGGTTTGTCTGTCTAATGTCACATTGTGAACAATAGGCAGGTAACATAAAAGTGTTCATTCAAACAATCTCTGTATAAAAAGTAAATTTTGTGCCATAAAGAGTTACACAGGCTTTAACCCTAAATTTGCATAATTGACATCATTCAGGGTTTTCCAAAATTTTACTGCATATGCAAAGCCGATTTGTATTTCTTTTCATTCTTGTTTTTCCCCATGCATTTCTCAATTTTGTTTATTTATTAGTTTAAAGGTTATTACTCCTTATTAGATGCAATCTTTTAGGGATGTCTTTTTTTAAAACACCTAATGAAAAATGTAATATCTTATATTTTGGAAGTATGATTTTGATTGAAGTATAAGCTATGTGAGAAAAAAGAGATTGCATTATCTTATTCTTATTTTTCAATACATTTTGAACAGTTTATTTATCTAGAAGGAATTTATGAACAGGTAGCATTTGACCCTATTTTGTCTACCCTTTAATATTTGAAATAAGACCCACATTTAGAGCTCCATAATATTGTTAACCTGCATTTGTTCTTCCATTTGTATGAAAATGGCAAATTTATTTTTACTGATTCAGTAAATTAGTAATTGTTTATTTTTAGCTCTACTGGCCAAAGGCCAGAAGGGCTTATGTCGTGGCGATTTGTCCGTCGTGCGTGCGTCCGTAAACAATTTCTTGTTAACACGATACAGTCTTTACTTTTGATTGTATCTCAACCAAACTTATACAGTAGTTAGATATCCATGAGAGCTCGGTTCCTTTCGAAAACCAGCCAGATCTGCCCATGCATGACTGGATTATGGCCCTTGAAATGGTCAAAATTGCTATAAAAGAGCTTGTTAACACGATAGTCTTCACTTTTGATTGTATCTCAACCAAACTTATACAGTAGTTAGATATCCATGAGAGCTCGGTTCCTTTCGAAAACCAGCCAGATCCGCCCATGCATGACTGGATTATGGCCCTTGAAATTGTCAAAATTGCTATAATAGGGCTTGTTAACATGATACAGTCCTTATTTTTTATTGTATCTCAATCAAACTTATACAGTAGTTAGATATCCATGAGAGTTCATTTCTAAAAAACGGCCAGATCTACCCATGCATGGCTGGATTATGGCCCTTGAAATTGTCAAAATTGCTATAATACAGCTTGTGAACACAATAGAGCTTCCATTTACTATCTGATCTTCACCAAACTTAGATGGTATTTGAATATTGATGACATATTGGTTCCTTTTGAAACAAGCCAGATCAATGCCAGTAGAGCATAGGCCCTCATGGGCCTCTTGTTTACTTCTTTTAACCCTTTCCCTCATACAACAATTCTGCAGCATTCGACTTGGAACATATTTTGTCAAAAAATAGAAAATTGCTATAATTGAATGAATAACCTATGACTAAAAGTGGAAAACATTTTGGCAAAGGGAGAAATTGCTTGTTTTGAGCAATTTCTTCTTTTGTCACTATGTTTTCAAAAAGCCTTCTGCTGCAGAGGCATCAGAAAGCGTCTATATGAGGGAAAGGGTTAAGTGGCTAACTTCATTAGCAAAAATATCAAATTATTTTCAAATGAAATCAAA
The DNA here is from genome assembly GCA_031761405.1 of Serripes groenlandicus. Classification (NCBI taxonomy): domain Eukaryota; kingdom Metazoa; phylum Mollusca; class Bivalvia; order Cardiida; family Cardiidae; genus Serripes; species Serripes groenlandicus. The sequence continues at coordinate 141,984,965 of JASEVX010000003.1, forward strand.
AGAAAAAGATGAAACTTACTGAAAAAGAGGGGAGAAATTGATCGGAGAGGAAAAGAATATCCTTGATGGACAACCTCTTGGTGTGTGGATACAGTCTATTTGTTGAAATTAAGTCTCGACTACAAAACACTATCTGCTGCCGGCGTCCTTGAAAACACTTAGGCATGCATGTTGTAATTCTCTAAAGAAGGCAGTATGATTTATAAGTATTGAACGGAAAGGAAATTATTGTTGTAAGAGGAGCAATTGCTCATCATCATCAATATTTCTTGTCACGTTTTCACAAAATTTATCTTCTGCTTATGCGTCGGCATGCTAGACATGGTTAACCTGTCTGTTATCTCTAATAACTGAAGGAATATTTATCAGTTGCTCATACTTTATAAGAATACTCAAGTTTTGATAATGGCAAACATTTTTTAAGTACATTTATTATATCATAGTTAGTATTTTAGTTTTAAAATGATCAGTTTGATGTAAAACCGACAAAACCCCTTGTACGCAGATTGTACAGTCACAACATTATACTGGAATATTGATCTCCATACATGTGCAGTTTGTGTATAATTGTGGGCCTTTTGTGGCATTTATTCTGTAAAAGAGGGACATGTCAGTGTCAGAAATCTACCTCTACCAGAATGGTGGGCCTACATACATGTACATCAATTATACAACTTATATAAAAGTATGAGAACTCTCTATAAATGAAATAAGTTATTGTTTAAAATTGAAAACAATATGACAATAGGAGAAATTTCTGTTTTCACTGGAAACATTTTTTAGTTGCAATTTTTTTCTTAATGATGAAAGCATGAATTGTTTGAATTTTGAATTATAAATAATGTTGATATATATCTGTTATCAAGAAAAGGCACTTAGTGAAGTTTGTAAATGTTAAAATGATCTGATATGAAACTTAATATCTTAAACGATCTGATATGAAACTGTAAACATCTAAAACGATCTGACATGAAACTGTAAACACCCTTTCCCACATACACAAGATATGCAGCATGACTGAAAGCATGTAAACTCTATAAATGAAAGTAGTCATTGAATTAAGTTGAAAACATTGTTGCATATGGTGAAATTGCTCATGATGATAAATTTCTCCTTTTCCCACAAAGTTTTGCAAAAGCCGTCTGCTGGAGTGGGGTCAGAAAGCAGCTGTATGTGGGAAATGATAACATTTTGGTTATTTATAGTTTTGAATATGATCACATACATTAAGTAAAGATCTGTTAAAGTCTATTTTGTAAGGGACGATTTATATTTGTAATTGTTTTACTGATTTGTATTGTAATTTTGTTTAATAAATAGATTGTTGACACAATATGGCTTTACTTTTCTACTCACATCAAGCCATTTACCCCATCTGGTTACTTAACAAGAGGGCCAAGATGGCCCTAAATCGATCACCTGAATGATAGTTAATTAGAAGCAAATATTTAACTGCAAATATCTGTGAAAATTTGATCAGGAGTTCAAATGAAACTGCAAGGAGTGGACACTCAGTTAAAAAAAAATTATTAGTAAAAGCCATTTTTATCTTGAAATCTAACAAGAGCTTTCTCAATTTCTGATGCTGCAGCAACAAAGGTTCTACACAGAATGCAAGTCTTTGAACAATTTTGAAAGAGGACCATCAAAGGAACATTCCTGTAAAGTAACATTGAAATTGGTCAAGTGGAATGGTAGGAGTTGTCATTTGTAGCTAAAAGTTCAATTTACCCCTTTTGTGATGATGCGAGGTTGCTATGATTTTGTAACCAATCAAAAAGGCTTGAACAAATTAAATGTAGAGGATCACTGAAGTAGGATTTATATTCAATTTCCTTAATATCAGACAAGAACTTAAAAAAAATGGAATTTCCAAATTTTGTCATTTTGCTCCTTTTCTGATGCCTCCTGACTGCCATGTTTTTCAACCAAACAGTATGCCTTGAACAATCTTTGTAGAGGCTCACCAAAGGAACATTTCTACCATACTATATTGGAATCGGACATGCAGATTCAAAGAAGAAGATTTTTAAAGCTTGGACATTTTGCCCCCTTTCTGATGCCGCAGCAACCCTGGCGGCCATGTTTTTCAACAGATCGGACATATTTGAACAATCTTGGTAGAGGGTGCCCCAAAGAACATTTGTGAAAAATAATTTTAAAATCGGGCTAATTCTTTTGGACAAGAAGATTTTTTAAGTTTTAACAATGCACATTTAAGGAAAACAAGCTTAGCCCCCTGGCAGCCATGTTTTTTCAACGGATCGGAAATATTTGAACAATCTTGGTAAAGGGTGCCCCAATGAACATTTGTGCAAAATAATTTTCAAATCGGGCGAGTACTTTTGGACAAGAAGATTTTTGGAGTTTTAACAATGCACATATAAGGAAAACGGGCTCCACCCCCTGGCGGCCATGTTTTTCAACGGATGGGAAATATTTGAACAATCTTTGTAAAGGGTTCCCAAAGGAACATTTGTGCAAAATAATTTTCAAATTGGGCTTATACTTTTGGACAAGAAGATTTTCAAAGTTTTAACAATGCACATATTAGGAAAACAAGCTTAGCGCCCTGGCAGCCATGCTTTTTGTCAACGGATCGGAAATATTTGTACAATCTTGGTAAAGGGTGCCCCAATGAACATTTGTGAAAAATAATTTTCAAATCGGGCCAGTACTTTTGGACAAGAAGATTGTTATGCCCTAACCCTAACCCTAACCCTATGACATAGGAGTAAATATGTCTTTACCTCTCAATATCTCTGGTCTTACTCATCTAAACCCTAAAAAATAGGAGGAGTAAATATGTCTTTACTTATCAATATCTCTGGTCTGACTTATTCAAACCCTATGACATAGGAGGAATAAATATGTCTTTATCACTCAATATCTCTGATCTTACTACTCTAAACCCTATGACATAGGGTCTGTAATTCATTCAACAGGAGGAGTAAATATGTCTTTACCTTTCAATATCTCTGGTCTTCTATAACATAGAAAGAGTAAATATGTATTTACCACTCAATATATCTTGTTTTACCCATCTAAACCCTATGACATAGGAGTAAATATGTCTTTACCACTCAATACCTCTGGTCTTACTCATCAAACCCCTAGGTCGAATGGTGTGTAACTCATTGAACAGGAGGAGTAAATATGTCTTTACCACTCAATATATCTGGTCTTACTCATTGCAAACCCTATAACAAAGGAGGAGTAGATATGTATTTACCACCCAATAGCTCTGATCTTACTCATCCAAACCCTATGACATAGGGTTTGTAATTCACTGAACAGAAGCAGTAAATATGTCTTTACCTCTCAATATATATTGTCTTACTTATCTAAACCCTATAACACAGTGCTTTCCGCATTTGTGAGTCCAGATTGTTTCTTCAAGTGTTTTCATTTTAGAAAAAGCTAAAACTAGCATATTTCATACATGCCAAATCACAAGTCTTCTAGTCCTATCCGGAATAAAACGAGTTACTGCTATGAGCCAACGTCGAATAAACATACATATAACTTTTAATTTCAATGCATCTGCTATTTAAGTCAAAACCTTGGAAGGTCCCTTTTCGTCTGATGGCTCAAACTTTGGGTAACACCATGACTTTGTGTCTTTTTCTCAACGTGTATTTCTTCTCTTCGTCATTGTAAATAACAATTATATTCATGCTTCACAGTGTGAAGTGTTGCTGTATGCATTGAAGGACTTTCATGGTACTCAGAACCTATGTTCCCAATGACCAGCCAATGTATTGTGTACATGTGGACATGAGCCCTTTTCGAGGTCATGGTCAAGCCTTGTTTATTTCAGCTTAAATCCACACCATAATTTTAACTTTTCCAAGACCAAACCATGTCTGGCATAACATGTCCTACGACAAGGCGACATGTGCGGATGATCCGTATTAATCAAATTTAGTGATACCCAGTTGCCTAGTATTTTATGGTTTCAATGTACACAAAAGGTAGACAGTTAACTGTAGTCTTTGGAGCAATGAAAGTATGTACTTGTAAATTGGTAAATGTGCTCCACTTGCTATGTCAAGTGTAATGTTTATTTGTTTGGTTTTTTTTTCTCACAACCATGTGGCATATTGAACTTGTATTTAAAATAAACTTCGTCATAATAGTATGTAGTACACTCCTCCAAAATGTCAATACTGTGTACGGTCCGGTTAACCATTTCCCACATACAACAAATATGCAGCAGACGGCTTTGAAAACATAGTTACAAAACCCTGAAAAATCTCCATAAAAGAAAGCTTAATTGTAAAATAAAGTTGAAAACATTGTGGTTAAAGGCGAAATTGCTCATCATGACATCGTTATAACATCTTTGTGGGACATATTGAAAGCTTATTTAATGTCTACACATATAGTGTTTAACTGCTGGTAGTTATTATCAAAAAATGTTTTTGTCCAGTCATCTACCATTGTTAATAACTGTGGAACACAGCTTCTCTTCATGCAGAAACAAAACAAAAAGCAAAACTATTAAAAAAATTATCTCTTAAAGAAAGTGTAATTATTGAATAGAGTTGAAAACATTACGGCAAAAGGAGAAATTGCTCGTTAAATGCGTCTATAAGTTGTAAAGGGTAACAATACCTGTTCGTTATGTCATGTAACACAGAGGACCACTGATAACTCCTGTTGCCTCAGCACTGTGGGAGGAGAAACTGATCGAAACGATCAGTTTTCCTTTCCTTTGATGTTTTAAAAAGTATTATACAGCGAGGGTATCAAAAGAAAAATTAGGAAAGGATACCATAATAATACTTTATCATTTTTTCCCCAGTCTTTCGAATTTGTACCTGAATCAATTACATCTGACACTGATGTACAGAATGTTGGGTCACACTTCAATCAGTGGCGTAAACCAGTAACAGAGTATGGCAGCAACGATCCTCAATGGGAAGTGAAACTGAAGTCTTCACCATACATAGGTAAAAAGTTTACCCTTTCTCAACTGTAGGTGCATTGATACACGAAAGCAGTAGATGACATTTGGAAACAGTGTTGCTCATAGTTGCTACTTTTACCCCTATGTGTTTAACTCAATTCAATTAGTATACATGTACTTTCATTTAGTGACATTTGTTTTTGATATTATCAGTTACCTGTTAACGTGGGAAATAGGTTAACTGCACTTTACATTTGATACTATGATATTTGCAGATACATCTGCTTTGAAAAATTGGAAGTTTTATTTTGATATATAGAGCAGAAATATTTTGTTAAAAGAAAAAATCTCTAATTATTAACCCTTTTTCTTGTCATTCATGCCTAGGCTGCTTCCTTCAGACAACCTTTAGAAACATTGTTGGAAAATACTTAAAAACAGCCATACCTCTTATATACAATTTCTTTTTTTAACTCAAAGCTATAATTTAGATTTTCCAGAAGCAGGCGACACAACAATATTGCCTATGAGGTAATGTGTTAAAAAAAAATCTGGAATTCAGGGTAAAAGTCATAAACTGCAGCCATTCTGTTTAGATGGTGTCTTATTTTCTTGCCAAATAAGATCACTTTATTTCATAGAATGATTGATTGGGTTTAAACATGTTTTCAACAATTTTTCAATCATATCACGGCAACCAGTTCACCTATCCATGTGTTTCCAGACTTTCTCACACAAGTACTCGACACAAGAGCAACTGGCCGTTTTTCCACATAGACTGTTAGCCGATCGGTGACTTTGTTCAAACGTCGGAAATAATGTAAATTGTTTATTGATTGGAACTTATTTCAAGAGAACAGTGTAGCGTCTTTGAAAATTGAAGTTTTAATCACTTATGTAATTGCAGGAGATATTCACTTCGGAAAGAAAGAATGGGCCGAGGCAAGAGAGACTGTCGATGCAGTTTTAGAGCTGCTGTTTAAAGAGGTGAGATCGGTTGCTGAAACATTTGAGGGTCTTCGCATTGAACGATATGTACGCCAAGGAAGTTCCAGAGAAGGCTTTAAGGTCATTGCACCAGATGAGTTTGACACGCTCTTATTGTACCATATAGATGGCATAAACCTAACTCAAAAGAGCATTGAGGCCACGTCTGACAAAGTCATACCCGAATTTTGTAAAATGACATGCAACAAAAATATGGATACACTCCAAAGAAAATTTCCGAAACTCTACCAAAAGGGAGTCTTCAAGCCAAGTCCAAACGGAACAGTCTGTCTGAATTCTAGGGCTCTTCATCAGAAAGTGTTCCAGTCCATTATCGACCAGTCCACCGATAAAATCCAGAAAGTTATCCAGGAACTTGAAATAAGAGATCAATCTGTACAATTCAATCTCTTTCGTAGTATGAATCCCCCATCAATCAATTTAAAGATTCGAGCGAATGGTAAGGACATTGATGTAGATGTGGTTCCAGGTCTGCTATTGCGACAAGATCAGGTTCCAGATCCTGCTCGCCCTGGAACGACCATGGACTGTCCGGTTTATGCTGTTTTCAAATGGACAGAAGAAACAAGTGTGAAAGCTTCAAATTTCACTGACCAAGAAATTGTGTGGCGAGTCTGTTCTTCTGGCTATGAAAAACATACAGCCGATGTTGCTCGATGTAACCAGCAACAAAGGTACATCATCACAGCCCTCCGCATCCTGAAGACATACGTTGCCAAAACAAAGAAGTCCGGAAACACGACACCACCACAAATTGTCACAGTGTTGAGATCCTACCACCTTAAAAATATTGCGTACTACGTCATCCTGCATACCCAGTACATCAACCACATTCGCTTGGATGGAGTTGCGGACGCTCTAAACTACTTCTTCGACTTTCTTGAGGTTAGCTTGCAAAAAAATCTTCTGCCACATTTCTTTCATTCCAACCGCTACATAAACCAAATGTACCCAGATTACGAGGTAAATCAAAATGCCCTACGATTCAACCTCCTTGGCGCGAAGTCTGCTGAAGCACTGAACCAGGCGCTGCTTTCATTTAAAAGCCATTTATTACCCGATTTAGGATTCTCGAAGGGTGGAGGTGAGAATCCAACAAGGACGAAAGTTGTGAAGGAATACACACAGCATATTTCTGTCGGAAGTTACTTTTAGAATATCAACTTCGGAAAGAAACACCATGTATAAAATTTAGAAACTGTGTGATATCACCTTACAAGTTTGAAATGAAGAGATAACACAATAACTGACTTTAATTGACTTTCTTGAATTTAGTAAATTTACTTAGCGTGATTCCTTCAGATTTATCTGCTATGTTTGAGGATCAAAATTAAACATAGTGAAAATTGCAAGAATAATTTTGATAAGAACTGAAATTGAGCAATTTTGTCTTTTCCATAGATGTTTTCAAAAGAAGGCTACTGCAATAGCAATGTACTCGTGTGTTTCTAGAAAAATGTGATTGCTTTTAAACGCAGATACCAGATTTCACTTACTGAGTCATAACAATCTAAGAATGAAGTTATATCTAATTATCAAAACACATAAATTTGCTTTAATTTAAATTCTCAGTTCTACTAACATGCAGTCAATATTCCCAGTTTACCACATTGATTATTTTATTAATTTTGGATATTGAGACATTTATTTTTTTTGTTATTGGATATACATGTATAACATGTATAACAAAATATCAATTATCGGTTATTTGAAGATGAACATATTTGTGTAATATCATTAAATTGTTTGTGATCGTTCCGAAATTTTAAAAATTGTTTGCTTCAAATTTGTTGCATTTGGGAAAGGGTTTACGAATGTGTAGGTGAAGAAATAGTGATTTGATTTGTTATAGGATACATTTTTCGTGTTTAGTGCCTTTCTGTGAAAGTGCAACACAGACTGACAAAGAGTTGACCGGATAGCAGTTAATTAAGGGTCTTCTGCGATACCGAAGTTGTTGTAAAATGAATGTCAAAAGTACAATATTACTCAACATTTTGTTTTATTTTTGAGATACCATATTATTCTGAAGTTTAACATACATAAACTTTCATAGGCATATTTAAAATAGGAATAATTTTACACACCTACACATGTATTGAAAGACACATGTACTTATCTCATTAAATAATAAATCCTTAAACTGAATATATTTTGAATAATGGAAAAGTTTTCGTTTTGGTACTTCTATCCTACTTTTAGAATGTGGAAATTAATAATGTAGAGAAGTGTTGTCAGTAGTGGACAAAAATATAGGAAACCATACTGCTTCATATGCCTCAAAACGCGTCTACAAGCGGGAAAGGTTAAAAGAGAACAAACTCCTTTTAAGCAAAATTTATTTTCACTTCTGCCATCATCACCTCATCATGATGCACATGTGTGCCCGGTAACTTGAGAATCCTATGATGCACGGTTTCTCATTTTGACCTTTGACCTCTAAGTGTGACCTTGAGCTTTAAGGCATAGGCCTTTGTCTTGTGAGCGATACTTCACCTCATCATTGTGAACATGTGTGCTCAGCTACTTGGGAATCATATGATGCATGGTTGAGATGTGGGCGATACAAGGTACAGTTCTATCAAACAGTACTCATTTTGATATTTGACCTCGAAGTGTGGCATTGACATTTGAGGTACAGGCCTGTGTCTTGTGCGCAACACGCCGCCTCATCATGGTGAACGTTTATGTCAAGTTTCTTGGAAATCCTATGATGCATGGTTGAGATGCATTCCGGGCAAGTTACTGTCCTTTCAAACAGTACCCATGTTGATATTTGACCTCTAAGAGTGATCTTGACATTTGAAGTACAGACCTTGGTCTTGTGCCACCGCATGCGAGCTCGACAAAAATGTTCACATTGTCCGAGTTGTATTGTTGTGGCTTGAAAAGTCACAAAAGTGTGTCAAACGGTCATGTTCATGGTAAAAAAAAAAAAGGAAATCAACAAAAAAGAGCTCCACCTGTTGGTGACTATATTTGCAACGGATCGGAATAATTTGAACAATCTTTGTAGAGGGTCACGGTGCCAAATTATATTCAAATGGAACCAGTACTTCTGGACAAGAACAATTTAAAAGTGTTTACTATTTACATATCTGTCCCATGTTTTTAAACAGATCGGAATAGTTTGAGGAACATATGTGCCAAATTATTTTCAGACTGGGCCAGTACTTTTGAACAAATTACTATACACATTTAAGGAAAACAAGTTACTGTATGCTTTATAATATTATGTTATGTTAATGAAAGTCAGCAGTATATGTAATGCTGTAATCCTCATGGATGACAAGCATAATGAACTATAATAAATCAACTTAAATTAAAATATCAATTATCTGTTGTATGAAGTTTGAACAGATTTGTGTAGAGTCCTTAAATTGTGTGTCCTTGTACTCCATTCTCAAAGAACATTCCTGATCAGCCTTTGTGTATTCCCACTTATAGACACATTTTGACGCAGACGCAGCAGACGTCTTTTGAAATCATTGTGGCAAAAGGACAATTTGCTCATAACTATTTCTCCATTTGCCACAAAATGTTCAACTCTTTTTCGATTATCGTACTTTCAGGTGATAGTGTCTCGTACACTTTGATTTGTTTTATTTCTTGTGATTAATTGTTACGGTGATTTACTGATAAATACTGGATTGCACAATTCCTTTGTTAAACATATTTTAACTATTCCCCACATATAGACGCTTTCTGATGCCCCTGCAGCAGACGGCTTTTGAAAACATTGTGGCAAAAAGAGAAATTGTTCAAAACGAGCAATTTCTTAGTATTGCCTCAATGTTTTCAACTTTATTCAATAATTAAACTATACGTTATAGGAATATTCCCATGCATTTTGCAAGGAATTATTCACGCAGCGAAAATGGCTTCCATCATTTTGAACCAAATCGCGCCCGGACAAACCGGTGTTTAGCATTCTCTACTTTCACTTTCAAACAAGGTCAAAATACTAAAAGTGATCAAATCGATAATTCCAGTGCATCCTATACACATCCTACAAACTCAATGTCATATATATTTAAGGCATTATGGTGATGGTATACACTCATTTCTATACAAACCAAGGTTTTTTAGGGACTATTTTGGTATATCAGCATTTAGAAATTTAGAGTAGTTTAAGTTACAATAATGGCGCTGCGAAGCGGCTTGCATTACGGCAATGCTGTTTGCTTTCACAACATTGTTATTCAGATATTGCGATATTGCGAGAAATGGTCAAAGTTCTCGTTTGACAATTTGTCTTTCGCAAATATCTGAAATACATATATTTCACTGGACTACTTTTGTCTTTTGGACAATTTAGAGTAGTTTTAGTGAAATCTAAATTTCATTACACTGTGTACACGTGGCGCTCATGTTTTGCACGTGCGCGATATACATTTTTTATATTGGAGATCCATTGGTTTGTGTTTACGTGGCTGTACAGGGCGTTATGTTAAACCATCGCCTTTTAGGGTTTTTCCTAGGGCTTTGGGAGTTATAGTCACCTAGCATAGATATTTGGTTGCCATTTATTTTTTGAAACATGTGTACACTTTAAAACGTTTTTTTTTTTACGACTATTTCTTTTGAAAATATCTTTTCCAATAATGTTTTTCCATTTAAATTCATTTAAATTAAATTTAAATTTACAACAGTCAGGGCGTTATATTTTTATGTTAAATGTTTTGTTTCGACATTCAACTGCACATATGTGAAACGTTATCTGCCCAGCTTTTACTTGTGTGAGAACGGTTTAGCACGTGCGTTTTTTGTTTTGTTCTTTTTGTTTTTTTGTTTTTTTTTAAAAATAATTAAGTAATGAGAGTCCGTGAGTTTCTAAAAATCCCGTACCTTACTTTGTGACGGAATTGTCATTGTCGCTTCTGCCTATTGTCTATATTCCCGGCACTTTCCTTCGGGTAAGGTGGGATTGATAATTTGCGGTTAAGCAGACGATGTTTATGACGTCCGTAACTTGAACTCCTATCGTCTGCTTAGAGTTAGGGAAACAAACTTTTGACTGAATGACCTTGATAATGGATTTCAGTATTTATTCCGATTAAATTTTATTTTACCGTTGTATTTCTGTATATGGGAGTGCATATAAGCTTTATAATGACTGATTATTTGATTATTTGATGCAATTTGTGTTTCTTTGGAGGGGGTTTCCCGGCTGCTGCAGTGGGAGTGCATTTTTTTTTATATTGGTCTCTAGATTTCTTGGGAAGTTTCCGCGGGGTGAGGATATCGTGGGTTCCGGTCGGGCTACTTTAAACATGTATCCATGTAAAAGTGGAAGTACGCTGGCCAGGTGGGCACGGTATGCTCTCTCGGGGAACTAATTCATTAGTTTTTCTATAGAATCCATGGAGTCTGGATCTCGGGTGTTCCGGTCGGGCTACTTTAAACATGTATCCACGTAATAGTGGAAGTACGCTGGCACGGTGCACGCGAGGTGCACACTTAAGGGACCACTTAAATCAGCCTTTAAAGGATCCATTTGTAGTACGCCGAGCCATTCATGGGTAACGCATAATGCGCAAACTAGTGCTTTAAATAAACTGTGTACCGAGTAGCGGACATGTTTTGCACGTGCGCCGTATTCGTTAGTACACGTTGTACATACATGTTTCTTCAGTGGGATATCCATTGGTTTGTGTTTTCGTGGCTACACAGGTCTATTTGATAAATCATTGCTTACAAATTCTCTGTGGTACGTAGTAAAGCAGAGAATGCTTGTCTTAACACGGTAAACACACAAAGGGTTATTGTGTATTGTAGTTGCACGGGATGTGCTGCACGGGATGTGCGCTCGGGTATGAGTATATATAAGGTAGTTATAGGGCGTGTTTGTCAGTACCACGCTAGACTTCGCTCGTTAGACTGCTTACACAGAGACAACATGGATGAAGAAGATATCAACGCCTTGGTGAACAACCGAGTAAAAGACGTTATTCAGGAGTCACATGGCAACTTGTTGCGGGAAATAGGTGGACTTATAGACAAGATAAGTTATCCAAGCTCTTCTGCCTCTTCTAGTAGTATTTCTTCTCTAGACGCTCCGAAATTCAAGCGTAAAAGTAACGAGGAGCAATTTAAACAGAATTCCAAGGTTATTGCCAGGTTGGAACATGCCGAGTTAAATATGGATTCCCAGAGGATTACGGAGGCAAAAAATGATATTATTGAAGGTAAACAAATGATAGCAAGTTTTAAATGTAAAGGTTTTCGAGTTTAATGGTATTCTTAAATTCTTGTTTATTAAAGTAGCAAAGGAAGCACGGGCTATTCTCGTTGCATTTTTCTTTTTCATTGCAGCAAAAGATATACTAAAGCGGCGTCAGAAATTAATTCAGCTTGCTGATACCTCCGAATTGGGATGGCGAATGGTTGCAGAATATGAGAGCAACCCTATAGCAAGTGACAGCGAGGATGAGAAGCGTATTCATAAGGCAGAATATCGGGCTTCGAGAAAGGCTAAAGGGGAAAAGACAAAGAGAGGCAGGTCAAGGTCAACTCCTTACGGACGGGGACAGCCTAGGGGGGACTCATTACCCTCTCAAGGAACGGGACAGACGTATTCTCATGGGGGTTCGGTGAAGAAACCAGGTTTATGTTTTATCTGCGGAAAGGCGGGGCACTGGAAGAATGAATGCTCACTCCAGAATTACAATAACAAGATAAGTAGTTTTATTGTTGGCCGCCTTTCGAAGGCTTTAGGTAAAACGAATACCAATAGAAAGCAATTATGTTTTGCGGAAAAGGGTATAACAAAAATTGTTAACATTAATTGCATAGAAATGGGGCATGGAGCCGGTTCGAATATCAAGTTTAAATCAGGTGGCCAAAATCCGGGAAAATACAATGAGGAAAAGGAAACAATTGAATATTCGAGCATAAGTGAAAATGAGACTATAGAGAGTCCGATTTTAAACACTGTTAAAAAGGGGGCAAGTGTTGACTTAATAAATCAGTCTTTCAACATTGAGGACAAAGGATCATGTACTGGTTTAGATGATAATGCTAGTTCAAATTATAATGGTTTGAAAAAGGGAGGTACTATCGACTCGGGTAAACATTTAGAGCTAACCGGATTAAGCGTTTTGTCACCTGTTGGTAAACTCAAACAGAGCTATAGCAAATGGGAAGCTTATACCAATAATGCTTACATTTTGGATGTCATTTATAACGGTTATAAATTACCGTTGGCCGAGACTCCGGTGACAGTTCAGTTAAATAATACTAGATCCGCCAGGGATAATCCGATTTATGTAAAGTCCGAAATTGGCCGTTTAGTAGAAAAGGGTATTATTTCAGTTGTTCAAGAACAACCATTGATAGTCAACCCATTAACGGTTGCATACGGTAGGTCTGGTAAGCCTAGATTAGTTCTTGACTGTAGACATATTAATCCATGCTTACACTTGTTTAAGGTCAAATTTGAGGACGTTAAAGTTGCAAAATCGATTTTTCAGCCTTTCAGTTATGTATTTACATTCGATTTGAAAAGCGCTTATCATCACATTGATATTTGTTCATGCCACAGAACGTATTTGGGGTTTTCATGGTCCGACGAAGGAATTGACCGTTATTATGTTTTTAATTGCCTTCCTTTCGGTTTGTCTACAGCCGGACACATATTCACCAAAGTACTCAGACAGCTACTGAAATATTGGAGATCGTTGTGCATTGATATTGTTATGTTTCTCGATGACGGTATAGGTGGTCACACGGATTTCGATCTTGCTTTAAGACATAGCAAGTTGGTCAGGAGTTCATTAGTTGAATTCGGTTTTCTTTTGGCAGAAGATAAATGCGATTGGTTGCCGAGAAGGATAGCTATTTGGTTGGGTCATGTTTTTAATTTTGAAGACAATATTTTGAGGTTAACGGAAGAAAGAATTAAGCGGTTGGAGACTCAAATTGACTCCGTTTTGTATGATGTGAGGAATGATAAATTCAAAACCGTGCATGTAAAGGCACTAGCTTCGGTTATCGGTCAAATTATATCACTGCAGAGTGTACTTGGTAAACGCGTTAGTTTGCATACTAGAAACTTGTATATTTGTATTATGTATCGCTGTAGTTGGAAGTCACCTGTTCAGGTGAATAAGGAGGCTATAGGAGAATTGAATTATTGGCGTATAAACGCCAGACGTCTCAATGATTTGGGATGTTTGTATTGGCAACATCCGGTCGTAAAAGCAAACGTTTTTGCTGAGGCAAGTTCCCATGGTTATGGTGGATTTGTTGAAATGTGTAACGCATGTTTGTCAGGAGACGGATCGGAATCCGCACCGGTAAAAAATACTGTTGTTAAGGAGCAAGGGAGCCGCGCGTCTCAAATTCCCGGTAATTGCGAGTTAGTGGTGGACAGAGGTAATTCCTTTGATCGTTATATATTTAATGATGGGCGACTCCCGGAAGCGAGTGCGCAAGTCGGTTTTGATAGATCGATAGATACTAGTATTTCGCGTGTTGGCGGATTCGTAAAACTCCCGGAAGAGAGTTGTTATTGTTTATCGGAAAATGTGATCAATATTGATGGTCGATTCATTGGGGGATCAAAACTCCGGGGAGAGAGTTGTCTTGTAGATCCGGGATGTGAAAATTATCTCCCGGAAGAGAGATATCTTAATTACTGTGGTTGGCATGAGATATGTAAAATTCATCCCATGCATGATAGAAATGGTTTGTTAATTAAGGATGTTTGTTCGGTAAGCGATCTAAATATTGGAAGCCATCTTTCCAATTCCGAAATATTCGGATCATGGACGAGTGATGAGTCGCTCAAAAGTTCCACATGGAGGGAGCTAGAAGCTGTACATCGGGTTGTTATGAGTAATTTGAAGATATTGAAAAATCGTCATATTAAGATATTTTCAGATAATCAAAATGTTGAGCGTATTTTACACGCTGGTAGCAGAGTTAATGAGCTCCATAACTTATCATTAGCGATAAATTCAGTTTGTGAGCAGAACAGGATCACATTTAACTCTGTCTGGATCCCAAGGGGTGATAACCTTCTTGCAGATCATTTGAGTAGGTGTCAGGATAGTGATGATTGGTCCATTTCTGAAGATATTTATAGAAAATTGGATAAAATGTGGGGTCCTCATGATGTAGATAGGTTTTCAACACATTATAATAATAAATGTAGGAGGTTTAACTCTAGGTGGTGGGTACCTGGCACGGAAGCTATAGACGCATTTGATCAGACTTGGCGCGGTGAACTGAATTGGTTAGTTCCGCCTCCAAAGCATATAATGAGCTGTCTGAGGAAATTAGCATCGGAAAATGCTCGAGGTACTTTGATAATTCCAAAATGGCAGTCTGCACCATTTTGGCCGTTTATTACTGATTTGCAAAACGAATATAAATATTTTGTAAAAGGTGCACTTGAATTGCCAAAATCAGGCGCTGTGTGCAAAGGCAAAGGAAACAATGGAATGTTCGGTGAGAATGTTTTATCATTCAGCATGGTTGCATTACATTGCGTTTTTGAAGAAAACCAATAAGGGAAAAGATGTTATTTACGTTTTCTGGTGTTTGATAAATAATTCTTTTTCACAGGTATTGGCATAAGAGCGTCTTTGAAACGTAAATTTGATGAGGCTGATGTACATATTGTCGATCAAGATCGGATTATAGACACAATGGCTATACAAATGGTGTCGGCAAGGGCTGATACTACTGTGACCAAATACTGCTATCAAATCAGAGCGTTTGACGATTTCTGTGAGAAAAAAGGTATTTCTTCGAGGCCAGCGTGCTCCATTCACGTCGCAATGTATTTATCACAAATGATCGATGCAGGAAAATCGGATAAAGTGATTTCATCATCTCTTTACGCTATCAAGTGGCTTCATCGAATGAACGATTACCCCGATCCAACGATAAACTCAACTGTGTTAATGTTAGTTGAAAGTGCCAAACGTTTGAATTCCAAACCCATAGTAAAGAAGGACGTTATAAGCACACAGAACTTGATTGAACTTTGCAGTATGTATTTAGAGTCACGAGACATCATCGTTTTGCGGGACTTATCTATGATTGTATTAGGATTTGCTGGGTTTTTACGGTTTAACGAAATCGTAGATTTAAGATGTTGCGATCTACGATTTAGTACGGATCATTTGGTTTTGTATGTTAAGAAAAGTAAAACAGATGTATATAGGTCTGGTAGAGAAGTATTTATCGCAAAAGGTGAAACTAGCGCTTGTCCGATTGCAATGTTGAAAAGGTATTTACAGTGCTCAGGAATGCCTGTTGATTCCGAATTATATCTTTTTCGGGCGGCTTGTAGATCCGGGTCAAAGTGCTTTCTTTTAAAACGGAACAAAAAGCTGAGTTATTCTCGTTCTAGAGTATGTATTGTCTCTCGGTTGAAATTAGTTGCTCCAGATTTGCATCTAGGAACTCATTCCCTGAGAGCCAGTGGCGCTACTGCTGCAGCTAACGCCAGTGGCGTTTCTGATCGTTGTTTAAAGCGTCACGGGCGTTGGAAAACGGACATAGCGAAGGATGGGTATATTGAAGATTCTGTAGAAAAGAAATTATTTGTCACAAAACAGTTAAAATTGTAATATTGTTCTTTGATTTTAGAATTCGAATAGCATTCAGTGCACTATAATTTGTAGCGTTCAAGCGCTCGTCTGGGCCGTTGCAAAGAAGGTGTTGTTTTGTATTTGAGAAGGTGTTCAGACTTACAAATTCTCTGTGGTACGTAGTAAAGCAGAGAATGCTTGTCTTAACACGGTAAACACACAAAGGGTTATTGTGTATTGTAGTTGCACGGGATGTGCTGCACGGGATGTGCGCTCGGGTATGAGTATATATAAGGTAGTTATAGGGCGTGTTTGTCAGTACCACGCTAGACTTCGCTCGTTAGACTGCTTACACAGAATGCTATTCGATTATTTGAAAGTTATATTGCTTCACACATTAAACTAGGTTGAGTTCCGACAGCCATATTTCCCTAGGGGTATTCTGAGAAACACTGGTTGTTTCGCGCATGCCACGGATGCACGGTTCCTCTTTAAAAAAAAAGGGGTTTTACGTGGGCGGCCAGGACCCTTCTGATGGGAGATACATGTATGTGAAGCTTGCTAAATGAAAATTACTTAAGTACAAGATATAATGTCATAACCTTAGTTGGTGGATTGGGTTAACCGTAATACATGTAAATTTATGTATATATGCACGCGCTGTTTGCGCATATTGGTCGCTCTGTCTAACAATAAAGCGCTCGTCTGGGCCGTTGCAAAGAAGGTGTTGTTTTGTATTTGAGAAGGTGTTCAGACCCTATGTGTTCTTCCTTTGGCTTTGGTAGTTGTAGCCGCCGAGCATAGATCTTTGGTTGTTATTTGCTGTTTGAAACATAAGTACACATCAAAACCGTTGTTTTGCGACAGTGTCCACATTTTGAAAAACATCCTTTTCTAATAATGTATTTCCATTCAGAATTCTTAGAAACAACTTTATTTAAACTTTTTCGATATTGATAGTTTATGTGAAATTTCGGGCTTAAATCCGGTATCGATTTTTTTTTTTTTTTAATTTTTTTTTTTTCTTCAGCCGCCACTTTGCGTGGATGAACAGGTTTTAATATATATTTAATGTTTTATATTTTCGTATATCGTTAGTTTCTGACTATCGTCTTTATTCCCGGTAATATCCTTCGAGTTAGGTGGGAATGATGATTAGCGGTTAAGCAGACGATGTTTTATGACGTACAAGTTAAGTTGTATTGTCCAGCTTTTTGCCGTCGTATTCTTCCCGGTACTTTCCTTCGGGTTAGGTGGGAATGATGATTGGCAATTAAGCGGATAATGCTTTACGAAAAACAATTGAATATTGGTTATTAAGTTTTCAGTAAAAATGTAACCTTATTTATATCAAAACATTATTAAGAATGGACATTGTCGTAATTCAGTATTCAAAATTAAATGTGTGTGGGCTTTATAAGTGGCTTTATTTAACTTATTATCGTTGTCAGACCCTTTACCTTTAGAAATTTAACTTATGAAATTAATACAGCAGTTGCACTTTGATGTACTTTGTTTGAGTTGTGCTGTTCTATGGGAGGGTTTCCTAGCTATTGCAGTGGTAGTGTTTTTTTTATGATGGTCTCTAGATTCGAATGGAATTCCGCGGCGTGGGGATGTCGTGTGATACCGGTCGGGCTACTTTAAACATTCTCCATGTAACAGTGGAAGTACGCTGGCATGATACGCACGGGATGCCCATTCGGGGAAATAGCAGGTTTATTGGTTTTCGTCGGGTTGGGGATGTCGTGTGTTACCGGTCGGGCTACATTTAACATGTATCCACGTAACAGTGGAAGTACGCTGGCATGGTGCGCATGGGGTGCCCATTCGGGGGGATGGCTAGTTTACTTGTTTTTCTTGAAAAATCCGTGGGGTGGGGGTCTCAGGTATTACTGGTCGGGCTACTTTAAACATGTATCCATGTAACAGTGGAAGTACGCTGGCACGGGATGCATGGGACGCCTACTCTGGGGACTACTTAATTAGCCTTTAATGACCCACTTGTAGTACGCTGTGGTCGTCCACTGGGAATGCACGATTCGGACAATGTGTTATTTATCATGATAGTCATCATTTCCGAATTCTCTTTTCTTTTGATTGCAGATTGATAATTATTGTGAAGGTCTGAAAAAGTAGATATAAGGTAGAATAACCACTTATATATTTATTCCTTCGTCTTATCGTTGGGATAAAACATTACCTTTTAAAGTGTCCGTCTGCAAAAATGTCGAGATTATGAATGGAGGTAATGTGTCTGAATTCCAGAGGGTTTGGAATCGGGATATTCCTGATGGTCGACCCACGGGAATGGACCACTTCCCATATCCGTCAGGATGGGAAAACCCAGGGTATATTAAGCCCGAGAAAAGGGAACATGAATTCCAGGGGGTCAGCGATATTTATCGCCGCGGACCAACGGGAATAGACAATCTCCCACACCCTTTTGGGAGGGACAATAGTCATGTTTCATATGAAGGACCTGTCCGACAGGCCCGAAATAAGGGTTCAATGAGCTCCCCAGTTCGTTATAATACAAAACCGCAAAGGGGATCCACTCCATCGTGAAGCGTGAGCATGGCCAGTCTGATTCCGATGGTGAGGGCGGTCAGTATGGATATACGCCTCGTGACCGGGGAACCAGAGGGCAAGAACCTTTAAGACTTCCGAGAGGACCGTTCTTTGACGGCACCGGTAAGTGGAAAACGTTCTATACAAAGTTTAACTCCTTTGCCATTGAAGCGAACTGGTCCCAATATGAGCGGAGACGTCGTCTGTGTTGGTTGACGCAGGGGAAAGCGAGCGACTTTTACGCTCATGTCCTAGAACAAGACCTAGAGGTCACATACAACCAACTCGTAGAACAACTTGCTCGGCGGTTTGATTTTCGGGATATTACAGAACATCTTATCCTTGAATTTCAAAGGGCCAAGCAAAAGCAAGACGAATCTCTACCAGAATGGGGACAATGGGTCGTGGACCTCGCATATGACGCATTCAAACATATGGATGACGCTCATATGTACAAAATGGCAGTAAAAAGGTTCTGCCAAGGCATTTTCGATAAGGATGCTACCATTTATGCTGCTAATGTGTGTCCAAGGACAATTGAAAAAGCAATTGAAAATATTCGCAATTGTCAGCATGACGGGCGGCAGATTTACGGCAAGCCTAAATCGGTGCGGTAAATGCAGACGCTTTGTCGCGTATCCCACAACCAGGGACCTGTAAATACTATAAACACGGGGCAATTCTGGAAAGTCTACCATGTGGGGGATGTCAAAAATGCACTAGGGCTCATGAGAATTGGTTTGAGTTCGCGACCGATGTGGATGACGTCATGCCTTGACAGCATGGCGTTCGTTCACTCGGAACCGAGATCCCTCCATAAGCCAATGTGCACTTATTTATAAATCTTCCATTAAAGATGGAAATGTGACCAACTCCAACTCCAGCCTAACGGCGGGAGGCCATTTTCAGTCCAAAGCTGAGACTTTTGATCCTTCCATAAACAATGGAAGGGGCATCAACTCCAGCCTTACGGCGGGAGATCAAAGTGAGTCGAAAGCCGAGGTTTTGAAACTTTCCATTTCAAATGGAAAGGTGATCAACTCCAGCCTAACGGCGGGAGGCCATTTAGGTTCATTCGCAGGGGCTTTAGAACCTTCCATAAACAATGGAAGGGGCATCAACTCCAGCCTTACGGCGGGAGGTACGACAGATTCTATGGCCCAGGCGTTGAATATTTTAAAAAGACTCGTACACTTTTAAAGAGTCATTGAATGTTTTTAATATTAATCTGGAGCCAGATTCAGATTTAAGTGACTGTGATAGCCTGTTAAAGACGAAAAAATCATCCCATTAGGGGTCGTCGGATGCGGATGGAAGTATCTGACCATGTAAATGGTAAGATTTTTTTTCCATTAGTCACTGACGGCTTCAGATGGGAGTAATTAATCTCCATTACCTACATGATGGAGAAAATGTATTGTATATATTGAATTATTTATTATTATTGTTAATAATTAACGCTGATGGGGCCCAGCTTTTAGGGTAGGGAGGAGTGTTGTATCCGGCGCGACGACATCTGCGCTGGAGACGACTTCCGGGTCCGTGATTTACACCCGACCATCGGGTGTATATAAGACATCCTCCCCGAGATCGCGGCCTCAGATATAGCACACCCATAGAGACGAATAGTAACTACACCGAACAAGAACCACGTTGGATAGCTGTTCCGTGAGTAATAACGTTTAGTTATAATGTTATTACATTGTGGCAATTAAGCTACAATAAGCATGACCGCGGATGTATTTGGCGTAATTTGACGTTTAAAACCAATAAGCTGGGGATGAAATACTGATATAAGTGATTTGTTTTGTTATAAGATCTCAAATTGATTGTGATTATAATTGTCGTTTAAAGAACATTGTGTTGGTAATGAAATAGTAATATAAACGATTGGATTTTATTGATTATGATTCTCCTTATTATAGTCGTGGTTTAAAGAACAATGTTTTGGTAATGAAAAAGTAATATAAGTGATTTGATTTGTTTACAGAATTATTTATTGATTGTGATTTTCCTCAAAATGTAAATTTATTATACACATGATACACACTATTAATTTGTTTGGTTCACCATCATTGTAATTTGTAATGTCAATATAATTGAGAGTTGGAAATAAATTATAACCGTTTGATTAATGCAATGTCCTTTATGTGTGTACACTGTGACAGCTACCAGGACTCTGCTGTGTGTTTTTTTAAGCAGACACTTCTTGAATTATCTTTACACATATTTGATCTCTCATATTCATTTTTCATAATTTTCAGATGTTAAAAACTTTTATACGCGCCGTGTTCCAGGAAAACCAACCTCGGGATATGTTTAACATGTGCTGATAAAGATTAATTTATACATCTATACTATTTGATCTAAATTTTAACTGTATATCTGAGGTGTCTTTGACTTTGTTAGCAAACAGTTCACGTCTAGATCACATCTTGGATGTACAGTGTGATTTGGAATTTCACTGATCAAATACTCTTCAGATCAAGTGCTTGGGTCCTCGAAAGAAATCAAATTGACACTTTTAGGAAAACAGACTTTATTGGAAGCCGCCAGTAGGCTTCCTGTAGGAATGCTTTGAAACTTAGCACAAAGAGATATATAGACCTGCCAGTGTGACCACATATCGGGATTTCTCTTTGTCCTTACTAAGTATATTAATTTAAGGTAAATTACTTTTAAAACATCCCTTTTACACTCTATATACTTGTGTGAGTTTTACAAATTAAAAAAAAAGACAAAGGCCGGTATATTAATTTAATGTAAATACATTTTTAGATAAGCGAAATTCATGCTGTATCTAGTCTAAACAGTTAAATAGAGAACCATTCTTTTGAATTGGTTACCTGCCTCATACGATTAGTCATTTCAATAGTATATAAAACCGGGAACCAAAAAATGTAGCTAAATGTAGTCTGGTTACTTACATCCTATGATATATTACGCAGTAGTTAGAGGAAGAAACCAGGGCTCGTATTCACCAAACTTTTCAATTTAGATGTTTGACTAAATCTAAATCTAAATATTTAGTCCACTTTTTGGATTCCCGGCGTTTTTGATTTAGTCCGTATTCACCAACGCGTTTAAGGCCGCGCACCGACTCTGGTTCCCGAATAAAGTTAGGAGCTAAAACAAAAGGCAGTACCATTCATCTATAGTCTATTTATAGATTTTCATTTTTATCGTTTATTCACATAGATGAAATCTCAATTTTCAATCATCCTAACTTTTCATTTGCTTTGTTTTTAATAATCTGACTATCATGTTCAGTATAATATCTTCCTATTTTACTATGTTCGGTAGGAAAATTAACAAAATAAATCACTCCAGGCGTCCATACCTTTTACTTCTCACACCATTAAAGTAACCTTAGGGGAGAAATTGCACTTGCTATAAAAGCTTCCTATACATTTTCATTGAATTCCATCCAATGATTGCTGAGAAATAGTGGAACACAAACGTTCGTATATAAAACACAATATATCATAATCAAGGGGATAATAACTCTGTCAAAAAGCATCAAACAGGAATGCCATCTTGCACTTCATATCTCCTCTTGGTATAGAAGCTTCCTATAAAATTACATTGAATCACACCACGGGATTTGAAAAATAGCGCAGACATGAATGTTGGTATATATAACACTATGTATAATAATCAAGGGGTCATAACACAACAACATCCAACTGGAAAGCCATCTGGCACTTCACATCTCTTGGTATAGAAGCTTTCTATAAACATGTATTGAATTCCACCAAGGGATTGCGGAGATTGTGCAGACAGGAATGTTGGTACAGAACACTCTGTATGATAATCAAGGGGCCATACATCTGTAAACCAAGATGCCCACAGGCAACATGTCGAGCCCGCTCCACAGACCTAGTGCTCCTCCATGCAATTGCAACACAGACTGACAAATAATTGATCTGATAGCAGTTAATTAGGGGCCTTCTGCTTTACCGAAATGGTTGTAAAATGTCAAAAGTACAATAGCCTAACATATTATTTTTATTTTTGAGATACCAGATTATTCTAAAGTTTAACATACATCATTTTTAGTATGTTTTGTGTATATAGAGGATAATTGTTTGTTTCAGTGTATTATCGAAATTTCTTTCATCGAGTGAAAAGCATAGGTGATATTTTCAAGAGTGGCGTAGCCACGAGTGAAAATATAACCCTTTGCTTTTCACGAGATGAAAGAAATTTCGATAATACACTGAAACAAATAATTATTCTATTTATTTTATGCTTCAAATAAAGATTTTTGAAAGTACGGAGGTGTAAAAAGTCGATGACTTGGTAATGCATTCCCCGTTGAGAGCCCCAAACCGATTTACACTAGCGTAGTAATCTCCAGTGCAGAATTTTAAAAAAAACAATGCGGCGGCCATTGAAATTGTTAAGCAGGTCTCGCTAAAAAAAAAAGTGTCTATTTTAACCATTTCTTTTAAATGTAAAGGATATTAATTATTTCAATTGTCAAATAATCACGGAGATTTCTTGGATGGAAGTCTTTTGCGAAGGAAATTATGTTTTTATATCGCTTATCGGCGAAGAAAAAAACCCAAGTCAAAACGGGTCGACTCGATCGACCAAGATGGCTAGATCTTTATTGATAATGAAAACAAGCGACGTTCATTATTCATATATCATAGGAATATGCCTACTCTAAAGCTCTATTCTTACGATCACGATACATCTGATTTATTCGATGCCTGTTACTCGTTATATTTCGCATATATGTTTATACTATGCCTGCAAACATATAAACGCAAATAGGACGATGTGTAAATATGAAAATCTAGCTTCATTCCCGTGTTCCTCCCGTGTAAACCTTATTGAAACACTCCTCATTATAGCCATCTAAGTACAACTATCCACAATAGTAATTAATATCAAAACCATTCGAGCTACGGAACTATATTGCATACACTATCTAAGCAACAATTGATCTACAGTAAGGTACAGGTTCTTGCATACATGTAGAAGAATATGTCAATGTGTGTATTCATTGAATGACGTCACTGGTAAAGGGAAGTAAAGCTTGCCAATCTACGTACTTTCAATCATATCTTGTTTCCCTTGTTGTATTATGTGTAACTCTTTTAGATATGACATACTTATTCTAATACCAGTGACACAATACGATTTTAAAATCACTACCACCCGGAACGTAGATAAGATATCTTATATACGTTCCTGCTACAACTATCATTTACATATAAACAGTGACTTGTGTTGATTCACGTCATTAAATGTAGGCCTTATGGGGCATATTCAATGTGTTATCACATATTTAGATGCACAGACCATCTTTATTGTGTCGACAAATTAATTTCCACTCGTTTTGAGACTCATTTTTTTCATAAATTCTGTCAACAACATGGAGAAAAAATGTTGTTCCGTCAATTAAAAAGTCATAATCTCACTGGTTTCACAAGTGAAATTATAGGATTATTATTTTATGAGAAATTTCTATAATTCATCAGTGGGCATGAAAGAAAATAGTTCCGGCAAAAAATGGTAATTTCACTGCTTGAAAAGTGGTAATTTCACTGTTTGAAAATGGTAATTTCACTGTTTGAAAAAGTGGATTACCAGTTTCTATTTCACTGAGATATCTCTATAATCCATCGATAGGCATTAAATAAAAAAGGTTCAGGCATCTTTAACATAAGAATAATTTTACACACATATACACATATACATTTTATATATACATATCCTCATTAAATAATAAATCCTTAAACTGAATATCTTTGGAATAATGGAATATTTTCCGTTTTGGTACTTCAATCCTAATAGATATTAATTATGTAGAGAAGTGTTGTCAGTAGTGGACAAAAACACAGGAATCCTCAAAACGCGTCTACAAGTGGGAAAGGGTTAAAAGAGAACAGTATCCTTTTTTGCAAAATTTGTTTTCCCTTCTGCCATCATCACCAGATCATGGTGAACATTTGTGCCCAGTTACTTGGGAATTCTATGATGCATGGTTTCTTATTTTAACCTTTTACCTCTTAGTTTGACCTTGCCATTCAAGGTACATGCCTGGGTCGTGTGTGCGACACTTCACCTCATCATGGTGAACACGAGTGCCCAGTAACTTGGGAATCCTATGATGCATGGTTCAGATGTGGGCCGGACAAGGTAGTCCTATCAGACAGTACTCATTTTGATCTTTGACCTATAAGTGTGACCTTCTCATTTGAGGTACAGGCCTAGGACTTTTGTGCCAATTTTCTAGAAACTTATCCCTTTTTCTTCCCTTTCACCTTGGACATGATTTTACTGTAGAAAGGTAAATCAACATAAAACAATTGCAACATGTGCTACAAAACCAAATTTAAGCATATTGATTCCAATGTAAATATAGTTATATAACAAGTTGTACTAGATAGTGGCTTAACCTGTCCATTTTACTAAAACTTTCTGAAACCGACAGCAGCCGACTTTTAATAAAAAGTTGTAATATAAGGGGAAATTGCTCAAAATGAGCAATATCTCCTGTTGCCACAACGTTTTCAATTTTGTTCAATAATTAAACTTTCATTTTATGAGATTTTACACATTAACAAAGTCAAATGCAGCGGATTTGTTGTATGTGGGAAAGGGTTAATAAGTCAACTGAAGGTCTATTGTTACTTCTCACAAACAAAGTCTGTTTTGGATCTGATTGATAAGAAAGTAAAAGCAAATCTTTTCTACATTTGTCACAAATGTCCTAAAGTTGGTTTTCAATGAGCATGACACAAATGAGATAAACATAATAAATGATTTAACCCTTTCTCACAAGCATGCGCTTTGTTAGATGTATGTAGCAGATGACGTTTGAAAGCATTGTTGCATAAGGAGAAATTTGTCATAGTGAACAATTCTTCCTTTTGTCAAAATGTTTTCAACCCTATTAAAAGAAATGTAATTTATAGAGATTTTCATTATGTTTTGAAACATATGTTCAAGTTTATCTGCTGCATATTTGCTGTAACTGGGAAAGAGTTACTTTGACAATCTTGACATGCAGCACACGACTGCAAAGATAAAGAAAATCCCACAACCACGGATTAATAGCACTCGACACTAACAACTGATACTGTTATGCAATAATACAGCATATCTTTATTCAGATATTGATATTCCATTCACTCATTTACTGAGAAAATTCAACTAAGAAAGATGTTTTCTAGCGGAGTAACATTTAGGGATGTGCTACAGGCTTCAAATATAATTTCAAGACCTTCAACAAGACATGCTGCTGACTTGTAAGTTTCTCTCTTCTACTGTCTATTTAACTGTTTCATGCATTAAACAAATCCGCATCTGGCAGGTTTGAAAACATAGACAAAAAATATGGGGAATCTCTTTGAATGATGGTGTAGTTATTGAATAGGTCGAGTTGAAAACATTGTGAGAAAAGGAGAAATTGCTTTTGAGCACAATGTTTTCATAAGTCGTCTGCTGCAGATAAGGTCAAAAATGTGTCTGCATGTTGGAAAGGGAGGAAAACTGTTTACATAATACAGGGTTTTTTAGATAATTTCAAAACATTCAGAGGAAATATTTGTGATATCTGGAAAATTCAAAGATGCTTATGACACAGAACCTAAGGCATTGTGGGAAATGGAGAAATTGAATGTTTTGAGCAGTTTCTCATTTTTCTATTTCAAAGGCTGAAGCATTTTTAAAAATCCCATCTTAATTATCGAGGAAAGGGTTAATGATATATACTTTTACATCTTTCAATTGTCTGGAAATATGATTTCAATTATTATCCTTTTTTAACATGGTATGCTTAATACTTCTTTAGTTGTCTGCTCTGAAATTATTTGATTTTTTTTTAAAAAAAATATTTCAAAAGTTGATAGAAGGGTATATCCTTTCATAAAAACTGCCACATGAAACAATAACTAAACTTACTTCGTGAATAATACTTATTTTGAGCAATTTCTCATTTTCTCAATAAAGATCATTTTAAAAATAATCTGCTCAAGATGTGTCAAATGTTACAGCATCTGAATTAGGGCAAACAATCATAGAACAATTACGAAAGTTGATAACTCTGCAGCAGACAATTTAACCCTTTTCCACATAATATCAGAAATCTTCAGCAGACTACTTTAAAAGAGTAAAGACAGACATATCTAAAAACAAACCTTTAATGATATAATAGAGTTTAAAACATTGTGCCAAAAGGAAAAATTGCTCAAACAGAATTGTTTCCTATTTCTACAATGTTATCCACACCATACAGAGGCCTGGCACAGGAGGAGTAAATATGTCTTTACCACTAAATATCTCTGGTCTTACTCATCTAAACCATATGACATAGGGTTTTTAATCATTTAATAGGAGGAGTAAATATGTTTTTACCACTCAATATCTCCGATCTTACACCTCTAAACCCTATGACATAGGGTCTATAATTCATTTAATAGGAGGAGTAAATATGTTTTTACCACTCAATATCTCTGATTTTACTCATCCAAACCCTATGACAAAAGGTCTATAATTCATTGAACAGGAGGAGTAAATATGTCTTTACCACTCAATATCTCTGATCTTACTCCTCTAAATTATATGACATAGGGTCTGTAATTCATTGAACATGAGCCGAGCACCGGTAGCTCAGTCGGTAGCGACGCGGGTTGTTAATCCAGGGGTTGTGACTTCGAATCCCGGCTCGGCCAACTTTCTTTCCGACGATTGACAAAAGTCAATGCGACATGCGTCATTCGTCTTCCACCAATGGGCTAAGTCTATGTGGAAAAGCAGCCAGTTGCTTGGGAAGATGGTTGTGTGGAGTACTGGTGTGAGAAAACCAGGAAATGCATGGTAGGTGAACTGGCCGCCGTGATATAACTGAGAAATTGTTAAAAACGGTTAAACCCCAATCAATCAATCAATCACTGAACATGAGGAGTAAATATGTCTTTACCACCTAATATCTCTGGTCTTACTCATCTAAACCATATGGCATAGGGTCTGTAATTCATTGAACATGAGGAGTAAATATGTCTTTACCTCTCAATATCTCTGATCTTACTAATCTTAACCCCATGACATAGAGTTTGTAATTCAAATAAGTATTTAAATTTATGATATATGACCTTTATCTAGCTCAGATCATATCAAAAGTACTATTTACAATCTTCTAGATGTAAAAGTTATACCTTCGATGACCTTCAATGTTTACAAAGCAGAGGACTGTCCTTGATTGGTAAACAGTTAAAAACAACTCTAGAATACAGTATTAGAGATTAATTGATTGATTAGTTGTTGTTTAACGCCGCTTCAACATGTGTTCAGCTATATGACGGTTTTTCCTGGATAATTTACCAGTACTACTGGTCCATTTATCTTTACACCATTGAGTCAGTCGTAATCCTAACCAGACAATCAAGGAGTGCAGTCATTTTTATTATTTTTTAAAGTCTTATGACGCGGCCAGGGATCGCACCTGTGACCTCCCGCATCCAAGTCGAACGCTATATCACTACACCACTAATGCGGTACAGTATTAGAGAAAACTAAATTGCTCATATTAGTTATCTCTTTCTCTTTAAACAGTGTTTTCCGCATTATCATAAAATTATCCTTTTGTGAGTCCAGATTGTTTCTTCGAATTGTTTTCAGTTTAGAAAAAAATAGCATATATCATGAAAACCATTTCTCAAACTTTGAGACCAGCAACGATCCAGATCAACTAATACCTCTGCACTAATCAGGATCATCTAGTCCTAACTGGAAGAAAATGAGTTACTGCTATGAGTCAAAGTCTAATAAACATAGATTTAACTTTAACTTTCAATTTCATAGCATCTGCTACTTAAGTTAAAACCTTTTAATATCGCTTTTTGTGTGATGGTTCAAACTTTGGGTAACACCATAACTTTGTGTCTTTTTTCCAAAGTATAGTTATTCTCTTCGCCATTGTCTATACAAATTATATTCATGTACCAACAAACACAGTGTGAGTGTTGCTGGGTGCATTGAAGGCCCTTCATGGTACTCAGAACCTATGTTCCCAATGACCAGCCAATGTATTGTGTACATGTGTACATGGGTACATGGGCTCTTTTCAATGTCATGGTCAAGCCTTGTTAATCTCAGCTTAAATCCGCAATATCATTTTAACTTTCGCAAATACCAAACCATGTTTGGCATAACATGTCCTACGACAAAGCGACATGTGCGGATGATCCGTATTAATCACATTTAGTGATACCCAGTTGCCTAGTATTGTATGGTGTCAATGTTCACAAAAGGTAGACAGCTGTAGTCTTTGGAGCAATGACAGAATGTACTTGTAAATTGGTAAATATGCTCCCCTTGCTATGTCAATTGTAATGTTTTTGTTTTCTCACGGCCATGTGACCTTTTGAACTTGTATTTGAAATAAACTTCTTCATAGTAGTATGTACTGTAGACTCCTCCAATATAACAATACTTTGTCCGGTCCGGTTAAGTAAAAGTCACAATTACATTTTTCCCTCTGTAGGCTATATATCCTCTTTGAAGTGGCATTTTTTCTTTAATAAAGGACACCAAACAGTTATACCAATGTCGCATGATGGATCGAAGTACTATAAGAATAACTAAATTTCATTATAACATCTTTGGGGGACATATTGAAAGCTTATGTAATGTCTAGACATATAGTGTTTAACTGGTAGTTATTATCAAATAATGCTGTTGTCCAACCATTGTGAATAACTGTAGAACACAGCTTCTCTTCATGCAGAAACCAAACTGAGCCTAAGTAAAAACAAAAATGTAATGGTAATTTTCAAAATACCTGTCGCACTGTCAGGACTGATGTCAATGACACTGGGTGTTAATTTGATGGCTCACACTTGTCCTCTTTACTCTTTTACAATCAATTAAGTGACATTGGTGTCCTTCAATATGCTGGGAACTTCTCCCGTATTAACCCTCTCTCACATACAATAAATATGCAGCAGACGACTTTGAAAGCAAATAGCAAAACTATTAAAAACTCTCTCTAGATGAAAGTGTAAATATTGAATAAAGTTGAAAATATTGCGGCAAAAGGAGAAATTGCTCATTATGTGAGAGGAGAAACTGATCGAAACTGAATCAATTACATCTGACCCTGATGTACAGAATGTTGGTTCACACTTCAATCAATGGCATTAATACTTTTGGGAAAGGATACCATAATAATGCTTTAATTGTTTTTCCTCTAGTCTTACGAATGTGTACTTGAATCAGCTACAGCTGAACCTGATGTACAGAATGTTGGTTCACACTTCAATCAGTGGCGTAAACCAGTAACAGAGTATGGCAGGAACGATCCTGAATGGGAAGTGAAACTGAAGTCTTCCCCATACATAGGTAAACCGTTTACCTTATCTCACCTGCAGATGCATTGATATACAACAGCAGCAGATGACTTTAACTCTATTCAATTACTATACATGTACTTTCATTTAGTGATATTTACTATTTGTTTACTTGATATAATCAGTTAACTGGTGAACGTAGGAAATAGGTTAACAGCAAATTACATTTGATATTATGATATTTTCAGATACATCTGCTTTGAAAAATTGGAAGTTTTATTTTGATATATAGAGACGAAATATTTTGTTAAAAGAAAACATCTCTAATTGTGAAGCCTTTTTCTTGTCAGTCATGCCTGTGCTGCTTCCTTTACACAACTTTTATTTAGAAACATTGTTGGAAAATACTTAACAAGAGCCATATCTCCTGTTTACAGTGTTTTAACTCGCATCTATAATTTAGATTTTCTAGAAGCAGGCGCCTCAGAAATGGTGCCTGTAAGGAAATGTGTCAAAAAGGAAATTCATTCTGGGATTCAGGGTAAAAGTCATAAACTGCAGCCATTCTGTTTAAATGGTGCCCAATGAGATCACTATGATTGATTGGGGTTTAAAATGTTTTCAACAATGTTTCAATCATAACATGGGAACCAGTTCACCTATCCATGTGTTTCCTGACTTGCTCACACAAGTACTCCATACAACAGTCTTACCAAGCAACTAGCTGTTTTTCCACATAGACTTTCAACCGATTGGTGACTTTGTTCAAACGTCGTAAATAATGTAAATTGTGTATTGATCGAACTTATTTCAGGAGATCAATGTAGCGTCTTTGAAAACTGGAGGTTTAATCTCTTATGGTGATATTTGATAAATTAATGATGAAATAAATTGAAAACATGTGATAAATTAATAGTTTACTTTGCTTTAACAATTTTGCTGCCAAGGCAATTAAAGGCTTTTGAAAACAATGCAGATTCAAGAAATCTGCATTGTTTGCCACTTCGACATTCAATTTACCACATTTTAAAACATTTATGCATTCATACTGCACTTTCCCATTGCAAAGATGATTTTTTCAGGTTGGCCTTTTCGTCAGCCAATGAAATTGTCGCCTCCAAAAAAGTATTATAAAGGATAACCAATATAAATAAATGAGATGGAGAATCTGTGATGGCCGAGTGTAACGATGTTAAAATAACCATTTGTGGGGTTTTACGCAGCTTTCAAAAATATTTCTGTTAAATCACATCAACAGTTCACTTATTCACGATACCTTGGTAAATACATCATTTATAGGCTAGTGGGTCTGCTTTGCAAATGGACACTCCACCATATCCACCTCGACTGGTGATCAAACCTGGGACCAAATCCCCAACACTAACTCCTAGATACCAAACCAGTTATGTTTTATCATACAATTTCATTACACATTAAAAGGAACACCTAATCATAAATACTTATGGTCAATTTGATACAACCTTTTATGCGGTGTTGTTGGGTTCATATGGAGGAATTACGCAGAAGGATTATGAAAATCCCAAAGATTGATTCACTCTTTTGGAAATCGAACCCTGGTTGTATCAATCACGAGTCTGACATACTACCTGAGTCACTATCTCTGTAGCCTGGTACGTAAATGGTCAAATTACTCCTTCATGTCAAGCCGCGGTAGCCAAGTCAAAGGTTATTAATTAAGGAGTAGTGAGTTTGAATCCTGGCTCGGACATTTATTATTTCTGATGAATAACAAAAGACATTCATCTTCTACCAATGGGCTTTGTGTGGGAAGGTTGCCTGTGAAGACTTGTGTATACACTACATATATTGTTAGTTGACTTTCCATTTTGGGCACTATACTCTGTATACTGTATTATATATGTAAATTATTTTCTTTATAAGCTGCTTTTTTTACGAAGACGGGCAACCATTAGTGAGTGAAAAGTAAAACCTGATTACTTTAACCCTTCCCTATTACATCCTATTTGCAGCAGACGACTTTAAAAACATACAGGCAGAAATATAAAAAATCTCAATGAACGAAATTATAATTATTGTATCGAGCTGAAGAAATTGTGGCAAAAGAAGAAATACTGAGTAGTCGTTTGCTGCAGATGTGTCTGTATGTGGGAAAAAGGTTAAGGTGTTCCACTACTTGTATAGCATTAGTAGAGTCCTTTGATTTGAAAATCTCATAGATAAAAAGGCACCCAATCTGGATATCGCCTTAGTTTTGTCGTGTTTTGGTTGCAGGAAGTCATGGGGTTCGATCCCCAGATAGGTTATTCGAAATACTTTAAAAATGGTTGTAATGGCTGTCCTCCTTGGCATGCATGATTGCTGGGTTAGAATTAACCCTTTCCCTCATACAACAATTCTGCAACAGACAACTTTGAACATTTTTTGTCAAAACATAGAAAATCTCAATAATTGAATGGATAACCTATGACTTAAAGTGGAAAACATTGTGGCAAAAGGAGAAATTGCATGTTTTGTGCAATTTCTTCTTTTGTCACTATGTTTTCAAAAAGCTGTCTGCTGCAGAGGCGTCAGAAAGCGTCTATATGAGGGAAAGGGTTAAGACTGACTCAGTTTCAGTAGTACTGGTATCTTTCACAGGAATCACTGTTATGTAACTGAAAAAATGTTTAAAGGGTCTTGAAAGACTCGATACATATAAAACCTGGACAATTTAATTTGTTCTTTGGGTACAGATTTGAGACAGTTTGTCAAAAGCAAATTGTACTTGTTTTAAGCAGTTTCTCTTTTTTCCCATTATTTTTTCAAACTACATTGTACTTTTCTTTTTGCACATGCGTCATTGTATCAAAGACGCAGTTACACGCATATCTGGTTGGCATATTGGACCATGCACGTATTGATACCATGCTATACCATGCATGTATTGATATTTGGCGATTCTGAATTTAAGTTATATGCTTCTAGAAAAACATTCTTAGTGTATTCATGACAACTGGGGAACAGAACTGTGTGTGCATTTAAAAATAGTATTTGGGGCTAACTTTCCAGATTTTCTTGGGCAGAAGATGCACTTGGGTCTATACAAAATAGACTGACAGTGAAGTCTCTGCTGAGACAGTTTAAGCACAGACTCGCCTGATTCTTCACTATTCGCAGGTACATTAAGACCTCAAATTGTAGATGCTGTTGACTGACATGGTTATGTATTCTTCATGCAACAGTTCCATTAACACTGATAATAATAGCATTAAATAGTACCGAACAAATTTACTGAGGAAACGGTTTTATCAGCCGAAAGCGTTGGATGCATCCATCTGCAGCAGCAAGTGTTCCAAAAATGGAGTATTTTTAGATCACCTAGAGCCAAAGGCTCAAGGTGAGCTATTCTGATCACTTTTTGTCCGTCCGGCGTCGTCCGTCGTTAACATTTGGACATTTAGATCATCTCCTCCTTAACCACTTGACCAATTTCAACCAAACTTCACAGGAATGTTCCTTTGGTGGACCTCTTTCAAAATTGTTCAAAGATTTAAATTCCATCGAGAACTTTGGTTGCTGCGGCAACAGAAAAGGGGAAAATTGCCAAATCTTAAAAAATCTTCTTGTCCAAAAGTACTGGCCCGATTTGAAAATTATTTTGCACAAATGTTCCTTGGGGTACCCTTTACCAAGATTGTTCAAATATTTCCGATCGGTTGAAAAACATGGCTGCCAGGGCGCGGAGCCTGTTTTCCTTATATGTTCATTTTTAAATTTTAAAAATCTTCTTCTCCAAAAGTACTGACCCGATTTGAAAATTATTTTTCACAAATGTTCATTGGGGCACCCTTTACCAAGATTGTTCAAATATTTCCGATCGGTTAAAAAAACATGGCCGCCAGCTGTTTTTTTTTTGTTAAAATTTTAAAAATCTTCTTGTCCAAAAGTACTGGCCCGATTTGAAAATTATTTTGCACAAATGTTCCTTGGGGCACCCTTTACCAAGATTGTTCAAATATTTCTGATTGGTTGAAAAACATGGCCGCCAGGGGGCGGAGCTTGTTCTCCTTATAATGTGCATTGTTAAAACTTTGAAAATCTTCTTGTCCAAAAGTATAAGCCCAATTTGAAAATTATTTTGCACAAATGTTCCTTTGGGCACCCTTTACCAAGATTGTTCAAATATTTCCGATCCGTTGAAAAACATGGCCGCCAGGGGGTGGAGCCTGTTTTCCTTATATGTGCATTGTTAAAACTTTAACAAGATGTGTTTGTGAAACACTGATGCCCCCCAATGGCAACATCTAGGTCAAAGGTCAAGGTCGCCAGGTCAAAAATGTTGGTACTGACAGAAAGGTCATGTCACAAGGAATACACATGTGAAATATGGTAGCCGTACCTGTTATGGTTCAAAAGTAGTGGTCAAGGTTAAAGATTTTTTCGAGAATGGCAACATCTAGGTCAAAGGTCAAGGTGAAAAATTTTGGTACTGACAGAAAGGTCATGTCACAAGATATACACATGAAATATGGTAGCCGTACCTGTTATGGTTCAAAAATAGTGGTCAAGGTTAAACGTTTTTTTCAAGAATGGCAACATCTAGGTCAAAGGTCAAGGTCGCAAGGTGAAAACTTTGGTAGTGACAGAAAGGTCATGTCACAAGGTATACACATGTGAAATATGGTAGCCGTACCTGTTATGGTTCAAAAGTAGTGGTCAAGGTTAAAGTTTTTATCGAGAATGGCAACATCTAGGTCAAAGGTCAAGGTCGCAAGGTGAAAATTTTTGGTAGTGACAGAAAGGTCATGTCACAAGGTATACACATGTGAAATATGGTAGCCTTACCTGTTATGGTTCAAAAGAAGTGGGGAAGGTTAAAAAAAAAATTGAGAATGGCAACATCTAGGTCAAAGGTCAAGGTCGCAAGGTCAAAAATGTTGGTACTGACACAAAGGTCATGTCACAAGGAATACACATGTGAAATATGGTAGCCGTATCTGTTATGGTTCAAAAGAAATGGCCAAGGTTAAAGTTTTTTTCGAGAATGGCAACATCTAGGTCAAAGGTCAAGGTCGCAAGGTCAAAAATGTTGGTACTGACAGAAAGGTAATGTCACAAGGAATACACATGTGAAATATGGTAGCCATACCTGTTATGGTTCAAAAGAAGTGGTCAAGGTTAAAGTTTTTTTCGTGCAGACAGGCCAAAAACTACATCTAGGTCAAAGGTCAAAGGTCAAGGTCGCAAGGTCAAAAATTTTGGTACTGACAGAAAGGTCATGTCACAAGGAATACACATGTGAAATATGGTAGCCATACCTGTTATGGTTCAAAAGTAGTGGTCAAGGTTAAAGTTTTTTTCGTGCAGACAGACAGACGTGCAGACAGACAGACAGACAGACAGACAGACGTGCAGACAGGCCAAAAACTATATGCCTCCCGAATCGGAGATATCATTTAAAACGCAGTTTGGTTTTTATGTCCCTTGAATTGAATGATTCAGGGCATAATAATGCCATACTGTATGTCTTGTCTGCCTGTGAAAAACCTTATCTTTTGACAGGTCAAGAGAAAGGGCTTTTAGGTTAATAAACAACAGGTCTCTTATGTTGCCCTCTACCAAATTTGTTCAAATCGTTCAGCTCTACCGAACAAGATCAAGGTTCAACATTAATCCTTGACCAAACAACATTGCCTAGTTAACAGTAGGTTCAGTTCAATAACATTTTTGTTTGACTGCCTCGTATGAATGGTCTTGTTAGCTCCACTGGCTGAAAGCCAGTCGAGCTTATGTCATGGCGAATTGTCCGTTGTGTGTCCGTGCATGCCTGCGTGCGTAAACTTTTTGCTTCAAACAACTTCTCCTCCCTAACCACTTGGCCAATTCGAATGAAACTTCATAGGAAGCATCCTCTCAATGTCCTCTCCTAAATTCCTTCAAATGTTTTGGATCTATACAAATTTCTGGTTTCCATGGCAACCGAAAGAAAAAAAAGTGAAAACTTAAAAAATCTTCTCCTGAAAGTGTCATGCCGAATAATTTTGTAGAAATGTTCCTTGGGTGACCCTCTATCAGATTCCTCCAAACCAAGTTGATTGGTCGAAAAACATGGCAGCCAGGGGGGCGGGGCTATTTTGCCTTATATGGCTATAGTGAAAACTTAAAAAATCTTCTCCTCCGAAAGTGTTTGGCCAATTTTCAATTTTTTTTGTAGAAATGTTCCTTGGGAGACCCTCTATCAGATTCCTTCAAGCCATGTTGATTGGTCGAAAATAAAAGTTTAAATATTGCATTGAGTTGAAAATATTGTGGAAAAAGGAGAAATTGCTCGTTTTGAGAAATTTCTTCTTTTGTCACCATTTTTTCAAAAAGTCGTCTGCTGCAGAAATCAGGGCTCATTTTCCATTAACGTTGATAGTAAAAACTTAAAAAAATCTTCTTTCCAAAAGAACTGGCCCGTTATGAAAATGTTTGTTGGGTGACCCTCTTTAAGTTTAACCCTTTCCCACCTGCACACTCATTTTGACGCAATAGCAGCAGATGACTTTTGAAAACTCATGATGAGCAATTCCTCCTTTGGTCACAATGTTTTCAACTTTAACAATTTAACAATTAAGCTATCTTTTATGGAGATTTTTTAGTTTTTTGCCCAGATATTTCGCCGTGGTCGAGTGGTTCGAGTCGGGGATTTGAAACCGCCCATCCTGGGTTCGATCCCCAGTCGCGGCATGATGGTTACGGTGGAGTGCCCTTGGGCAAGGCACATTTTCTAGCCTTGTACTGGCTTGTTTACCCAGGGATCATGAATAAGTGAACTGTTGCCGTGATATAACTGAAATAATGTTGAAAACGGCATAAAACTCCCAATAAAACAAAGTTGTCTGCTGCAGATTTGTTGTATGTGGGAAAGGGTTAAAAATGTTTTAAATTATTCTAATCCAGAGGGCAGTGTTCATTTTCCATATATGTCTATAGTAGGGCTTGTTTTCCTTGTATGTCTATATAGTATAGTGTACAGCTTCTTGTACCAAAGTACTGGCCCAATTTGAAAATAATTTGGCACAAAATTAATGTTCCTTGGCTGACTTTCTTCCTAAATTGTTGAAACTATTTCATCTGTTTGAAAACATGGCTGCCAGGGGGTGAGGCTTGTTTTCCTTATGCAGTGAATACTTACACAATCTTCTTGTACTATTTAAGTTCGGACCAGATTAGAAAATAATTTGGCACAAGTGTTCATTGGGTGTCCCTCTACTCCAAATGTTGAAATTGAAAGAATTTGCAGCAAATAACTAAAAACGTCAAGGTAAAAATATAGAATATCTATATAAATATGTATAATTGAATAGAGTTGAAAAAATATTGTGGCAGAAGGAGAATATAATGCTAGTGTTTAATCCTTTCCCTCATATAGACGCTTTTTGAAAACATAGTGACAAAAGAATAAATTGCTCAAAACAAGCAATTTATCCTTTTGACATAATATTTTCCACTTTTAGTCATAGGTTATCCATTCAATTATAGAGATTTTCTATTTTTTGACAAAACATGTTCAAAGTCTGCTGCAGAAATGTCGTATGAGGGAAAGCTAGCTGCAGATGCCTCTTCATGCGAAAAAGTG
Source organism: Serripes groenlandicus (assembly GCA_031761405.1). Lineage (NCBI taxonomy): Eukaryota > Metazoa > Mollusca > Bivalvia > Cardiida > Cardiidae > Serripes > Serripes groenlandicus. Next base: position 142,022,888 of record JASEVX010000003.1, read on the forward strand.
TTAAAAGCTATGTCACTATTTCAAAACCAACATATTAGCTGTATCACGTTAAAAGTGATGTCACTATTTCAAAACCAACATATTAGCTGTATCACGTTAAAAGTGGATGTCACTATTTCAAAAAATGTTAGCTGTATCACTTGGTCCAAAATTGCCACAATAAGCATTTACATGTATGTACACAAAAATAAAACATTTTATGAATCGGTTATGATTTATTTCAAACTCTCAATTATATTTTTATTAATTACAATATTGAATAATTAGAGCCAAGCAAAGTTCATAATTTACATATACAATATACAATTTTGTTAACCCTTTTCCACATATGACTGAAATCCTTTGGAGAAAAATATGAAAAATCTCTTTCTATAAAAGTTTAGTTTTAATAGAGTTGAAAATAATGTGGCAAAAGGAGGAATTGTTTATCATGATCATTTTCTCCTATTGCCACAATATTTTGAAAAGTTGTGTCTGCAGAGGTACTAGAAAGTGTCTGTTTGTTGGAAACGGTTAAAAACTTCATACAACTAATAAATGATATTTTGATATATATCTAATTACAAAACAAAGCACTTTTTCATTACCAACACATTGTTATTTTAACGACAACTATAATAAGGAGAATCAAATTCAATTTAAGGACATATTACGCAACTCTTTTACTACAATATATTTTCATACAAATAGTGATTTAAATTTTATTACAAAAATCGTTAATATCCCAATTTCTTCAACACAAACAGTTGTTTTTTAAACAATCATTTTTGGGAATATCACAAACAATTAAAGGATGTAACAGAAATATAACTTCATAGCAATAATTAATTATTCATTTCTATATCACTTTTTCAATACCAACATCTTGTTCTTTAGATGAAAATCATAATACATATTTCCTAATGAAAACCTATTACCTCAGAATATTATCCTTACAAATATAATTGAAAAAGAGGCTATTTAGGCTACTCATGAATATCTTGGAGAAAAGACTATCAGGATAATCAGAATCAATTAAAGCACATTCCACAAATCTGTTAAACTTCATTCACCACCATGGTGGTGTAGTGATAGAGCGTCGCCTCGGGTGCGGGAGGTCCTGGGTTCATTTCCCGGCTGGGTCATACCAAAGACTTCAAAAAATGGTAGTAATGGCTGCCCTCGTCGGCGCTCAGGGTTGCGGGGTTAGAATTACGACTGAATGGCTGATATCAGGATGAATGGACCAGTAGGACTAGTAACTTACCCAAGAAACGCCGTAATATAACTGAAATACTGTTAAAAACGGTGTAAAGCATCAAACAATCAATTATTATATAAAACTTCATTCAAAATGTAATTGATATTTCAGTTTAAGTTAATTTATTGCAATTTATGGACCCGGATCAGCCTAAGCATGCCGCGCAGGCTTACCCGGATAGACACTTTTGAGCCTCCTGTGGATTTTCTGTTTCAGTAATCATTACTCTATACCTCTATCCCCCTGAGACGGAATGTGTTGGCCCGGATCAGTCTGCGTGGACCCCACAGGCTGATCTGGGTTGATACATTACGCAGAGGCCATAATGTTGGTTTTCTCGCGGGACGGCTCATATAAAGAATACATACACATTTCTGGAGGAGAGTCATATAACTAAGATATTTTTCAGTATACAGTATAAGGACAATCACAATCAATTTATGACATTATACAAATCTGTTGACACTCATACAATATGTAATTGATATTTTAATTAAAGTTTTAAGTTTATTTATTATAATTTCATTAGACTTGCCCCTCCATGAGGATAACATATATACTGCTGACTGACGGTAACATAACATATAAAGCATACATGTATACAAATTTCTGGAATAAGAGTCAACAACCATCGGTGTCCAACGATGAACATGTATCCTACTAAACACCAAAAATGTAATTTGTAAAAAACAAATAAATATTCCATCACCTTCACATTATTTAATCCTTTTACTCATAAAACAACTTTGCAGCAGATGACTGAAAACTTCTTCAGGGTAAAAATATGGAAAATGTCTATAAGTAAAAGTATAGTTATTGAATGGATGTGTCAAAACTTGCATGTGGGAAAGTGTTGAAGAGCAACCATTTTAGGACCACCACATGTTTATAGCTGGTAGCTCAGTCGGTAGAGAAAATGACTGTCAGTATAGGGTTTGTGAGTTTGAACCCAATCTTTGCAAAATAAGCGGGCAACATCATGCTATGACTATAGGTTGAAAGCCGCGTTGGATTTCATTTAAACAAAATTCATAATAGAAAACCTTTAAATGGGATGTAAACATCCCATTTCGTTTAAACATTGGAGTCATTTTTTTCTGGAGAACTGGAGTTCAAGAAATGTTACCCCTTGACATTCACTGCTTTTTAAGATCTCTCCATTCCATGCTTAATACAATTCAAATAAAGAAGAACATTTTGTTTTGTTTAATTTTCATGTGACTGTTTAACAGAGTTTAAATGATATATTTCCAATCAAATTGCTGACACTAGTTTCATCAAATTAAAATGATTTATAACGTTCTTTTTCAAGAAACTAAAATCAGCAATTTTCGTTGATTTTCAGCAATTTTGTGCCGAAATTATGTTATATCAAAATAATAATAATTTCCTAAAACTGTGTAGAGACTATTTCATCAATCTGCATCGATGTTAGCTAATGTAAACTATTTTTGAATGTGGATGAAAACAGCTCTAATAAGTTATGACATTCCTTATTCCAGAAATCAGAAATTTTAGTTACAAGAATTGAATATTTACCCAAAAAGCTGAATTTGACACTCACAATTGCTATTATGTTCCATTTGGAACCTTCAGGTCATACGCTTTTTCATAAATGTCTTCTGTAACAAAAAGATAATTACTTTTTCCTTTAAAAAAACTGAGTGGAGAGTAGGCCATTAATTAGAAAGAATCGTTATTTTGAATGTAGTTTAAATCTGCCAACAAATACAAGAAATTGGTGATATTCCCTAAATTGTTGGTATTATTACCCCCCAAAATGTCACTTTGGTGACCTACCGGTAAATAAGAATTTTCTTCTGATTTGCAACCATGTTTTGTTTTATTGCATTGAATAAAAGCAAAAGAATAAGTTACAACTTGAGTTACTTTGACACAAATTATTGTAACTTTAAATCAGCAATCTTTGCTAAATTTTGACATTTTTGCTCCAAAAGTATAATTTTTATCAAAAGATTCACTGGACACGGGCCGATTCTGATGGAGTATGGTCTGGAGAAGTGGTGCCTACCAAAAAACACATAGTCATCCCTATCTAGATTCCTAGGCATCTTTTCAGCTTTTGACATTCGAGCAATTATTAGATATGTTGTTTTATGGCATATTCTGCTCATCCAATGTAAAAAAAAAAACACCTTTATACCAAATGTGTCTGGGTCAATACTTAACGACCAGACTAACTAGTTGTTGTGAGTCTGTAAATTAAAAACTTGAAGTTGAAAGGTGATATCACCCAGTTTCTTAATATTACCAATGGTTTAACTTTCAGAAGTTGTTTGTCTAAAAGTAACTTCCTACAGAAATATGCTGTGTGTACTCCGCAACAATTTTCTGCCTTTTGTTATCACAATAACCTCCAGTATCTCCAGAACCTCCAAATCCTGAATCAAAATAACCTCCAGTATCTGCAGTACGTACAAATCCTGAATCGGGCATCAAATGGTTCTTCAGGGAGAGTAACGACTGGTTAAGTGCTTCACCAGACTTCGAACCAAGGAGGTTGAATCGTAGCGCATTGGGATTTACTGGGTAATGTGGGTACATTTGGTTTATATATCTGTTGGAATGAAAGAAATGTGGCAGAAGCTTTTTTTGCAGGCTAACCTCAAGAAAGTCGAAAAAGTAGTCGAGAGCATCTGCAACTCCATCCAAGCGAATTTGGTTGATGTACTGGGTATGCAGAATGACGTAGTACGCAATATGTTTAAGGTGATAAGATCGTAACACCGTAACAATTTGTGGCGGTGCTGTGTTTCCAGACTTTTTTGTCTTCGTAAAGTATGTCTTCAGGATGCGGAGGGCTGTGATGATGTACCTCTGTTGTTGATTGCATCGAGCAACATCGGCCGTATGTTTTTCATAGCCAGAAGAACAGACTCGCCAAACGATTTCTGTGTCATGGAATTTTGAAGATTTCAGACTTGCTTCTTCTGTCCACTTGAATACAGCATATACTGGACAGTCCATGGTCGATCCAGGGCGAGCAGGGTCTGGAACCTGATCTTGTCGCAATAGCAGACCTGGAACCACATCTACATCAATTTCTTTACCATTCGCTCGAATCTTTAAATTGATTGATGGGGGATTCATACTTCGAAAAACTTTGAACGGGACAGATTGACCTCTTATTTCCAGTTCCTGGATAACTTTCTGGATTCTATCGATGGACTGGTCGATGATGGACTGGAAGACCTGCTGATGAAGGGCCTTAGAATTCAGGCAGACTGGTTTGACTCCATTTGGGCTTTTCTTGAAGACTTCCTTTTGGTAGAGTTTCGGAAATTTGCTTTTGAGTGCATCCATATTTTTGTTGCATGTCATTTTACAGAATTCGGGTATGAATTTATCAGACGTGGTCTCAATGCTCTCTTGAGTTAGGTATATGCCATCTATATGGTACAGTAAGAGCGTGTCAAACTCGTCTGGTGCAATGACCTTAAGGCCTTCTCGGGAACTTCCTTGGCGTACATAGCGTTCGATGCGGAGACCCTCAAATTTTTCAGCAGCTGATCTTACCTCTTTAATCAGCAGCTCTAAAATCGCATCTACAGTCTCTCTGGCCTCGGCCCATTCTTTCTTTCCGAAGTCAATATCTCCTGCAATTACATAGGTATTAAGATAAAGGTTAGTAATGTGGTCTTTTCCCCTTCATATATCTAGAAATATGCTATCTAATAATGCTTTGGAAGTTGCCCAATGTGCTGACTTTTTGTAAAAAGAAATTATTTCAAATTTAATCTTTTCCTCAATTATGACGACTTTACAATGTCAGATGTACATTTGTTTGGGCATATATTTCATTTTGGTAAAGCCAAAAAGTCTATAGGAAGCTATTTCCCTGATATTTGACAACACGAAATTTCTCCTTTCTTGTTTTTGAACAACTGGTATCAAATTTATACATCAAATTTGTAAGGATGCTACATTGTTCTCCTGTGATTATTTCAAATCGGATGACTATTAAAATATAATTTTAGGTAAATTTATGTTTCATGCTTGTCTGTGAATTATCAAGAGGTATTTCATTTCAACCTGCTGGTTGTCATTGTAACTAAAAATAAATTTAACGTCTTTAACCCTTTTCCACAAACAACAGATATGCAGCAGAAGACTGAAAACATTTTGTCAATTTTTTTAAAAAACCTCTACATTAAAGGTAATCAGTGACTAAAGTTGAAAACATTGTGGCAAAGGGTGAAATAATGAGCAATTTTGCCCTTTTGCTACACTGTTTTCAAAAGTTGTCTGCTGCAAAGGTGTTTAGAAAACATCTATATGTGGGAAAGGGTTAAACCTTTACCTATCTAGAATTTTCCAAATTGAATAAATTCACAAAATTTTGAAGAAATCATTTTTTCCATGAAGTCTATTTTACAGATATGAATTAAAGCATCACAATTTGTTCTTATCCCAAAGTTACAACTTCAATCATCTTGGTATTATTTATTTACATCACAGTCTTTATAAATGCTTACTTTTCTACATCAATAGATAAATTACATATTACTACTAGACTAAGCTACTAAGTTGGTGTTCTAAGTTCTCTCTTATGTGACTGTCAATGTTGAGGAGAATATGCCAAATCTCAAGAAAATATTTTCTACCAAATAGACATATTTCTAAGTAATATAGAAAGCGTTAACGTGAATTAGACATTTCTATGTCAATGAAATTAATTGATCTCATGGGAAGAGAAATACACCATCTAAACAGAATTGCTGCAGTTTATGGCATATTTGAAAACATCAAGACAAAAAATGAAATTCTCACTAAATGAAAGTACATGTAAAATTATCAAATATTAAAAGTAAAAAAAAATATTGTGGTAAAAGGAGAAATTGCTCCTTTTGAGCTTTTTCTTCTTATGTCACGCTGTTAATAAAGGTCATCTGCTGCAGATGTTTTTGCATGTGAGAAAGTAAACTGTTTACCTATGTATGGTGAAGACTTCAGTTTCACTTCCCAGTGAGGCTTGTTGTTGCCATACTCTGTTACTGGTTTACGCCACTGATTGAAGTGTGACCCAACATTATGTAGATCAGTGTCCGATGTAGATGATTCATTTGTTCCTTCTAAAACCTAAAAATAACAAGATAAAGCAAATATATTATTGTATTCTTTTCCGAAAAGATTGATGATATCCTTGAAATCATTGAAGAAAAAGGAAAAATTGTTTATTTAGAGCAGTTTTCCTCCCAGAGTACTGAGGCAGTGTGGAGTGTAATATGATTCATGAAGTCTTTCAGAAGTCCCAAACATGTGAAAGGATGCTCATGTCATTGTTCTGTACAAGAATAAATTGGAGAAATTCAAGACATCAAATTGCCATCCAGTATCAATGGCATCATTCCAACGTAAATTGTGTGACAGGTGTTTTGAATAAATTCCATGACCAATCACAATACTTTTGCTGAAGATCAGTTTGGTTTACGATAGAAGAGTTAAATGCGTTAACAGCTCTAGACGATTTGACAAAAGCATTAAATATACATTTAATAGTCTTTCAATGTAAATTATAAAAACTAAAAACCTATTTAAAAAAAAAATTGGGCGGGGGGTTATACTCTAAGTTGTTAACTTATTTCCTAATATTCTAATTGGACTAGCAATTCATCTGGTATTCCCTAGAGATGGGTTCTTGAACCTGTATTCTGACTCGGGAGCGAGAGGTCGTGAAATCGATCCCTAGAAATGTCATACCAAAGTATTTAACAAGATCTTGCTGCGGAGCGAATGCCAAGGCATGTCCGTTTGTTTCTAAGTAAAAAAAAGGGGGCATTTCTGAATAAACATTAAAGCCAGAGTTATGTGACTTGGTATAGACATGCATATTGTTCCCAGAAAAAATTGCACCAAATGTTTAACGTTTTTTTGAGTTTTGGGGTATGGTTAAGGTTTTGTGACGAAGACGCAGACAACAACGATGCAGACATCCAAGACACCAAGAGTATCACAATAGCCTGACCTTTTTACTTTCGAAAAACAGACAAGCTAAAAATGGTAGTATTATGGCTGCCCTCTTTTGTGCTCAGGGTTGTGGGTTGAACATTACGACTGACAGGCTGGTGTCAGGAAAAATAGACCAGTAGTACTGGTAACTTGTCCAGGACACGCCATGATATAACTAAAAATTTCCTAGAATTTCCATATACCAAAGCAATGCAACTATGACTCGAGATTTGTGAAACAAACCTTTGAATATAAAATGACTGATAAAACTAACCAGTACAATTTAATTTCCTACCGTAATATTATAATGTCTTGGGCATTATAAATTCAAAAGTTTCTTCACATTTAACAAACAAATAATTGATATTGTAAACAGAATCCCTACAGGATTTGCAAAATGCACCTTAGCTCATAGGAATAAGCACTTAATCGACATCATTTGTAAACAACAGCTTGATTCAATCCATAATCTGAATCATGGTATAGCTGATTGGTGTCCTACATATTGAATATTGAGCTTTTAAAGGATGTAGCCTTCATGAAGTAAATCTAGTTATTGTTTTAGCATGCTGTTAACTCATTTTCAACAATGTTTTCAATTGTGTATGAAATTATACCCTACTACCAATTTCAAGATGTTTTTTCAAAAAACCTTTTTTCCTCAAATAGCTTTCATAGCAAACACCTCTTATAAAGCATGCCATGTAAACAAAAAATGATAATAACTGAAATCTATTTCCAGAGAATTGAAAGATAAACAAAAAAATTACCCCTCCCCTGACAAAGATGAAATTTAATGCTTAATTCAGTTGTAGCAATGGAAACAAAGAGAAACTGCTTAAAAAAGCAATGCCTCCATTTCCCACAATGCCATAAAGTCTGCATCAAAAGTATCTTTGAATTTTCCAGATATCAAATTTTTTACCTCAGATACTTTTAAAGAAAACAATTTAAAGAAAAAAATGTATCATGTAAACAATTAACCCTTTCAAACATGCCGACACATTTTGACTTAATTTGGCGCAGATGACTTGTGAAACATTGTGGCAAAAGATGAAATTGCTCATTAGCAAGTTCTCTTTTTCTCACAATGTTTTGAACTCTATTTAATAACTACACATTCCTTTATAGAGACTAATATTTCCATATATTTTAATCTTGATATCAAATTCATCTGTTGCAGATTTGTTGTATGTAGTAAACAGATAAATAGACAACAGCAGAGAGAAACTTACAATGCCATGTGAAATGATCTGTGAGGCCTGTTGCACATCCCTATCTGTTATTCCATTAGAACACATCTTTCTTCTTTGAATGTTCTCAGTAACTGAATAGATGGACTGTTTATATCTGTATAAGTATGCCAGTGTATTTTTGGAAAATGAATATTGCACAACAATATTATTACCGTATATCTTCCTTTTAGGACACAGTCATGTAACAATTGATAGTTAAAGCTTATTTTGTAGTGATGAGGGCTGTCAATCCAGGTTCACATGTTTGTATTTGGGAAAGAAGCCATATGCCTGAGAAGAAAATTGTGTGAAATAAAGGTGCAAGAAACACATGTTAGGTGATGTGGCAACCATGATATACATTTAATTGAAATACTATTAAAAATGTCATTTGAACTCAATTCAATCAATCAAGAGATGTTTCAGATCCCGGGATAAGGAGACATAAACCTGATCTAGCTTTTTAGACTACTGAATTGTTAATTGTTGGTCTATATCAATTAAAAACAAAAGTCGCCATTAATTATTTTTGGTGTCACTTATGTCCAGGTCAAAGTCATTCTTTCAAAACACTGAACAAATGGTTTGGCTTTAAAAGTTTTTGTTATGTATAAGGTTTGGTGAAATATTTTGTGACAGAACTTCAATTGTATGCAGATTGCATTTAGATTATGTGGGGTCATCCTGGGGGTCAAGGTGATTTGTACATTAGATTTATTGTGTTTTTTCCTTTTTATCATGGTTAAAACTATATATATCTCGGCATTCAATGAAACAATTCAGTTGTTTAAAGTTGGCAATACACCAATCATATTACAGCTACTATACAGTATTCTTAATTTGATTGGTTGATTGGCAACCATGAGCTACCAGACTGTGTCACTGAACAATGATGATGACTGGTTTTATGGCTATGTAGTGATTTTGTTCACCTATCAAGTGCAGTGTATTTAACAGCGATCAACTATGGTATTTACAGACATATTAACTGTCTAGTATGACCCTACAGAAGAGGTAAACATATAAACCATTTTCAGAAAATATCTGCTATCTTTTGCCTTTATTAAAACGCCATGCTGAAAAGCGAAAACTGACCATCATGAGGCAGAGCAATTTCTTATATTTCCATTATGTTTTCAATGTCCAAAATGTATCTACATTCTGGAAAGGATTAATTGGCAGAGATTTGTTTACCTTGATATTTATTAAAAGCTAGATGTTTATTCTTCTTTCTTTTTCTAAACATTCACCTGATTCAACATTTGTTTACGTTTGAAAACATTGTTAGAAAATTAGAAATAAGCCATAATGAGCAATTTCTCCTCTTGTCAGAAGAGTTAATGTTCTACTTCTTTTCCAAATTAAGTTGATATGAGCCCATTCATGAGCAAAATATATCTTTGAGGTCCACCAAGATCTATACTGTTCATTATGGTAATACAGGCTTGTTAAAGGTGTCTGTCAACATGTGCAGATTTTGATAAAAGCATAATTATATACAGGCTGATCTGAACCTATACTGCTCACACAAGCCAACTTATACCTTTTCCTATTGCCAAGTTTTACCCTGTATTATGTCATTAGAGATGTTTAAATGTTTGAACCCGATCAACCTTGGTGTTTTACCCGGTACGGTACGTACTTGTTTATCATTTTTTACAACAGTTACTCTGAGGTACAAGTTTTATTTAGCCCTGATTCTCATACAGACGCTTTCTGGTGCCTCTGCGGCAGACGACTTTTTGAAAACATTATGGTAAAAGAAGAAATTGCTCACAATGAGCAATTTCTCCTTTTATCAAAATGTTTTCAACTCTAATTAATGATTAAACTCATTTGTATAGAGTTTTAATGTTTTTCCTGATATGTTTTCAAAGTCATGTGCTGCAGGTCAAGGATTGTTGTATGTTGGAAAGGGTTAACAGTATTGATGACGATCTCATCCGGATGTTTGTGCAAACATAATATGTATCTATCTATCGTAATCAAATTTGTAATCAAAACTGTACTCCATCAATTATCTTTCCTTTGCAAAAGACGTCTTTTTAAAACATTGTGGAAAAAGGAGAAATTGCTCATAATGAGTAATCACAAGTTTTGTCCCAATTATTTCAAAGATGTCTGCTTCAGTGGTCTGCAAGTGGGAAAGGGTTAAGCCACTAGTGCAGCTTGTTCTTGATCTACATTTACATTGCAAGCAATGACCTATAACTTGTTTTCGTAGCACTTGCACATGTTGCATATTTAACCCTTTCCCACATATAGATAATTTATGACGCCTCTACAGCAGACGTCTTTTGAAAACATTGTGGCAGAAGGAGAAATTTTTCCTTTTGTCACAATGTTTTCAATCCTATAAGTTAATTTTTCGTTTATAGATTGGTGTTTTACCATATTTGTATCAGAGTGTAAAGTTGACTGCTGCAGAATTGTTGTAGATGGGAAAAGGTCAACCCTTTCCCTCATACAACAATTCTGCAGCAGACGACTTTGAACATATTTTGTTAACAAATAGAAAATCTCTATAATTGAATGGATAACCTATGACTAAAAGTGGAAAACATTGTGGCAAAAGGAGAAATTGCACGTTTTGTGCAATTTCTTCTTTTGTCACTATGTTTTCAAAAAGCCGTCTGCTGCAGAGGCTCCGAAAGCGTCTATATGAGGTAAAGGGTTAATTGAAGTTGATTTGTCTGTCTGCAGTAAAATAATGTCCACAATAGGTAAAAGAGAAGAAACATTGATTGATAAAGGTACATAATTCTCCAAGAATTGAAAACGAAAGTACAATTTTGGTAAATATCCAATATTTTCAAGGTTATTATTAAACAACAGCTGATCTGTTATTCAGGACTGCATGCACTTTAACCCTTTACCGCATGCAGATCATAATGTGCAATACCACCTTTTGCCTCAACCTTTGAAACTTATTAATTAAAAATTATACTTTCATTTATGGAGATGGCAATCTGGTTAATTCTCTAATATAAGCTTATCTGAGTTATTATGTCTCCCCCTGTATACAGGGGAGATATATTGTTTTTGTCCTTGATGTCTGTCTGTCTGTCTGTCTGTCTGTCTGTTCGTCCCCAAAATCTTGTCCGATCCATATCTCCCAGACGGCTTGAAGGATTTTCATGAAACTTGGGTCACATGTTCACCTCATCAAGGCGACGTGCAGAACCCGCATCTCGACAATATAGGGTCAAGGTCAATGTCACGCTTGAAGGTCAAAGGTTTGAGGCTTTATTTCGTGTCCGCTCCATATCTCCCAGACGGCTTGAAGGATTTTCATCAAACTTGGGTCACATGTTCACCGCATCAAGGCGACGTGCAGAACCCGCGTCTCGACAATAAAGGGTCAAGGTCAAGGTCACGCTTGAAGGTCAAATGTTTGAGGCTTTATTTCGTGTCCGCTCCATATCTCCGAGACGGCTTGAAGGATTTTCATGAAACTTGGGTCACATGTTCACCTCATCAAGGCGACGTGCAGAACCTGCGTCTCGACAATATAGGGTCAAGGTCAAGGTCACGCTTGAAGGTCAAAGGTTTGAGGCTTTATTTCGTGTCCGCTCCATATCTCCCAGACGGCTTGAAGGATTTTCATGAAACTTGGGTCACATGTTCACCTCATCAAGGTGACGTGCAGAACTTGCGTCTCGACAATATAGGGTCAATGTCAAGGTCACGCTTGAAGGTCAAAGGTTTGAGGCTTTATTTTGTGTCCGCTCCATATCTCCAAGACGGCTTGAAGGATTTTAATGAAACTTGGGTCACATGTTCAACTCATCAAGGCGACGTGCAGAACCCGTGTCTCGACAATATAGGGTCAAGGTCAATGTCACGCTTGAAGGTCAAAGGTTTGAGGCTTTATTTCGTGTCCGCTCCATATCTCCAAGACGGCTTGAAAGATTTTCATGAAACTTGGGTCACATGTTCACCTCATCAAGGCGACGTGCATAACCCGCGTTTCGACCATACCGGGTCAAGGTCAATGTCACGTTTGAAGGTCAAAGGTTTGAGGCTTTATTTTGTGTCAACTCCATATCTCCAAGACGGTTTGAAGTATTTTCATGAAACTTGGGTCAGATGTTCACCTCATCAAGGCGACGTGCAGAACCCGCGTCTCGACCATACTGGGTCAAGGTCACGCTTGAAGGTCAAAGGTTTGAGGCTTTATTTTGTGTCCACTCCATATCTCCTTACAGGATTTTCATGATACGTGGGTCACATGTTCACCTCATCAAGGCGACGTGCAGAACCCGCGTCTCGACCATACAGGTTCAAGGTCGAGGTCACGCTTGAAGGTCAAAGGTTTTAGGCTTTATTTCGTGTCCACTCAATATCTCCAAGACGGCTTGAAGGATTTTCATGAAACTTGGGTCAGATGTTCACCTCGTCAAGGCGACGTACAGAACCCGCGTCTCGACCATACTGGGTCAAGGTCACGCTTGAAGGTCAAATGTTTGAGGCTTTATTTTGTGTCCGCTCCATATCTCCTTAAAGGATTTTCATGAAACTTGGGTCACATGTTCACCTCATCAAGGCGACGTGCAGAACCCGCGTCTCCACCATACCGGTTAAAGGTCAAGGTCACGCTTGAAGGTCAAAGGTTTTAGGCTTTATTTCGTGTCCAGTCAATATCTCCAAGACGGCTTGAAGGATTTTCATGAAAATTTGGTCACATGTTCACCTCATCAAGGTGACGTGCAGAACCCGCGTCTCGAACATACTGGGTCAAGGTCAAGGTCACGCTTGAAGGTCAAAGGTTTGAGGCTTTATTTTGTGCCGCTCCATATCTCCAAAACAGCTTAAAGAATTTTCATGAAACTTGGGTCACATGTTCACCTCATCAAGGCGACGTGCAGAACCCGCGTCTCGACCATACCGGTCAAGGTCAAGGTCACGCTTGAAGCTCAAAGGTTTTAGGCTTTATTTCCTGTCCACTCAATATCTCCAAGACGGCTTGCTTATGTTTAGCAACAGTTGTTAACTGTTTTGAAGAATACTTCAGTCTTGAATGTTACAGCTGCAGTAAAAATATGTGTTTCTGTAAACCATTTGAAATCATGTCCACTTTGTACCAGGTCAAGACAAAACATTAGTAATTAAAAATTGAGTACTGTCCAACTTGGTCAAATTTTTGTTTGTCTGCTTTATAGGTTGGAATGTTTTGAGAGATTTTGACAGATATTTGAGGGGGAGACATATGTTTTTGTCAAAACAATTCTAGTTGTGATTGACAATGTGGTTGGCATAATTCAGACGAGCGACATACCTAGATGTTTTCAAAATCTTCTGCCATAAATTTGAATGTTGGAATGTTGGAAAGGGTTAAGCTTGTCAAAAAGCTATTAAATTACTACATAAGTTGTATTTTAGTATCCTTTCCCATTTACAGATCACTTGTGAAAAAATTAGGCAAAAGGGGCAATTTCTCCATGGGCAGAATTTAGCCAACTATATTTAATGGTTATAACTTCATTTATAGAGATTTACTACATTTTTAAAGTCATCCGCTGCAGTTTTGTTGTATGTTTGAATGGGGTTTAGCATTGATTAGATTTGTAGGTTGGCCTTGAATTCATTTGTTAGATCTAGGTTGGTCAAAACAGGCAATTGAGGTAAATGATTCTCTGGGAATTGAAAGTGAAACTACAGTTATTCCACAGTGACCAAGTTATGACTGTCAGAGTTATTTACCCTAAATGACATTTTTTTAAACAATGTAGATCAAGATCAGTCTATGCTTCAAATCACTATCAAAATCTTATTGGAATTGAAATTGTTTTAAAATTTGTATGTAGTTCTGATAGAACTGGGGAGATGCACAGGCTGAACTGAACATACATTATAAACAGATGAAAACCTGTACTTACACTATTCACAGAGTGATGCAAACATATGCATTATCAGGCTTAGTTAGACTTGTGCCTGTAGCAATTTATCCTTTTACAACAATGTTTTCAAATGTTGTCTACTCCAGATGTGTCATAATGCATCTGCAAGTGGGAAAGGCGCGACATTTGCCCTAACTGTTGGTGATAATGCTTTCATATTTGGAACATGTGTTCCTTGTGACAAGACACTTTTCATCTTGTGGCCTTGACATTTATCCTTGACCTACCATACTTCTGTGAAACTCGGTTGCCACATGAAAACATCGGTGTTTCACATACACATTTTGTTTCTCATTTCAGTTGTTTCTCCTCCGTATACGATGTATATGGGACTAGACAAAAATGAAAGTAAGTATGTACTTAAATAACACTTTGCTTGTTACAGCCAACATCTGATAGTTTGGCAGCAGAATCTTTTTTGAATAAAATTGTTGGAAAAGGAGAAATTGCTCAAGGTGAGCAATTTCTCTTTTTCTAATTATGTTTGATGATACTGTATGATAATAGTTTTCCAGATTATACACTTTTTGCTTCAGATATTCTTGAAGCAGACAACTCTAAATGTATTATATCAGAAAAATGTCTAAGCTCCATTTTTGACCTAGAATTCAATAAAATATTCATAATAAATAATAGATCTATTTTATGTTTGCATTATACATTACTTGCTTAATAAATTTTATGCCGTACCCTGATAGCTCAGTCAGTATAGATGCAGTTTGTCAAATTAGGGGTTGTGAGTTTGAACCTCAGCTAGGCCAATATTCTTTCCGCCATTTGACATATGTATATGCGTCAAGTTTTATAAAAACATTTTTTTTGTATTCTACCAATGGGCTAACAGTCAATGTGGAAAAGCAGCCAGGTTGTTTTGAAAGAGGTTTGTGTGGAGTACTGGTGTACGAAAGCGAGGAAACACCTGGTTAGGTGAACAGGCTCAGCTATATGACGATTTAAACCCAATCAAGCAATCAAGCATAATTACTTAAAATTGAATCACAATAATGATATACACTTATCAATGTGATTCCTTAATTTTGGATAAATCCCATTATTATCTCCCAGCTGAAGGCGGACAGAATATTGGTTAGGTGTTGCCCTTCAATCCTTCTGTTTTTAGCTCGACTATTCGAAGAATAAGGAGGATATTGCTCTTGCCCCGGCGTCTGCGTCAGCATCTTATTGGTTAAAGTTTTTTACAAATACATGTACTAAACTCTTCTATACCATCTAACATATTAACTTCAAATTTGGCATACTTGTTTCTAATGACAATATAGACAACTGCAGCAAGTCACATAACTCTGTCAACCATATTTGTAGAGTTATGCTCCTTTTTGTACTTAGATTTTGTCACAAAAACAAAAACATTACCTATATATAAGCTATTACTTTGCCATTTCTCAAAATTTCTTCATCAATTTTTTTTTGTAATGACAACAGTGTTGCGTAAAGGTCACATTTGATAAAGTTATGCCCCATTTTGTACTCAGATTTTGTCATGATAACTTAAAGTCAGCAATCATTCTACCATTTCTTAATATTTCATGTATACCCTCTACCTGTAAAAAACCCTCCTCCAACCCCCTCCCGAAAAAGTTTCATATCTTTGGCCTTAATTCTTACACAATTAAAAAAAAACATGTTCTTAGACAAAATCCACATTTTTACTGACATGCTTTCAAATAGTCAATCGTGCTGTCATGAGATAGCTCTTGTTATTTTGGCGAGGATCTCATTTCAACAAATTAACGTTCTTTCTGTGTCAATTCAACTATGTTTTTTACCTGCAAAATCCTGGACGTTGTTGGATTTACAGTGGCAAAGCTAAACATTATCCTTTATCCTGATATTGACAATTTTAGATGCATCAGCATAAAACAACTTTTAACCCTTTTCCAGCAATTATACTTTCATTTATGGATACTTTCCTCATTTTTGCATAGATGTTTTCAATGCTGTCTGCTGCCAATTTTGTGTTTGTGGGAAAGGGTAATGAGCATAATGTTGGGCTATAATTTGTTACTATTGGCAAGCAAGAAATTGTTCAAAATGAGCAATTACTTGTTTGCCAACAGTAACAAATTATAGCCCAACTCCCCAGTTATTACTTACTTTTTAGCTCAAGGTGAGTTCTTGTGATCGCCTTTTGTCCGGCAACCGGCGTCCGTCAACATCTTCTCCTCAGTAACCAGTGTGTCAATTGGGATGAAACTTCACAGAAAGCTTTCTTTCAATGACTTCACCAGAATTCCTTCAATTTTTTAGGATCCATGCAGAATTCTGGTTTCCATGGCAACCAAATGAAAAAACCTTTAAAATTCTTCTTCTCCCAAACTTATTGGCCGATTTTCAAATAATTTTGTAGAAATGTTCCTTGGATGACCCTCTATCAGAAACCTTCAAGCCATGTTGATTGGTCAAAAAACATGGCCGCCATGGGGCATGGCTATTTTGCCTTATATGGCTTTAGTGAAAACTTAAAAAATCTTCTCCGAAAGTGTCAGGCTGATTTTCAAATAATGTTGTAGAAATGTTCCTAGGGTGAGCTTCCACCAGATTCCTTCAAGCCATGTTGATTGGTCGATAAACATGGCCGCCAGAGGGCGGGGTTATTTTGCCTTATATGGCTATAGTGAAAATTTAAAAAAATCTTCTTCTCCAAAAGTGTCAGGCCGATTTTCAAATTATTTTGTAGAAATGTTCCTAGGGTGACCTTTGTTCAGATTCCTTCAAGCCATGTTGATTGGTTGAAAACTATGACCGCCAGGGGTGGGGCTATTTTGCCTTATATGGCTATAGTGAAAACTTAAAAAATCTTCTCCTCCGAAAGTGTCAGGCAGATTTTCAAAGCAGATGATATCATGCATGTTAAAGGTAAAATGTTAGCCCTTTCTTACATGCTGACACATGAGCAGCAGATGACTTTTGAAAACAAAGTGGCAAAAGGAGAAATTGCTCATGATGATCATAAGTCATTCCCCCCTTTTCCACAATGTTTTTAACTTTAATTCAATATTATATTGAGTTTTCCACACTGCTGCCTGAATGTTTTCAGCGATGTCTCTCACAGATTTGTTCTATGTGGGAACAGGTTAATATGAGTTTTATTTGCTCTCTTTTGCTTTATTCAGATGAAGATTTTATAAGATGGGGATTTCCAGAAGATGTGTGGTTCGTAATAAATTTCTTTGATCAAGTCCTATGTAATTTGTAGCGGAGATTTATGTGCAGAACAAAGTATCAATCATGTCACAACAAGTTCAAAGTCACATGGGAAGGTCAAAAGGTCACATTGAAGAATTTCGTATCTCCTGAAAAGCTGGTTTGATTTTTATCTTGACTTTTCGGAAAATATGAGCTATTTTAGTAATAATTGGTAGACTTGCGCATGCGCAGAGGCTGCCATAGTCATAGTGAGTTTGAAGTCACGTGATGTATATGCCCTTCACCACCAACAATTAAGTGCAATTTTTTGTTTGACTAATTTGCGAAACATAGAGTAACGAAAAAAAATCCGATTATTCAAGCTTATAATAGAAAATAACAAGTCTTGTAAGTGTAAATATCATATTTAAAGTGTACACAATTATTTAGATATCACTACGCCAATATAGCACTGCACCGCGCAATTACCCTTTGTAAATTGTAACCCTTTTTTCCCTCTCGGCAGAGATGTAAACATCCACTCGCCCGCTAGCATAAGCGAGTGGAATGAAGGATCGGCTAGTACGAAATTCTAGGCGCTAGTCCATACATATTCGTTCATGTCCTTATTCATAAGATAGTATGCATTGCTAAGCCTTTTCTTTCTCTTTCTCTCAGTCCATCTATTCCTTCGACAACGATTAACGATGACTTTTGCATTTTGGATAGGTGCTTTCGACAAGGTCCGCGTCTAAAGAAACAAATTTCATCAAATGATTTGAGCGCTTTAAATCACTTGTTTATAAAGCGTTTAGATTACTTTGATTATAATAGGCAGAACGAATAACGAATAAATCTTGCAAGAAATCGATCATTTCTTTCGGCCAAAATCAGGTAAATGACCCGCGGATATTGGTTGTTACAACATAACTGATTCATCCTTTTATTCTAAATTTGTATTACACAGTTCAAAATTAGATTTTGACAGTTTGTTCGTTATGATTTTGACGCGATTCAAGATTTTGACGCGATTATTTCGTTCATAGAGTTGATTACTAACAGATGACTAAGTTGATGATGGAAAGAACATTAACAAGTTAAGTTAAGCTAAAACATGCACAGGCAGGCGAGTGTTTCATTAGGATAAGTGCAACACTCAATTCCCAATCCTGCTTGCCCTTTAACAAATCACAACCCACCCCACAATATAAAAACTCTGCAGCAGACGAATTAAAAAAATCTGAGCAAAGATACAGAAAATCACATTTATTGGAAGTGTAATCATTGAATATAGTTGAAAACATTGTTGCAAAAGGAGAAAGCTTGTTATGAGCAATTTCTTCTTCTGCATCAATGTTTTCAAAAGTCGTCGGCTGCAATTACGTATGCAAGTGGGAAAGGTTTAAATAAGAAACACTTTTTCAAATGATAGTTAGTTGGCTATTCTAGTATATAATGTCCGTCTTAAATAATAATGACAAAACTTTCAAAAAACAAGAAAAATATTTTTTACAATTTAATTGAAAACATATTTAATCAAAGTTGGGAAAGTTGTCCCTTTCCGTGCTTTAGTTGACAAATAACACATTGACACAATTTCAGATTTAGGCTTTGTTTCTGTCAAACTGCTGAAGAAGACAACACTGAGACACACATTTTGATTAAAAGTTTATTTAAAAAAAGGAATAATTTTATTTATGATAAACAACATTACAATGATGGTGTAGAAAATACATGTCAACAATAAATTTTTCAATTTGTACATTCATTGCACAGACCAAATCTTAGCAAGTTTGAAATTATGGACCTCTCAGCACATTTTTTTCTCAATTCATTACTTCTTAGCAGGATTTTACTGCTAAAATTGATGATTTATTTTTATTTTTGGCCGGATTGCTTTAGCAATTCCGGTCTATAGATTGGGGATGTCTGTCTCTCCGTCTGTCTGTTCGTCAACATTGTGGTTAAAGTTTCAGGTTGAGGCAAAATCTCAGCACTGGAAAGGGTTACACACTTGAAACTTTGCCTGAAGGTAACCAGTAACAAGTTCTATTGATTTATATGGTTACTTTGACCTTGACCTTGGTTTGTCAATTTTCAAGGTCAAATTGCCGACAATCCGGCGTTACAGTCTTCAGCAGTTTCTTGTTAAATATGACATAAGAAAGCCTTCCCTCAACATTTTGAAAACACCCTCAGAAGTCACCAGAATGCACCATGTTGCGTCCAGGATTTCAATTTTCTTTTTAAACATCAAGTCAAGGGTAAAATATGATAACTTAAGTGAAAGTTTCAGTTGTTTCATTGGAGCGCCACAGGGGGACTGTATGTCACCATTTATTTTTGCAATGTATGTAAATGACTTAGAGGACTACATGTCTCTAAATGAATTTGACGGCGTGGATATGGGCATGTTGAAATTGTTTTTACTACTATACGCGGACGATATAGTTTTATTTGCAGAATGCGAGTGCAGTTTACAAAATGGTCTTGAAATACGTTTTAGTTATTGCGAAAAATGGAAATTATCAGTAAAGGTAAAGAAAACAAACGTTATGATATTTAGAAAAAATGGAAAAATATCGAAAAAAGTAGTTTTTAAATACAACGGTAATCGATTAGAAATAGTGAAACAATTTACATATTTATGCATATCATTTTCTTCAGGAGGGTCCTTTCAACAAACTTTTGACTATATATAGAAGGACAAGCTTTAAAAGCAGTTCTTGCATTAAAACAATATCTAACAGTATTAAAAAATATCACCATTAGTCATACACTTGAACTTTTTGATAAGCTTATACTACCAATACTTAATTACGGGGTCAAGGTATGGGGCTTCAGAGGGGCTATAACGCGCAGAAAGGCTGCATACTAGATTTTGTAAGCAACTACTACACGTCAAAAGTCAGACTCCTAATAATTTTATATACGGTGAATTGGAAGTTACAACGCCTTTCTTTGATGATTAAATACTGGTTAAAAGTCACGAGAACAGACGAACGCAAATACATAAAGGCAATCAATATGCAAACAAATGTTAAATGATATAAATGAAAATAATGAAAATTGGGCATCAAAGGTTAAATATATATTGAATAGTTTTGGTTTTAGTTATGTATGGATGAATCAAGGTGTCGAAAACATTAACGCTTTCATAAAAATATTTAAACAAAGGGTAAAATATATTTTTTATCCAAAACTGGGATGCCGATCTAAGTCAAACCTCTAAAACTAAAACATATATTCTAATCAAATCCTTTGATTTTAAGATGTATTTAGTCAACATAAAAATAAAGAAATATAGATTTGTATTAATTAACAAAATTTAGACTTTCAAGTCACCAACTGGAAATTGAAACTGGAAGAGGGAAACAACCTGTTAACTGGCCAAATATAAATAAATTTCAAATGTTAATGAAATCAGAGCAAAGATCTATGTTATGCAAATTGTCCAAATATATTTACTTAGCGAATCTTAAAAGAGATGGTGAAACTTAATTTTATCATGCTTTTCTCCAGAGACATATAAACACATGTGTTTATATGTCTCTGTTTTCTCTTATGTAAAATTGTAATAAATATGTATTGTAATATAAACCGCCAAAGGTATTGTAAATTTTGGCGACAACATGTATTTATTATATATGCCAATAAAATATATTGAATTGAATTGAATTGTTCAGACTCCTATATCAGACCGTAAATGCAAGTTATGTAACACAATAGAAGACAAATTTCATTTTTTACTTGAATGTCCATTAACTCTTTTCCACATGCAGACGCATTTCGACGCAAAAGCAGCAGACGACTTTTGAAAACATTGTGGCCAAAGATGAAATTGCTCATGATGAGCAGTTTCTCCTTTGGCCACCATGTTTTAAACTTTAGTTAACAATTAAGTTATCTTTTATGGACATTTTTCAGGTTTTTGTCACAATGTTTTCAAAGTCGTCTGCTGCAGATTTGTTGTATGGGGGAAAGGGTTAAACAATGATCTAAGACAAATATATATAAGAAAATATTATTGGTCTAGACCAAACATTCCTAAATTCATCGAACTCTTAACAAGCAATAACCAGAAAACATTATCCAAATTATGCATTTTTCTATATAAAAGAATGAAGTCACTTGTATAATTATCTCATTTAAAATGTATGTATTTTATTGTTGTTAACTGTTTTTCAAAATGTAAAAACTAAATATGTATATATGTGTGTGAAATGTTTATCAAAGTTTATTCCCATTTTCGAGATTTTCTTTTTAGTCCTATTCTTCTACGATACAGGGATAATGATTTTAAAACATTCCGAACCGAATGATATTTTCGAAGTAGGGGTCACTTAACTTTCACTAGCCCAACAAGAAATGATGATCTTGGAACCATTTCATTCTGGCCTGATGCATCATTTCTTGTCTGCCATGGTGGGGATTTATTTAAAATAAATATTCATATATGCACTTCTGTATCTCTTCTTAAACGATCGCAATTCTACCTTCAGTACTTTCAGTACTTTGATTTTACTCACCCTGGTGTCGGCGTCACACCTTGGTTTTGCATGCAACTACACATATTTCGCCATAGGTCAGTTACTACTGGATTTATTGCATTGACACTTTCAACAAAGCTTCCCAACTATCACACCTATGTAAACAATCAAGTCAAATTATAATGCAAATTATGGCTTTTTTTTATAACTTAGAAATTCTGGTTAAAGTTTTGCGTGCAACTACATTAAGAATCCATATCTCAGTAACAACTCCATGCATTGCATTGACACTTTATACATCTCTTCCCAACCATCACACCTATAAAAATAATCAATTTAGATAACTCTATCTTGCATATAATGCAAATTATTGCCTTTTATTATTATACTTGAAATCCTCTACAGTGCGGCAATATGGAAAGATTTTAGTTGCATGGTCCAATGATAGGATTATTATTTAATAAATATTGAATAAAATAAAATTTGAAAAATTGTGGCAAAAGGAGAAACTGCTCATAATTAGCTATTTCTCCTTTTTCCACAATGTTTATGAGGTGTCTGCTGGCTGACACAGATGCATCACAATTTGTCTGCATGTCAGCTTCGAATGCATAAAATGTCGTCTATATCATGGAAAGGGTTAATTACATGTACCTGTATTCATTTCAGGTTTCATGTGGACAAAGTTTCATCTGCACATGTGTATTTACGTCTGCATCCTGTAAGTAATACATTTAATGGACACATCTGCAGCAGATGACTTTTTCCACAATTCTTTTAACTCAATTCAATAATTAGACTTTCCTACTTACAGCATGTCTGCAGCAGACGACCTCAGAAACATCTTTGCATGTATATCGAAAATCGCTATTAATAGAAGTACATGTATAACTATTGAAAACATTTTGGCAATGGGAGAAAATGCTCATTATGTCTTCTGCAGCAGATGCATCCACTTGAGTTTATATGTCGGAAATGGTCACAGAGATTTTCCATACTTTTGCCTAGAAGTTTTCAAAGTCGTCTGCTTCAGATTTCTTATATGTGGCGAAAGGTTTAATAGTTTACTTATACAATTTACTGTATTGCCATTGAGCTGTTAAAACGAGATTTCTATCATGAATGAAATTTACGTGAATGTAACAAAAAAGTGCACAAGTTTGTACTGCAGTGTTTTACACGGCTTTCAACAATTTTTAGCTCCACTGGCAGCTTATGTCATGGCGAATTGTCCATTGTACGTGCGTGTGTGCGTCTGTTAACTTTTTGCTTCAAACGACTTCTCCTCCCAACCACTTTGCCAATTCGGATGAAACTTCATAGGGAGCATCCTCTCAATGTCCTCTCCTAAATTTAAACCTTCAATTTTTTTTGATCCATGCACAATTCTGGTTTCCATGGCAACCGAAAGAAAAAAATAGTGTTAACTCAGAAAATCTTCTCCTCCGAAAGTGTTTGGCCAATTTTCATATGCTTAGCTCACCTGAGCTTTGCTCAAGGTGAGTTATTGTGATCGCCTTTTGTCCGGCGTCCGTCGTGCGTCGTGCGTCAACTTCTTCTCCTCAGTAACCAGTGGGTCAATTAGGATGAAACTTCACAGAAAGCATCCTCTCAATGACCTCACCAGAATTCCTTCAAATTTTTGGGATCCATGCAAAATTCTGGTTTCCATGGCAACGAAACCGAAAAGACTTCAAAATTCTTCTTCTCCCAAACTGGTTGGCAGATTTTCAAATAATTTTGTAGAAATGTTCCTTGGGTGACCCTCTATCAGATTCCTTCAAACCATGTTGATTGGTCAAAAAACATGGCCGCCACGGGGCGGGGCTATTTTGCCTTATATGGCTATAGTGAAAACTTAAAAAATCTTCTCCTCCGAAAGTGTCAGGCCGATTTTCAAATAATTTTGTAGAAATGTTCCTTGGGTGACCCTCTATCAGATTCCTTCAAGCCATGTTGATTGGTCGAAAAACATGTCCGCCACGGGGCGGGGCTATTTTGCCTTATATGGCCAAAGTGAAAACTTAAAACATCTTCTCCTCCAAAAGTATAAGGTCGATTTTCAAATAATTTTGTAGAAATATTCCTTGGATGACCCTCTATCAGATTCCTTCAAGCCATGTTGATTGGTCGAAAAACATGGCCGCCAGGGGGGGGGGGGCGGGGCTATTTTGCCTTATATGGCTATAGTGAAAACTTAAAAAAAGAATCTCCTCCGAAAGTGTCAGGCTGATTTTCAAATAATTTTGTAGAAATGTTCCTTGGGTGACCCTCTATCAGATTCCTTCAAGCCATGTTGATTGGTCGAAACACATGGCCGCCATCTTTTTTTAAGTTTTCACTATAGCCATATAAGGCAAAATAGCCCCGCCCCCCCTGGCGGCCATGTTTTTCGACCAATCAACATGGCTTGAAGGAATCTGATAGAGGGTCATCCAAGGAATATTTCTACAAAATTATTTGAAAATCGACCTTATACTTTTGGAGGAGAAGATGTTTTAAGTTTTCACTTTGGCCATATAAGGCAAAATAGCCCCGCCCCGTGGCGGACATGTTTTTCGACCAATCAACATGGCTTGAAGGAATCTGATAGAGGGTCACCCAAGGAACATTTCTACAAAATTATTTGAAAATCGGCCTGACACTTTCGGAGAAGAAGATTTTTTAAGTTTTCACTATAGCCATACAAGGCAAAATAGCCCCGCCCCGTGGCGGCCATGTTTTTTGACCAATCAACATGGCTTGAAGGAATCTGATAGAGGGTCACCCAAGGAACATTTCTACAAAATTATTTGAAAATCTGCCAACCAGTTTGGGAGAAGAAGAATTTTGAAGTTTTTTCGGTTTCGTTGCCATGGAAACCAGAATTTTTGCATGGATCCCAAAAATTTGAAGGAATTCTGGTGAGGTCATTGAGAGGATGCTTTCTGTGAAGTTTCATCCTAATTGACCCACTGGTTACTGAGGAGAAGAAGTTGACGCACGACGCACGACGGACGCCGGACAAAAGGCGATCACAATAACTCACCTTGAGCAAAGCTCAGGTGAGCTAAGCATATGAAAATTGGCCAAACACTTTCGGAGGAGAAGATTTTCTGAGTTAACACTATTCTTTTCTTTCGGTTGCCATGGAAACCAGAATTGTGCATGGATCAAAAAAAATTGAAGGTTTAAATTTAGGAGAGGACATTGAGAGGATGCTCCCTATGAAGTTTCATCCGAATTGGCAAAGTGGTTGGGAGGAGAAGTCGTTTGAAGCAAAAAGTTAACAGACGCACACACGCACGTACAATGGACAATTCGCCATGACATAAGCTGCCAGTGGAGCTAAAAATTGTTGAAAGCCGTGTAAAACACTGCAGTACAAACTTGTGCACTTTTTTGTTACATTCACGTAAATTTCATTCATGATAGAAATCTCGTTTTAACAGCTCAATGGCAATACAGTAAATTGTATAAGTAAACTATTAAACCTTTCGCCACATATAAGAAATCTGAAGCAGACGACTTTGAAAACTTCTAGGCAAAAGTATGGAAAATCTCTGTGACCATTTCCGACATATAAACTCAAGTGGATGCATCTGCTGCAGAAGACATAATGAGCATTTTCTCCCATTGCCAAAATGTTTTCAATAGTTATACATGTACTTCTATTAATAGCGATTTTCGATATACATGCAAAGATGTTTCTGAGGTCGTCTGCTGCAGACATGCTGTAAGTAGGAAAGTCTAATTATTGAATTGAGTTAAAAGAATTGTGGAAAAAGTCATCTGCTGCAGATGTGTCCATTAAATGTATTACTTACAGGATGCAGACGTAAATACACATGTGCAGATGAAACTTTGTCCACATGAAACCTGAAATGAATACAGGTACATGTAATTAACCCTTTCCATGATATAGACGACATTTTATGCATTCGAAGCTGACATGCAGACAAATTGTGATGCATCTGTGTCAGCCAGCAGACACCTCATAAACATTGTGGAAAAAGGAGAAATAGCTAATTATGAGCAGTTTCTCCTTTTGCCACAATTTTTCAAATTTTATTTTATTCAATATTTATTAAATAATAATCCTATCATTGGACCATGCAACTAAAATCTTTCCATATTGCCGCACTGTAGAGGATTTCAAGTATAATAATAAAAGGCAATAATTTGCATTATATGCAAAATAGAGTTATCTAAATTGATTATTTTTATAGGTGTGATGGTTGGGAAGAGATGTATAAAGTGTCAATGCAATGCATGGAGTTGTTACTGAGATATGGATTCTTAATGTAGTTGCACGCAAAACTTTAACCAGAATTTCTAAGTTATAAAAAAAAGCCATAATTTGCATTATAATTTGACTTGATTGTTTACATAGGTGTGATAGTTGGGAAGCTTTGTTGAAAGTGTCAATGCAATAAATCCAGTAGTAACTGACCTATGGCGAAATATGTGTAGTTGCATGCAAAACCAAGGTGTGACGCCGACACCAGGGTGAGTAAAATCAAAGTACTGAAAGTACTGAAGGTAGAATTGCGATCGTTTAAGAAGAGATACAGAAGTGCATATATGAATATTTATTTTAAATAAATCCCCACCATGGCAGACAAGAAATGATGCATCAGGCCAGAATGAAATGGTTCCAAGATCATCATTTCTTGTTGGGCTAGTGAAAGTTAAGTGACCCCTACTTCGAAAATATCATTCGGTTCGGAATGTTTTAAAATCATTATCCCTGTATCGTAGAAGAATAGGACTAAAAAGAAAATCTCGAAAATGGGAATAAACTTTGATAAACATTTCACACACATATATACATATTTAGTTTTTACATTTTGAAAAACAGTTAACAACAATAAAATACATACATTTTAAATGAGATAATTATACAAGTGACTTCATTCTTTTATATAGAAAAATGCATAATTTGGATAATGTTTTCTGGTTATTGCTTGTTAAGAGTTCGATGAATTTAGGAATGTTTGGTCTAGACCAATAATATTTTCTTATATATATTTGTCTTAGATCATTGTTTAACCCTTTCCCCCATACAACAAATCTGCAGCAGACGACTTTGAAAACATTGTGACAAAAACCTGAAAAATGTCCATAAAAGATAACTTAATTGTTAACTAAAGTTTAAAACATGGTGGCCAAAGGAGAAACTGCTCATCATGAGCAATTTCATCTTTGGCCACAATGTTTTCAAAAGTCGTCTGCTGCTTTTGCGTCGAAATGCGTCTGCATGTGGAAAAGAGTTAATGGACATTCAAGTAAAAAATGAAATTTGTCTTCTATTGTGTTACATAACTTGCATTTACGGTCTGATATAGGAGTCTGAACAATTCAATTCAATTCAATATATTTTATTGGCATATATAACAAATACATGTTGTCGCCAAAATTTACAATACCTTTGGCGGTTTATATTACAATACATATTTATTACAATTTTACATAAGAGAAAACAGAGACATATAAACACATGTGTTTATATGTCTCTGGAGAAAAGCATGATAAAATTAAGTTTCACCATCTCTTTTAAGATTCGCTAAGTAAATATATTTGGACAATTTGCATAACATAGATCTTTGCTCTGATTTCATTAACATTTGAAATTTATTTATATTTGGCCAGTTAACAGGTTGTTTCCCTCTTCCAGTTTCAATTTCCAGTTGGTGACTTGAAAGTCTAAATTTTGTTAATTAATACAAATCTATATTTCTTTATTTTTATGTTGACTAAATACATCTTAAAATCAAAGGATTTGATTAGAATATATGTTTTAGTTTTAGAGGTTTGACTTAGATCGGCATCCCAGTTTTGGATAAAAAATATATTTTACCCTTTGTTTAAATATTTTTATGAAAGCGTTAATGTTTTCGACACCTTGATTCATCCATACATAACTAAAACCAAAACTATTCAATATATATTTAACCTTTGATGCCCAATTTTCATTATTTTCATTTATATCATTTAGTATTTGTTTGCATATTGATTGCCTTTATGTATTTGCGTTCGTCTGTTCTCGTGACTTTTAACCAGTATTTAATCATCAAAGAAAGGCGTTGTAACTTCCAATTCACCGTATATAAAATTATTAGGAGTCTGACTTTTGACGTGTAGTAGTTGCTTACAAAATCTAGTATGCAGCCTTTCTGCGCGTTATAGCCCCTCTGAAGCCCCATACCTTGACCCCGTAATTAAGTATTGGTAGTATAAGCTTATCAAAAAGTTCAAGTGTATGACTAATGGTGATATTTTTTAATACTGTTAGATATTGTTTTAATGCAAGAACTGCTTTTAAAGCTTGTCCTTCTATATAGTCAAAAGTTTGTTGAAAGGACCCTCCTGAAGAAAATGATATGCATAAATATGTAAATTGTTTCACTATTTCTAATCGATTACCGTTGTATTTAAAAACTACTTTTTTCGATATTTTTCCATTTTTTCTAAATATCATAACGTTTGTTTTCTTTACCTTTACTGATAATTTCCATTTTTCGCAATAACTAAAACGTATTTCAAGACCATTTTGTAAACTGCACTCGCATTCTGCAAATAAAACTATATCGTCCGCGTATAGTAGTAAAAACAATTTCAACATGCCCATATCCACGCCGTCAAATTCATTTAGAGACATGTAGTCCTCTAAGTCATTTACATACATTGCAAAAATAAATGGTGACATACAGTCCCCCTGTGGCGCTCCAATGAAACAACTGAAACTTTCACTTAAGTTATCATATTTTACCCTTGACTTGATGTTTAAAAAGAAAATTGAAATCCTGGACGCAACATGGTGCATTCTGGTGACTTCTGAGGGTGTTTTCAAAATGTTGAGGGAAGGCTTTCTTATGTCATATTTAACAAGAAACTGCTGAAGACTGTAACGCCGGATTGTCGGCAATTTGACCTTGAAAATTGACAAACCAAGGTCAAGGTCAAAGTAACCATATAAATCAATAGAACTTGTTACTGGTTACCTTCAGGCAAAGTTTCAAGTGTGTAACCCTTTCCAGTGCTGAGATTTTGCCTCAACCTGAAACTTTAACCACAATGTTGACGAACAGACAGACGGAGAGACAGACATCCCCAATCTATAGACCGGAATTGCTAAAGCAATCCGGCCAAAAATAAAAATAAATCATCAATTTTAGCAGTAAAATCCTGCTAAGAAGTAATGAATTGAGAAAAAAATGTGCTGAGAGGTCCATAATTTCAAACTTGCTAAGATTTGGTCTGTGCAATGAATGTACAAATTGAAAAATTTATTGTTGACATGTATTTTCTACACCATCATTGTAATGTTGTTTATCATAAATAAAATTATTCCTTTTTTTAAATAAACTTTTAATCAAAATGTGTGTCTCAGTGTTGTCTTCTTCAGCAGTTTGACAGAAACAAAGCCTAAATCTGAAATTGTGTCAATGTGTTATTTGTCAACTAAAGCACGGAAAGGGACAACTTTCCCAACTTTGATTAAATATGTTTTCAATTAAATTGTAAAAAATATTTTTCTTGTTTTTTGAAAGTTTTGTCATTATTATTTAAGACGGACATTATATTCTAGAATAGCCAACTAACTATCATTTGAAAAAGTGTTTCTTATTTAAACCTTTCCCACTTGCATACGTAATTGCAGCCGACGACTTTTGAAAACATTGATGCAGAAGAAGAAATTGCTCATAACAAGCTTTCTCCTTTTGCAACAATGTTTTCAACTATATTCAATGATTACACTTCCAATAAATGTGATTTTCTGTATTATTGCTCAGATTTTTTTAATTCGTCTGCTGCAGAGTTTTTATATTGTGGGGTGGGTTGTGATTTGTTAAAGGGCAAGCAGGATTGGGAATTGAGTGTTGCACTTATCCTAATGAAACACTCGCCTGCCTGTGCATGTTTTAGCTTAACTTAACTTGTTAATGTTCTTTCCATCATCAACTTAGTCATCTGTTAGTAATCAACTCTATGAACGAAATAATCGCGTCAAAACCTTGAATCGCGTCAAAATCATAACGAACAAATTGTCAAAATCTAATTTTGAACTGTGTAATACAAATTTAGAATAAAAGGATGAATCAGTTATGTTGTAACAACCAATATCCGCGGGTCATTTACCTGATTTTGGCCGAAAGAAATGATCGATTTCTTGCAAGATTTATTCGTTATTCGTTCTGCCTATTATAATCAAAGTAATCTAAACGCTTTATAAACAAGTGATTTAAAGCGCTCAAATCATTTGATGAAATTTGTTTCTTTAGACGCGGACCTTGTCGAAAGCACCTATCCAAAATGCAAAAGTCATCGTTAATCGTTGTCGAAGGAATAGATGGACTGAGAGAAAGAGAAAGAAAAGGCTTAGCAATGCATACTATCTTATGAATAAGGACATGAACGAATATGTATGGACTAGCGCCTAGAA
The DNA here is from genome assembly GCA_031761405.1 of Serripes groenlandicus. Classification (NCBI taxonomy): domain Eukaryota; kingdom Metazoa; phylum Mollusca; class Bivalvia; order Cardiida; family Cardiidae; genus Serripes; species Serripes groenlandicus. Next base: position 142,053,295 of record JASEVX010000003.1, read on the forward strand.
TTTCGTACTAGCCGATCCTTCATTCCACTCGCTTATGCTAGCGGGCGAGTGGATGTTTACATCTCTGCCGAGAGGGAAAAAAGGGTTACAATTTACAAAGGGTAATTGCGCGGTGCAGTGCTATATTGGCGTAGTGATATCTAAATAATTGTGTACACTTTAAATATGATATTTACACTTACAAGACTTGTTATTTTCTATTATAAGCTTGAATAATCGGATTTTTTTTCGTTACTCTATGTTTCGCAAATTAGTCAAACAAAAAATTGCACTTAATTGTTGGTGGTGAAGGGCATATACATCACGTGACTTCAAACTCACTATGACTATGGCAGCCTCTGCGCATGCGCAAGTCTACCAATTATTACTAAAATAGCTCATATTTTCCGAAAAGTCAAGATAAAAATCAAACCAGCTTTTCAGGAGATACGAAATTCTTCAATGTGACCTTTTGACCTTCCCATGTGACTTTGAACTTGTTGTGACATGATTGATACTTTGTTCTGCACATAAATCTCCGCTACAAATTACATAGGACTTGATCAAAGAAATTTATTACGAACCACACATCTTCTGGAAATCCCCATCTTATAAAATCTTCATCTGAATAAAGCAAAAGAGAGCAAATAAAACTCATATTAACCTGTTCCCACATAGAACAAATCTGTGAGAGACATCGCTGAAAACATTCAGGCAGCAGTGTGGAAAACTCAATATAATATTGAATTAAAGTTAAAAACATTGTGGAAAAGGGGGGAATGACTTATGATCATCATGAGCAATTTCTCCTTTTGCCACTTTGTTTTCAAAAGTCATCTGCTGCTCATGTGTCAGCATGTAAGAAAGGGCTAACATTTTACCTTTAACATGCATGATATCATCTGCTTTGAAAATCTGCCTGACACTTTCGGAGGAGAAGATTTTTTAAGTTTTCACTATAGCCATATAAGGCAAAATAGCCCCGCCCCCTGGCGGTCATAGTTTTCAACCAATCAACATGGCTTGAAGGAATCTGAACAAAGGTCACCCTAGGAACATTTCTACAAAATAATTTGAAAATCGGCCTGACACTTTTGGAGAAGAAGATTTTTTTAAATTTTCACTATAGCCATATAAGGCAAAATAACCCCGCCCTCTGGCGGCCATGTTTATCGACCAATCAACATGGCTTGAAGGAATCTGGTGGAAGCTCACCCTAGGAACATTTCTACAACATTATTTGAAAATCAGCCTGACACTTTCGGAGAAGATTTTTTAAGTTTTCACTAAAGCCATATAAGGCAAAATAGCCATGCCCCATGGCGGCCATGTTTTTTGACCAATCAACATGGCTTGAAGGTTTCTGATAGAGGGTCATCCAAGGAACATTTCTACAAAATTATTTGAAAATCGGCCAATAAGTTTGGGAGAAGAAGAATTTTAAAGGTTTTTTCATTTGGTTGCCATGGAAACCAGAATTCTGCATGGATCCTAAAAAATTGAAGGAATTCTGGTGAAGTCATTGAAAGAAAGCTTTCTGTGAAGTTTCATCCCAATTGACACACTGGTTACTGAGGAGAAGATGTTGACGGACGCCGGTTGCCGGACAAAAGGCGATCACAAGAACTCACCTTGAGCTAAAAAGTAAGTAACAACTGGGGAGTTGGGCTATAATTTGTTACTGTTGGCAAACAAGTAATTGCTCATTTTGAACAATTTCTTGCTTGCCAATAGTAACAAATTATAGCCCAACATTATGCTCATTACCCTTTCCCACAAACACAAAATTGGCAGCAGACAGCATTGAAAACATCTATGCAAAAATGAGGAAAGTATCCATAAATGAAAGTATAATTGCTGGAAAAGGGTTAAAAGTTGTTTTATGCTGATGCATCTAAAATTGTCAATATCAGGATAAAGGATAATGTTTAGCTTTGCCACTGTAAATCCAACACCGTCCAGGATTTTGCAGGTAAAAAACATAGTTGAATTGACACAGAAAGAACGTTAATTTGTTGAAATGAGATCCTCGCCAAAATAACAAGAGCTATCTCATGACAGCACGATTGACTATTCGAAAGCATGTCAGTAAAAATGTGGATTTTGTCTAAGAACATGTTTTTTTTTAATTGTGTAAGAATTAAGGCCAAAGATATGAAACTTTTTCGGGAGGGGGTTGGAGGAGGGTTTTTTACAGGTAGAGGGTATACATGAAATATTAAGAAATGGTAGAATGATTGCTGACTTTAAGTTATCATGACAAAATCTGAGTACAAAATGGGGCATAACTTTATCAAATGTGACCTTTACGCAACACTGTTGTCATTACAAAAAAAAATTGATGAAGAAATTTTGAGAAATGGCAAAGTAATAGCTTATATATAGGTAATGTTTTTGTTTTTGTGACAAAATCTAAGTACAAAAAGGAGCATAACTCTACAAATATGGTTGACAGAGTTATGTGACTTGCTGCAGTTGTCTATATTGTCATTAGAAACAAGTATGCCAAATTTGAAGTTAATATGTTAGATGGTATAGAAGAGTTTAGTACATGTATTTGTAAAAAACTTTAACCAATAAGATGCTGACGCAGACGCCGGGGCAAGAGCAATATCCTCCTTATTCTTCGAATAGTCGAGCTAAAAACAGAAGGATTGAAGGGCAACACCTAACCAATATTCTGTCCGCCTTCAGCTGGGAGATAATAATGGGATTTATCCAAAATTAAGGAATCACATTGATAAGTGTATATCATTATTGTGATTCAATTTTAAGTAATTATGCTTGATTGCTTGATTGGGTTTAAATCGTCATATAGCTGAGCCTGTTCACCTAACCAGGTGTTTCCTCGCTTTCGTACACCAGTACTCCACACAAACCTCTTTCAAAACAACCTGGCTGCTTTTCCACATTGACTGTTAGCCCATTGGTAGAATACAAAAAAAATGTTTTTATAAAACTTGACGCATATACATATGTCAAATGGCGGAAAGAATATTGGCCTAGCTGAGGTTCAAACTCACAACCCCTAATTTGACAAACTGCATCTATACTGACTGAGCTATCAGGGTACGGCATAAAATGTATTAAGCAAGTAATGTATAATGCAAACATAAAATAGATCTATTATTTATTATGAATATTTTATTGAATTCTAGGTCAAAAATGGAGCTTAGACATTTTTCTGATATAATACATTTAGAGTTGTCTGCTTCAAGAATATCTGAAGCAAAAAGTGTATAATCTGGAAAACTATTATCATACAGTATCATCAAACATAATTAGAAAAAGAGAAATTGCTCACCTTGAGCAATTTCTCCTTTTCCAACAATTTTATTCAAAAAAGATTCTGCTGCCAAACTATCAGATGTTGGCTGTAACAAGCAAAGTGTTATTTAAGTACATACTTACTTTCATTTTTGTCTAGTCCCATATACATCGTATACGGAGGAGAAACAACTGAAATGAGAAACAAAATGTGTATGTGAAACACCGATGTTTTCATGTGGCAACCGAGTTTCACAGAAGTATGGTAGGTCAAGGATAAATGTCAAGGCCACAAGATGAAAAGTGTCTTGTCACAAGGAACACATGTTCCAAATATGAAAGCATTATCACCAACAGTTAGGGCAAATGTCGCGCCTTTCCCACTTGCAGATGCATTATGACACATCTGGAGTAGACAACATTTGAAAACATTGTTGTAAAAGGATAAATTGCTACAGGCACAAGTCTAACTAAGCCTGATAATGCATATGTTTGCATCACTCTGTGAATAGTGTAAGTACAGGTTTTCATCTGTTTATAATGTATGTTCAGTTCAGCCTGTGCATCTCCCCAGTTCTATCAGAACTACATACAAATTTTAAAACAATTTCAATTCCAATAAGATTTTGATAGTGATTTGAAGCATAGACTGATCTTGATCTACATTGTTTAAAAAAATGTCATTTAGGGTAAATAACTCTGACAGTCATAACTTGGTCACTGTGGAATAACTGTAGTTTCACTTTCAATTCCCAGAGAATCATTTACCTCAATTGCCTGTTTTGACCAACCTAGATCTAACAAATGAATTCAAGGCCAACACACAAATCTAATCAATGCTAAACCCCATTCAAACATACAACAAAACTGCAGCGGATGACTTTAAAAATGTAGTAAATCTCTATAAATGAAGTTATAACCATTAAATATAGTTGGCTAAATTCTGCCCATGGAGAAATTGCCCCTTTTGCCTAATTTTTTCACAAGTGATCTGTAAATGGGAAAGGATACTAAAATACAACTTATGTAGTAATTTAATAGCTTTTTGACAAGCTTAACCCTTTCCAACATTCCAACATTTAAATTTATGGCAGAAGATTTTGAAAACATCTAGGTATGTCGCTCGTCTGAATTATGCCAACCACATTGTCAATCACAACTAGAATTGTTTTGACAAAAACATATGTCTCCCCCTCAAATATCTGTCAAAATCTCTCAAAACATTCCAACCTATAAAGCAGACAAACAAAAATTTGACCAAGTTGGACAGTACTCAATTTTTAATTACTAATGTTTTGTCTTGACCTGGTACAAAGTGGACATGATTTCAAATGGTTTACAGAAACACATATTTTTACTGCAGCTGTAACATTCAAGACTGAAGTATTCTTCAAAACAGTTAACAACTGTTGCTAAACATAAGCAAGCCGTCTTGGAGATATTGAGTGGACAGGAAATAAAGCCTAAAACCTTTGAGCTTCAAGCGTGACCTTGACCTTGAACCGGTATGGTCGAGACGCGGGTTCTGCACGTCGCCTTGATGAGGTGAACATGTGACCCAAGTTTCATGAAAATTCTTTAAGCTGTTTTGGAGATATGGAGCGGCACAAAATAAAGCCTCAAACCTTTGACCTTCAAGCGTGACCTTGACCTTGACCTTGACCCAGTATGTTCGAGACGCGGGTTCTGCACGTCACCTTGATGAGGTGAACATGTGACCAAATTTTCATGAAAATCCTTCAAGCCGTCTTGGAGATATTGACTGGACACGAAATAAAGCCTAAAACCTTTGACCTTCAAGCGTGACCTTGACCTTTAACCGGTATGGTGGAGACGCGGGTTCTGCACGTCGCCTTGATGAGGTGAACATGTGACCCAAGTTTCATGAAAATCCTTTAAGGAGATATGGAGCGGACACAAAATAAAGCCTCAAACATTTGACCTTCAAGCGTGACCTTGACCCAGTATGGTCGAGACGCGGGTTCTGTACGTCGCCTTGACGAGGTGAACATCTGACCCAAGTTTCATGAAAATCCTTCAAGCCGTCTTGGAGATATTGAGTGGACACGAAATAAAGCCTAAAACCTTTGACCTTCAAGCGTGACCTTGACCTTGAACCTGTATGGTCGAGACGCGGGTTCTGCACGTCGCCTTGATGAGGTGAACATGTGACCCACGTATCATGAAAATCCTGTAAGGAGATATGGAGTGGACACAAAATAAAGCCTCAAACCTTTGACCTTCAAGCGTGACCTTGACCCAGTATGGTCGAGACGCGGGTTCTGCACGTCGCCTTGATGAGGTGAACATCTGACCCAAGTTTCATGAAAATACTTCAAACCGTCTTGGAGATATAGAGTTGACACAAAATAAAGCCTCAAACCTTTGACCTTCAAACGTGACCTTGACCTTGACCCGGTATGGTCGAGACGCGGGTTATGCACGTCGCCTTGATGAGGTGAACATGTGACCCAAGTTTCATGAAAATATTTCAAGCCGTCTTGGAGATATGGAGCGGACACGAAATAAAGCCTCAAACCTTTGACCTTCAAGCGTGACATTGACCTTGACCCTATATTGTCGAGACACGGGTTCTGCACGTCGCCTTGATGAGTTGAACATGTGACCCAAGTTTCATTAAAATCCTTCAAGCCGTCTGGGAGATATGGAGCGGACACAAAATAAAGCCTCAAACCTTTGACCTTCAAGCGTGACCTTGACATTGACCCTATATTGTCGAGACGCAAGTTCTGCACGTCACCTTGATGAGGTGAACATGTGACCCAAGTTTCATGAAAATCCTTCAAGCCGTCTGGGAGATATGGAGCGGACACGAAATAAAGCCTCAAACCTTTGACCTTCAAGCGTGACCTTGACATTGACCCTATAGTGTCGAGACGCGGGCTCTGCACGTCGCCTTGATGAGGTGAACATGTGACCCAAGTTTCATGAAAATCCTTCAAGCCGTCTCGGAGATATGGAGCGGACACGAAATAAAGCCTCAAACCTTTGACCTTCAAGCGTGACCTTGACCTTGACCCTATATTGTCGAGACGCAGGTTCGGCACGTCGCCTTGATGAGGTGAACATGTGACCCAAGTTTCATGAAAATCCTTCAAGCCGTCTCGGAGATATGGAGCGGACACGAAATAAAGCCTCAAACCTTTGACCTTCAAGCGTGACCTTGACCTTGACCCTATATTGTCGAGACGCGGGTTCTGCACGTCGCCTTGATGCGGTGAACATGTGACCTGACCTTCAAGCGTGACATTGAACTTGACCCTATATTGTCGAGATGCGGGTTCTGCACGTCGCCTTGATGAGGTGAACATGTGACCCAAGTTTCATGAAAATCCTTCAAGCCGTCTGGGAGATATGGATCGGACAAGATTTTGGGGACGAACAGACAGACAGACAGACAGACAGACAGACATCAAGGACAAAAACAATATATCTCCCCTGTATACAGGGGGAGACATAATAACTCAGATAAGCTTATATTAGAGAATTAACCAGATTGCCATCTCCATAAATGAAAGTATAATTTTTAATTAATAAGTTTCAAAGGTTGAGGCAAAAGGTGGTATTGCACATTATGATCTGCATGTGGTAAAGGGTTAAAGTGCATGCAGTCCTGAATAACAGTCCAGCTGTTGTTTATTAATAACCTTGAAAATATTGGATATTTACCAAAATTGTACTTTCGTTTTCAATTCTTGGAGAATTATGTACCTTTATCAATCAATGTTTCTTCTCTTTTACCTATTGTGGACATTATTTTACTGCAGACAGACAAATCAACTTCAATTAACCCTTTACCTCATATAGACGCTTTCGGAGCCTCTGCAGCAGACGGCTTTTTGAAAACATAGTGACAAAAGAAGAAATTGCACAAAACGTGCAATTTCTCCTTTTGCCACAATGTTTTCCACTTTTAGTCATAGGTTATCCATTCAATTATAGAGATTTTCTATTTGTTAACAAAATATGTTCAAAGTCGTCTGCTGCAGAATTGTTGTATGAGGGAAAGGGTTGACCTTTTCCCATCTACAACAATTCTGCAGCAGTCAACTTTACACTCTGATACAAATATGGTAAAACACCAATCTATAAACGAAAAATTAACTTATAGGATTGAAAACATTGTGACAAAAGGAACAATTTCTCCTTCTGCCACAATGTTTTCAAAAGACGTCTGCTGTAGAGGCGTCATAAATTATCTATATGTGGGAAAGGGTTAAATATGCAACATGTGCAAGTGCTACGAAAACAAGTTATAGGTCATTGCTTGCAATGTAAATGTAGATCAAGAACAAGCTGCACTAGTGGCTTAACCCTTTCCCACTTGCAGACCACTGAAGCAGACATCTTTGAAATAATTGGGACAAAACTTGTGATTACTCATTATGAGCAATTTCTCCTTTTTCCACAATGTTTTAAAAAGACGTCTTTTGCAAAGGAAAGATAATTGATGGAGTACAGTTTTGATTACAAATTTGATTACGATAGATAGATACATAGTATGTTTGCACAAACATCCGGATGAGATCATCATCAATACTGTTAACCCTTTCCAACATACAACAATCCTTGACCTGCAGCACATGACTTTGAAAACATATCAGGAAAAACATTAAAACTCTATACAAATGAGTTTAATCATTAATTAGAGTTGAAAACATTTTGATAAAAGGAGAAATTGCTCATTGTGAGCAATTTCTTCTTTTACCATAATGTTTTCAAAAAGTCGTCTGCCGCAGAGGCACCAGAAAGCGTCTGTATGAGAATCAGGGCTAAATAAAACTTGTACCTCAGAGTAACTGTTGTAAAAAATGATAAACAAGTACGTACCGTACCGGGTAAAACACCAAGGTTGATCGGGTTCAAACATTTAAACATCTCTAATGACATAATACAGGGTAAAACTTGGCAATAGGAAAAGGTATAAGTTGGCTTGTGTGAGCAGTATAGGTTCAGATCAGCCTGTACATAATTATGCTTTTATCAAAATCTGCACATGTTGACAGACACCTTTAACAAGCCTGTATTACCATAATGAACAGTATAGATCTTGGTGGACCTCAAAGATATATTTTGCTCATGAATGGGCTCATATCAACTTAATTTGGAAAAGAAGTAGAAAATTAACTCTTCTGACAAGAGGAGAAATTGCTCATTATGGCTTATTTCTAATTTTCTAACAATGTTTTCAAACGTAAACAAATGTTGAATCAGGTGAATGTTTAGAAAAAGAAAGAAGAATAAACATCTAGCTTTTAATAAATATCAAGGTAAACAAATCTCTGCCAATTAATCCTTTCCAGAATGTAGATACATTTTGGACATTGAAAACATAATGGAAATATAAGAAATTGCTCTGCCTCATGATGGTCAGTTTTCGCTTTTCAGCATGGCGTTTTAATAAAGGCAAAAGATAGCAGATATTTTCTGAAAATGGTTTATATGTTTACCTCTTCTGTAGGGTCATACTAGACAGTTAATATGTCTGTAAATACCATAGTTGATCGCTGTTAAATACACTGCACTTGATAGGTGAACAAAATCACTACATAGCCATAAAATCAAAGCGCTGAAAGCGCTGATGGTATAGGGGGCATATGTAAATTGAAAACATATGGCATAGATCATATGAACAAACATTGTTGAAACAATGAAACAATGACCTTTAAACAAACCAAACCAAAAATGTTTGAAGCAACACATATTGCCTGCCAATAACATATACCTCATTTGTCAAAGTTTTACCCTTTTCTTGTATAAACAAAATATCGAAGGACAAAAGATTGACAAAAAAACCCCGAGCAGCTACCCTTAATTAAAATATTTCTAGTTCAGAAATCACTAAAGATCCACAATGTATATTGTAATCATGCTGATAAATGAAAGACGATCGAAAGCATGATAGAGTTATGTTTCTTTTGCACTGCACAATTGCAGCTCTGAGTTTCCTATACACCAAGTCTTAAATTGATATATTGGACATATATTGAGACAATAACCGAAGAAATGAAAAAATTGAGTTTACACCTAAAAAACAGATTAGATTTGACGAAGTACAAATCTTGGGGAAGCACTCATTAACGAAAAAGGGATTTCACGGAACGCATGTGTTGCATATAATAAGGGAGAACATTGAAAGACAAAAATATACACACTCCAAACGCAGCATGCTTAATTTATGGTAATGGTGCACTGCAAATCTGTAGGTCATAAGTTACATACAAACCAAGTTTGAAATTGATACAATGAAAGTTAATTGAGACAATCGCTGAACTAAATAAGGAAAAATGGAGATAACTGAAAAAACAGACCAGAGTTATGTACCTAGTACTTTGCCGTTCTCCTGATCACACGGGTATAATTGTGACCACTATGAAATAAATCTGCCATACAGAAACAACGTGTTAACCAATACATGCAATCCATGACGGACGGACGAATGCACATTCAGGCAGACAGCCGGCCGGACGCCGGATTATACCTCCAAGCTTTACAGACGGAGACAACTCAAGTATTGATTACAGAAGACTGGTTCGATGCGTCAAAACACGTCAGCTTAGATTATGGTATTTGTAAAGTATTTGCAATTTAATTGTATCTCCGAAACGGGACCGGACCGTCAAGGTTAATTTTCAAAAACCTATTTAGACTACATTTCTAGTTTATTTGTCAACAGATATATCTAGGACTATATTACACGTTGATGAACGTTGAGTCTTAAATTAACGCAAATGCATATACATTATAATTTTAGTCCCAAAATCGCTAGAAGCTTCTCAATAATAAAATAAATAATGACCTTGCGGTTATAACTCGGATGTGTTGACAAATTCGGCCAAATTTCTTTCCGACGTTTGACAAAAGTCAATGCGACATGCGTCATTCGTCTTTCACCAATGGCTAAGTCTATGTGGAAACGCAGCCAGTTGCTTGGGAAGATTGTTGTGAGGAGTACTGGTTTGAGAAAACCAGGAAATACATGTGTAGGTGAACTGGCCGCCGTGATATGACTGAAGAAATGTTAAAAACGGCGTTAAATCCCAATCTATCAATGTTGAAATTAACTTATCTATAATTTGTAGATTTAATTTCTATTTCCTAGTAGGGTCTACATACAGCGACACATGAGAATATTCAACACAAAACGCGACCTGTTTTACCAACAATTCCCCAGTAGCGGTGAGACCGTTTGTAACTTTATTTCATGGCATGTATACACAGTAGGACCTCTCTCTTTGGACGAATTATGTTGTAACAAGTTTGTTTACAGTATTCCTTAACCTTGACCACATAGACTAAATATACAGCAAACAACATTGAACTAAGGCATAACTATTGACCTGAATTAATAAAAGTATGATTTTGAATAGTGATGAAAACATTGTGGAAAAAGACAAACTAGTTGATTATCATTCATCTGTTAAGGTTAGTCAAATGTGTCTAAAAGGGGCAAAGGTTAAAATAATAACTGTAGACAAATGTTTTCGTTATCTAGGTTATAGAAACAAATTGATTCATGTTTCAAAGCATTGTTTGAAAAGGAGGAATTGCTCATTGTCAGCAATTGCTCCGTTTGCAAATATACTTCCAACATTTGTTTGTAAGTAGCTATAACGGGAACGGTTCAACCATTTCCCGCCTACAGTCGCTTTTTGACGCATGTGCAGCAGACGGCTGCAGAATTGTTTATCATGACCCATTTCCTCTTTTTCCACAAAGGTTTCAACTATATATTTTTCCCCTTGATGTAAGGCAAAATTGCTCGTAATCATTCATCTCTAGCATGTTATTCAAAATGTGTCCGGAAGGGAGAAAGAGGGAAAGAACGTCCATAGTAAAACGTTTAAATATAAAAAGAATTAATTTGAAACGTGTTTGAAAGCATTGTGTGAAAAGGAGGAATTGCTCATTGTCAGCAATAGCTCCATTTTCAACAATATTTTTTAAATATTCGAACTGTTATAGTATCACGGAAAGGGTTCCGCTTCCATGGGAAGGATGTAACCATTTTCCGCCTACAGACGCTTACAGACGCATGTGCAGCAGACGACAATCGAAAACATTGTGACAAAAGGGGAAATTGCTTTTCGTAGGCAATTTCTACTTTTGCCACAATGGTTTCAACTCCTTTCAATAATTGTATTTACAGTGCTTTGCACATTTCTCTATAAGTCGACTGTTGTAAACTAATGGGGTCACAGAACGGTCGACGTTACCTCACACTACTGACATTGAGGTCAACCATAGTTCAGAGTGAGTTTCATTCATAGAAACTATTTTGTCTCATAAATTTATGCAAGCGGGGGGTTTTGTGATTCGGTCGAACCAATGAAATCGTTGAAAAGGCAGATTATAACCAATCAAACCTCGATTTTGGTGTAGGTATACACATGTGGACTGCGGTTGCAGCTTTAATCCGACTTTTCGAAAGCAGCTTCGCTATGAGATAGTGGCGAAACGCCCCTATCCCAACCAGTCATCATCATTGTTCAGTGACACAGTCTGGTAGCTCATGGTTGCCAATCAACCAATCAAATTACGAATACTGTATAGTAGCTGTAATATGATTGGTGTATTGCCAACTTTAAACAACTGAATTGTTTCATTGAATGCCGAGATATATATAGTTTTAACCATGATAAAAAGGAAAAAACACAATAAATCTAATGTACAAATCACCTTGACCCCCAGGATGACCCCACATAATCTAAATGCAATCTGCATACAATTGAAGTTTTGTCACAAAATATTTCACCAAACCTTATACATAACAAAAACTTTTAAAGCCAAACCATTTGTTCAGTGTTTTGAAAGAATGACTTTGACCTGGACATAAGTGACACCAAAAATAATTAATGGCGACTTTTGTTTGTAATTGATATAGACCAACAATTAACAGTTCAGTAGTCTAAAAAGCTAGATCAGGTTTATGTCTCCTTATCCCGGGATCTGAAACATCTCTTGATTGATTGAATTGAGTTCAAATGACATTTTTAATAGTATTTCAATTAAATGTATATCATGGTTGCCACATCACCTAACATGTGTTTCTTGCACCTTTATTTCACACAATTTTCTTCTCAGGCATATGGCTTCTTTCCCAAATACAAACATGTGAACCTGGATTGACAGCCCTCATCACTACAAAATAAGCTTTAACTATCAATTGTTACATGACTGTGTCCTAAAAGGAAGATATACGGTAATAATATTGTTGTGCAATATTCATTTTCCAAAAATACACTGGCATACTTATACAGATATAAACAGTCCATCTATTCAGTTACTGAGAACATTCAAAGAAGAAAGATGTGTTCTAATGGAATAACAGATAGGGATGTGCAACAGGCCTCACAGATCATTTCACATGGCATTGTAAGTTTCTCTCTGCTGTTGTCTATTTATCTGTTTACTACATACAACAAATCTGCAACAGATGAATTTGATATCAAGATTAAAATATATGGAAATATTAGTCTCTATAAATGAATGTGTAGTTATTAAATAGAGTTCAAAACATTGTGAGAAAAAGAGAACTTGCTAATGAGCAATTTCATCTTTTGCCACAATGTTTCACAAGTCATCTGCGCCAAATTAAGTCAAAATGTGTCAGCATGTTTGAAAGGGTTAATTGTTTACATGATACATTTTTTTCTTTAAATTGTTTTCTTTAAAAGTATCTGAGGTAAAAAATTTGATATCTGGAAAATTCAAAGATACTTTTGATGCAGACTTTATGGCATTGTGGGAAATGGAGGCATTGCTTTTTTAAGCAGTTTCTCTTTGTTTCCATTGCTACAACTGAATTAAGCATTAAATTTCATCTTTGTCAGGGGAGGGGTAATTTTTTTGTTTATCTTTCAATTCTCTGGAAATATATTTCAGTTATTATCATTTTTTGTTTACATGGCATGCTTTATAAGAGGTGTTTGCTATGAAAGCTATTTGAGGAAAAAAGGTTTTTTGAAAAAACATCTTGAAATTGGTAGTAGGGTATAATTTCATACACAATTGAAAACATTGTTGAAAATGAGTTAACAGCCTGCTAAAACAATAACTAGATTTACTTCATGAAGGCTACATCCTTTAAAAGCTCAATATTCAATATGTAGGACACCAATCAGCTATACCATGATTCAGATTATGGATTGAATCAAGCTGTTGTTTACAAATGATGTCGATTAAGTGCTTATTCCTATGAGCTAAGGTGCATTTTGCAAATCCTGTAGGGATTCTGTTTACAATATCAATTATTTGTTTGTTAAATGTGAAGAAACTTTTGAATTTATAATGCCCAAGACATTATAATATTACGGTAGGAAATTAAATTGTACTGGTTAGTTTTATCAGTCATTTTATATTCAAAGGTTTGTTTCACAAATCTCGAGTCATAGTTGCATTGCTTTGGTATATGGAAATTCTAGGAAATTTTTAGTTATATCATGGCGTGTCCTGGACAAGTTACCAGTACTACTGGTCTATTTTTCCTGACACCAGCCTGTCAGTCGTAATGTTCAACCCACAACCCTGAGCACAAAAGAGGGCAGCCATAATACTACCATTTTTAGCTTGTCTGTTTTTCGAAAGTAAAAAGGTCAGGCTATTGTGATACTCTTGGTGTCTTGGATGTCTGCATCGTTGTTGTCTGCGTCTTTGTCACAAAACCTTAACCATACCCCAAAACTCAAAAAAACGTTAAACATTTGGTGCAATTTTTTCTGGGAACAATATGCATGTCTATACCAAGTCACATAACTCTGGCTTTAATGTTTATTCAGAAATGCCCCTTTTTTTTTACTTAGAAACAAACGGACATGCCTTGGCATTCGCTCAGCAGCAAGATCTTGTTAAATACTTTGGTATGACATTTCTAGGGATCGATTTCACGACCTCTCGCTCCCGAGTCAGAATACAGGTTCAAGAACCCATCTCTAGGGAATACCAGATGAATTGCTAGTCCAATTAGAATATTAGGAAATAAGTTAACAACTTAGAGTATAATCCCCCGCCCAATTTTTTTTTTAAATAGGTTTTTAGTTTTTATAATTTACATTGAAAGACTATTAAATGTATATTTAATGCTTTTGTCAAATCGTCTAGAGCTGTTAACGCATTTAACTCTTCTATCGTAAACCAAACTGATCTTCAGCAAAAGTATTGTGATTGGTCATGGAATTTATTCAAAACACCTGTCACACAATTTACGTTGGAATGATGCCATTGATACTGGATGGCAATTTGATGTCTTGAATTTCTCCAATTTATTCTTGTACAGAACAATGACATGAGCATCCTTTCACATGTTTGGGACTTCTGAAAGACTTCATGAATCATATTACACTCCACACTGCCTCAGTACTCTGGGAGGAAAACTGCTCTAAATAAACAATTTTTCCTTTTTATGCCCCCGGAATCTCCGATTCGGTGGGCATATAGTTTTTGGCCTGTCTGTTGGTTGGTTGGTCTGTTGGTCTGTCTGTCTGTCTGCACAAAAAAAACTTTAACCTTGACCACTACTTTTGAACCATAACAGGTACGGCTACCATATTTCACATGTGTATTCCTTGTGACATGACCTTTCTGTCAGTACCAAAATTTTAGACCTTGCGACCTTGACCTTTGACCTAGAGGTTGCCATTCTCGAAAAAAACTTTAACCTTGGCCATTACTTTTGAACCATAACAGATACGGCTACCATATTTCACATGTGTATTCCTTGTGACATGACCTTTCTGTCAGTACCAACATTTTTGACCTTGCGACCTTGACCTTTGACCTAGAAGTTGCCATACTAAAAAAAAACTTTAACCTTGGCCATTTCTTTTGAACCATAACAGGTACGGCTACCATATTTCACATGTGTATTCCTTGTGACATGACCTTTCTGTCAGTACCAACATTTTTGACCTTGCGACCTTTACCTTTGACCTAGATGTTGCCATTCTCGAAAAAAACTTTAACCTTGGCCATTACTTTTGAACCATAACAGATACGGCTACCATATTTCACATGTGTATTCCTTGTGACATGACCTTTCTGTCAGTACCAACATTTTTCACCTTGCGACCTTGACCTTGACGTTGCCATTCTCGAAAAAAACTTTAACCTTGGCCATTTCTTTTGAACCATAACAGGTATGGCTACCATATTTCACATGTGTATTCCTTGTGACATGACCTTTCTGTCAGTACCTTGCGACCTTGACCTTGACCTAGATGTTGCCATTCTCGAAAAAAACTTTAACCTTGGCCATTACTTTTGAACCATAACAGGTATGGCTACCATATTTCACATGTCAGTACCAACATTTTTGACCTTGCGACCTTGACCTTTGACCTAGATGTTGCCATTCTCGAAAAAAACTTTAACCTTGGCCATTACTTTTGAACCATAACAGATACGGCTACCATATTTCACATGTGTATTCCTTGTGACATGACCTTTCTGTCAGTACCAACATTTTTGACCTTGCGACCTTTACCTTTGACCTAGATGTTGCCATTCTCAATTTTTTTTTTAACCTTCCCCACTTCTTTTGAACAATAACAGGTAATGCTACCATATTTCACATGTGTATACCTTGCGACCTTGACCTTTGACCTAGATGTTGCCATTGGGGGGCATCAGTGTTTCACAAACACATCTTGTTCTTCAATGATTTCAAGGATATCATCAATCTTTTCGGAAAAGAATACAATAATATATTTGCTTTATCTTTTTATTTTTAGGTTTTAGAAGGAACAAATGAATCATCTACATCGGACACTGATCTACAGAATGTTGGGTCACACTTCAATCAGTGGCGTAAACCAGTAACAGAGTATGGCAACAACAAGCCTCACTGGGAAGTGAAACTGAAGTCTTCACCATACATAGGTAAACAGTTTACTTTCTCACATGCAAAAACATCTGCAGCAGATGACCTTTATTAACAGCGTGACATAAGAAGAAAAAGCTCAAAAGGAGCAATTTCTCCTTTTACCACAATATTTTTTTTTACTTTTAATATTTGATAATTTTACATGTACTTTCATTTAGTGAGAATTTCATTTTTTGTCTTGATGTTTTCAAATATGCCATAAACTGCAGCAATTCTGTTTAGATGGTGTATTTCTCTTCCCATGAGATCAATTAATTTCATTGACATAGAAATGTCTAATTCACGTTAACGCTTTCTATATTACTTAGAAATATGTCTATTTGGTAGAAAATATTTTCTTGAGATTTGGCATATTCTCCTCAACATTGACAGTCACATAAGAGAGAACTTAGAACACCAACTTAGTAGCTTAGTCTAGTAGTAATATGTAATTTATCTATTGATGTAGAAAAGTAAGCATTTATAAAGACTGTGATGTAAATAAATAATACCAAGATGATTGAAGTTGTAACTTTGGGATAAGAACAAATTGTGATGCTTTAATTCATATCTGTAAAATAGACTTCATGGAAAAAATGATTTCTTCAAAATTTTGTGAATTTATTCAATTTGGAAAATTCTAGATAGGTAAAGGTTTAACCCTTTCCCACATATAGATGTTTTCTGAACACCTTTGCAGCAGACAACTTTTGAAAACAGTGTAGCAAAAGGGCAAAATTGCTCATTATTTCACCCTTTGCCACAATGTTTTCAACTTTAGTCACTGATTACCTTTAATGTAGAGGTTTTTTAAAAAATTTGACAAAATGTTTTCAGTCTTCTGCTGCATATCTGTTGTTTGTGGAAAAGGGTTAAAGACGTTAAATTTATTTTTAGTTACAATGACAACCAGCAGGTTGAAATGAAATACCTCTTGATAATTCACAGACAAGCATGAAACATAAATTTACCTAAATTTATATTTTAATAGTCATCCGATTTGAAATAATCACAGGAGAACAATGTAGCATCCTTACAAATTTGATGTATAAATTTGATACCAGTTGTTCAAAAACAAGAAAGGAGAAATTTCGTGTTGTCAAATATCAGGGAAATAGCTTCCTATAGACTTTTTGGCTTTACCAAAATGAAATATATGCCCAAACAAATGTACATCTGACATTGTAAAGTCGTCATAATTGAGGAAAAGATTAAATTTGAAATAATTTCTTTTTACAAAAAGTCAGCACATTGGGCAACTTCCAAAGCATTATTAGATAGCATATTTCTAGATATATGAAGGGGAAAAGACCACATTACTAACCTTTATCTTAATACCTATGTAATTGCAGGAGATATTGACTTCGGAAAGAAAGAATGGGCCGAGGCCAGAGAGACTGTAGATGCGATTTTAGAGCTGCTGATTAAAGAGGTAAGATCAGCTGCTGAAAAATTTGAGGGTCTCCGCATCGAACGCTATGTACGCCAAGGAAGTTCCCGAGAAGGCCTTAAGGTCATTGCACCAGACGAGTTTGACACGCTCTTACTGTACCATATAGATGGCATATACCTAACTCAAGAGAGCATTGAGACCACGTCTGATAAATTCATACCCGAATTTTGTAAAATGACATGCAACAAAAATATGGATGCACTCAAAAGCAAATTTCCGAAACTCTACCAAAAGGAAGTCTTCAAGAAAAGCCCAAATGGAGTCAAACCAGTCTGCCTGAATTCTAAGGCCCTTCATCAGCAGGTCTTCCAGTCCATCATCGACCAGTCCATCGATAGAATCCAGAAAGTTATCCAGGAACTGGAAATAAGAGGTCAATCTGTCCCGTTCAAAGTTTTTCGAAGTATGAATCCCCCATCAATCAATTTAAAGATTCGAGCGAATGGTAAAGAAATTGATGTAGATGTGGTTCCAGGTCTGCTATTGCGACAAGATCAGGTTCCAGACCCTGCTCGCCCTGGATCGACCATGGACTGTCCAGTATATGCTGTATTCAAGTGGACAGAAGAAGCAAGTCTGAAATCTTCAAAATTCCATGACACAGAAATCGTTTGGCGAGTCTGTTCTTCTGGCTATGAAAAACATACGGCCGATGTTGCTCGATGCAATCAACAACAGAGGTACATCATCACAGCCCTCCGCATCCTGAAGACATACTTTACGAAGACAAAAAAGTCTGGAAACACAGCACCGCCACAAATTGTTACGGTGTTACGATCTTATCACCTTAAACATATTGCGTACTACGTCATTCTGCATACCCAGTACATCAACCAAATTCGCTTGGATGGAGTTGCAGATGCTCTCGACTACTTTTTCGACTTTCTCGAGGTTAGCCTGCAAAAAAAGCTTCTGCCACATTTCTTTCATTCCAACAGATATATAAACCAAATGTACCCACATTACCCAGTAAATCCCAATGCGCTACGATTCAACCTCCTTGGTTCGAAGTCTGGTGAAGCACTTAACCAGTCGTTACTCTCCCTGAAGAACCATTTGATGCCCGATTCAGGATTTGTACGTACTGCAGATACTGGAGGTTATTTTGATTCAGGATTTGGAGGTTCTGGAGATACTGGAGGTTATTGTGATAACAAAAGGCAGAAAATTGTTGCGGAGTACACACAGCATATTTCTGTAGGAAGTTACTTTTAGACAAACAACTTCTGAAAGTTAAACCATTGGTAATATTAAGAAACTGGGTGATATCACCTTTCAACTTCAAGTTTTTAATTTACAGACTCACAACAACTAGTTAGTCTGGTCGTTAAGTATTGACCCAGACACATTTGGTATAAAGGTGTTTTTTTTTTACATTGGATGAGCAGAATATGCCATAAAACAACATATCTAATAATTGCTCGAATGTCAAAAGCTGAAAAGATGCCTAGGAATCTAGATAGGGATGACTAGGTGTTTTTTGGTAGGCACCACTTCTTCAGACCATACTCCATCAGAATCGGCCCGTGTCCAGTGAATCTTTTGATAAAAATTATACTTTTGGAGCAAAAATGTCAAAATTTAGCAAAGATTGCTGATTTCTGAAAGTTACAATAATTTGTGTCAAAGTAACTCAAGTTGTAACTTATTCTTTTGCTTTTATTCAATGCAATAAAACAAAACATGGTTGCAAATCAGAAGAAAATTCTTATTTACCGGTAGGTCACCAAAGTGACATTTTGGGGGGTAATAATACCAACAATTTAGGGAATATCACCAATTTCTTGTATTTGTTGGCAGATTTAAACTACATTCAAAATAACGATTCTTTCTAATTAATGGCCTACTCTCCACTCAGTTTTTTTAAAGGAAAAAGTAATTATCTTTTTGTTACAGAAGACATTTATGAAAAAGCGTATGACCTGAAGGTTCCAAATGGAACATAATAGCAATTGTGAGTGTCAAATTCAGCTTTTTGGGTAAATATTCAATTCTTGTAACTAAAATTTCTGATTTCTGGAATAAGGAATGTCATAACTTATTAGAGCTGTTTTCATCCACATTCAAAAATAGTTTACATTAGCTAACATCGATGCAGATTGATGAAATGGTCTCTACACAGTTTTAGGAAATTATTATTATTTTGATATAACATAATTTCGGCACAAAATTGCTGAAAATCAACGAAAATTGCTGATTTTAGTTTCTTGAAAAAGAACGTTATAAATCATTTTAATTTGATGAAACTAGTGTCAGCAATTTGATTGGAAATATATCATTTAAACTCTGTTAAACAGTCACATGAAAATTAAACAAAACAAAATGTTCTTCTTTATTTGAATTGTATTAAGCATGAAATGGAGAGATCTTAAAAAGCAGTGAATGTCAAGGGGTAACATTTCTTGAACTCCAGTTCTCCAGAAAAAAATGACTCCAATGTTTAAACGAAATGGGATGTTTACATCCCATTTAAAGGTTTTCTATTATGAATTTTGTTTAAATGAAATCCAACGCGGCTTTCAACCTAAAGTCATAGCATGATGTTGCCCGCTTATTTTGCAAAGATTGGGTTCAAACTCACAAACCCTATACTGACAGTCATTTTCTCTACCGACTGAGCTACCAGCTATAAACATGTGGTGGTCCTAAAATGGTTGCTCTTCAACACTTTCCCACATGCAAGTTTTGACACATCCATTCAATAACTATACTTTTACTTATAGACATTTTCCATATTTTTACCCTGAAGTTTTCAGTCATCTGCTGCAAAGTTGTTTTATGAGTAAAAGGATTAAATAATGTGAAGGTGATGGAATATTTATTTGTTTTTTACAAATTACATTTTTGGTGTTTAGTAGGATACATGTTCATCGTTGGACACCGATGGTTGTTGACTCTTATTCCAGAAATTTGTATACATGTATGCTTTATATGTTATGTTACCGTCAGTCAGCAGTATATATGTTATCCTCATGGAGGGGCAAGTCTAATGAAATTATAATAAATAAACTTAAAACTTTAATTAAAATATCAATTACATATTGTATGAGTGTCAACAGATTTGTATAATGTCATAAATTGATTGTGATTGTCCTTATACTGTATACTGAAAAATATCTTAGTTATATGACTCTCCTCCAGAAATGTGTATGTATTCTTTATATGAGCCGTCCCGCGAGAAAACCAACATTATGGCCTCTGCGTAATGTATCAACCCAGATCAGCCTGTGGGGTCCACGCAGACTGATCCGAGCCAACACATTCCGTCTCAGGGGGATAGAGGTATAGAGTAATGATTACTGAAACAGAAAATCCACAGGAGGCTCAAAAGTGTCTATCCGGGTAAGCCTGCGCGGCATGCTTAGGCTGATCCGGGTCCATAAATTGCAATAAATTAACTTAAACTGAAATATCAATTACATTTTGAATGAAGTTTTATATAATAATTGATTGTTTGATGCTTTACACCGTTTTTAACAGTATTTCAGTTATATTACGGCGTTTCTTGGGTAAGTTACTAGTCCTACTGGTCCATTCATCCTGATATCAGCCATTCAGTCGTAATTCTAACCCCGCAACCCTGAGCGCCGACGAGGGCAGCCATTACTACCATTTTTTGAAGTCTTTGGTATGACCCAGCCGGGAATTGAACCCAGGACCTCCCGCACCCGAGGCGACGCTCTATCACTACACCACCATGGTGGTGAATGAAGTTTAACAGATTTGTGGAATGTGCTTTAATTGATTCTGATTATCCTGATAGTCTTTTCTCCAAGATATTCATGAGTAGCCTAAATAGCCTCTTTTTCAATTATATTTGTAAGGATAATATTCTGAGGTAATAGGTTTTCATTAGGAAATATGTATTATGATTTTCATCTAAAGAACAAGATGTTGGTATTGAAAAAGTGATATAGAAATGAATAATTAATTATTGCTATGAAGTTATATTTCTGTTACATCCTTTAATTGTTTGTGATATTCCCAAAAATGATTGTTTAAAAAACAACTGTTTGTGTTGAAGAAATTGGGATATTAACGATTTTTGTAATAAAATTTAAATCACTATTTGTATGAAAATATATTGTAGTAAAAGAGTTGCGTAATATGTCCTTAAATTGAATTTGATTCTCCTTATTATAGTTGTCGTTAAAATAACAATGTGTTGGTAATGAAAAAGTGCTTTGTTTTGTAATTAGATATATATCAAAATATCATTTATTAGTTGTATGAAGTTTTTAACCGTTTCCAACAAACAGACACTTTCTAGTACCTCTGCAGACACAACTTTTGAAAATATTGTGGCAATAGGAGAAAATGATCATGATAAACAATTCCTCCTTTTGCCACATTATTTTCAACTCTATTAAAACTAAACTTTTATAGAAAGAGATTTTTCATATTTTTCTCCAAAGGATTTCAGTCATATGTGGAAAAGGGTTAACAAAATTGTATATTGTATATGTAAATTATGAACTTTGCTTGGCTCTAATTATTCAATATTGTAATTAATAAAAATATAATTGAGAGTTTGAAATAAATCATAACCGATTCATAAAATGTTTTATTTTTGTGTACATACATGTAAATGCTTATTGTGGCAATTTTGGACCAAGTGATACAGCTAACATTTTTTGAAATAGTGACATCCACTTTTAACGTGATACAGCTAATATGTTGGTTTTGAAATAGTGACATCACTTTTAACGTGATACAGCTAATATGTTGGTTTTGAAATAGTGACATCACTTTTAACGTGATACAGCTAATATGTTGGTTTTGAAATAGTGACATCACTTTTAACGTGATACAGCTAATATGTTGGTTTTGAAGTAGTGACATCACTTTTAACGTGATACAGCTAATATGTTGGTTTTGAAAAAGTGACATCACTTTTAACGTGATACAGCTAACATGTTGGTTTTGAAATAGTGACATCACTTTTAACGTGATACAGCTAATATGTTGGTTTTGAAATAGTGACATAGCTTTTAACACTTTTTCGCATGAAGAGGCATCTGCAGCTAGCTTTCCCTCATACGACATTTCTGCAGCAGACTTTGAACATGTTTTGTCAAAAAATAGAAAATCTCTATAATTGAATGGATAACCTATGACTAAAAGTGGAAAATATTATGTCAAAAGGATAAATTGCTTGTTTTGAGCAATTTCAAAAAGCGTCTATATGAGGGAAAGGGTTAAACACTAGCATTATATTCTCCTTCTGCCACAATATTTTTTCAACTCTATTCAATTATACATATTTATATAGATATTCTATATTTTTACCTTGACGTTTTTAGTTATTTGCTGCAAATTCTTTCAATTTCAACTTCAACATTTGGAGTAGAGGGACACCCAATGAACACTTGTGCCAAATTATTTTCTAATCTGGTCCGAGCTTAAATAGTACAAGAAGATTGTGTAAGTATTCACTGCATAAGGAAAACAAGCCTCACCCCCTGGCAGCCATGTTTTCAAACAGATGAAATAGTTTCAACAATTTAGGAAGAAAGTCAGCCAAGGAACATTAATTTTGTGCCAAATTATTTTCAAATTGGGCCAGTACTTTGGTACAAGAAGCTGTACACTATACTATATAGACATACAAGGAAAACAAGCCCTACTATAGACATATATGGAAAATGAACACTGCCCTCTGGATTAGAATAATTTAAAACATTTTTAACCCTTTCCCACATACAACAAATCTGCAGCAGACAACTTTGTTTTATTGGGAGTTTTATGCCGTTTTCAACATTATTTCAGTTATATCACGGCAACAGTTCACTTATTCATGATCCCTGGGTAAACAAGCCAGTACAAGGCTAGAAAATGTGCCTTGCCCAAGGGCACTCCACCGTAACCATCATGCCGCGATTGGAGATCGAACCCAGGATGGGCGGTTTCAAATCCCCGACTCGAACCACTCGACCACGGCGAAATATCTGGGCAAAAAACTAAAAAATCTCCATAAAAGATAGCTTAATTGTTAAATAAAGTTGAAAACATTGTGACCAAAGGAGGAATTGCTCATCATGAGTTTTCAAAAGTCATCTGCTGCTATTGCGTCAAAATGAGTGTGCAGGTGGGAAAGGGTTAAACTTAAAGAGGGTCACCCAACAAACATTTTCATAACGGGCCAGTTCTTTTGGAAAGAAGATTTTTTTAAGTTTTTACTATCAACGTTAATGGAAAATGAGCCCTGATTTCTGCAGCAGACGACTTTTTGAAAAAATGGTGACAAAAGAAGAAATTTCTCAAAACGAGCAATTTCTCCTTTTTCCACAATATTTTCAACTCAATGCAATATTTAAACTTTCATTTTCGACCAATCAACATGGCTTGAAGGAATCTGATAGAGGGTCTCCCAAGGAACATTTCTACAAAAAAAATTGAAAATTGGCCAAACACTTTCGGAGGAGAAGATTTTTTAAGTTTTCACTATAGCCATATAAGGCAAAATAGCCCTGGCTGCCATGTTTTTCGACCAATCAACTTGGCTTGGAGGAATCTGATAGTGGGTCACCCAAGGAACATTTCTACAAAATTATTCGGCATGACACTTTCAGGAGAAGATTTTTTAAGTTTTCACTTTTTTTTCTTTCGGTTGCCATGGAAACCAGAAATTTGTATAGATCCAAAACATTTGAAGGAATTTAGGAGAGGACATTGAGAGGATGCTTCCTATGAAGTTTCATTCGAATTGGCCAAGTGGTTAGGGAGGAGAAGTTGTTTGAAGCAAAAAGTTTACGCACGCAGGCATGCACGGACACACAACGGACAATTCGCCATGACATAAGCTCGACTGGCTTTCAGCAAGTGGAGCTAACAAGACCATTCATACGAGGCAGTCAAACAAAAATGTTATTGAACTGAACCTACTGTTAACTAGACAATGTTGTTTGGTCAAGGATTAATGTTGAACCTTGATCTTGTTCGGTAGAGCTGAACGATTTGAACAAATTTGGTAGAGGGCAACATAAGAGACCTGTTGTTTATTAACCTAAAAGCCCTTTCTCTTGACCTGTCAAAAGATAAGGTTTTTCACAGGCAGACAAGACATACAGTATGGCAATATGCCCTGAATCATTCAATTCAAGGGACATAAAAACCAAACTGCGTTTTAAATGATATCTCCGATTCGGGAGGCATATAGTTTTTGGCCTGTCTGCACGTCTGTCTGTCTGTCTGTCTGTCTGTCTGTCTGTCTGCACGTCTGTCTGTCTGCACGAAAAAAACTTTAACCTTGACCACTACTTTTGAACCATAACAGGTATGGCTACCATATTTCACATGTGTATTCCTTGTGACATGACCTTTCTGTCAGTACCAACATTTTTGACCTTGCGACCTTGACCTTTGACCTTTGACCTAGATGTAGTTTTTGGCCTGTCTGCACGAAAAAAACTTTAACCTTGACCACTACTTTTTAACCATAACAGGTATGGCTACCATATTTCACATGTGTATTCCTTGTGACATTACCTTTCTGTCAGTACCAACATTTTTGACCTTGCGACCTTGACCTTTGACCTAGATGTTGCCATTCTCGAAAAAAACTTTAACCTTGGCCATTTCTTTTGAACCATAACAGATACGGCTACCATATTTCACATGTGTATTCCTTGTGACATGACCTTTGTGTCAGTACCAACATTTTTGACCTTGCGACCTTGACCTTTGACCTAGATGTTGCCATTCTCAATTTTTTTTTTAACCTTCCCCACTTCTTTTGAACCATAACAGGTAAGGCTACCATATTTCACATGTGTATACCTTGTGACATGACCTTTCTGTCACTACCAAAAATTTTCACCTTGCGACCTTGACCTTTGACCTAGATGTTGCCATTCTCGATAAAAACTTTAACCTTGACCACTACTTTTGAACCATAACAGGTACGGCTACCATATTTCACATGTGTATACCTTGTGACATGACCTTTCTGTCACTACCAAAGTTTTCACCTTGCGACCTTGACCTTTGACCTAGATGTTGCCATTCTTGAAAAAAACGTTTAACCTTGACCACTATTTTTGAACCATAACAGGTACGGCTACCATATTTCATGTGTATATCTTGTGACATGACCTTTCTGTCAGTACCAACATTTTTGACCTGGCGACCTTGACCTTTGACCTAGATGTTGCCATTGGGGGGCATCAGTGTTTCACAAACACATCTTGTTAAAGTTTTAACAATGCACATATAAGGAAAACAGGCTCCACCCCCTGGCGGCCATGTTTTTCAACGGATCGGAAATATTTGAACAATCTTGGTAAAGGGTGCCCAAAGGATTTGGTTTGTTTGGAGTTTAACGCCGCTTTCAACAGCTTTGGTCATATCACGGCGGTCAGTGCACCTACCCATGTTTTCCTGGCTTTCCCACACCAGTACTTACACAACATTCTTTCGAAGCCACTGACTACTTTCTCACATATATCAGAGGTGAGAGGCAATGGAAAACATCGCCCGAAAGAATGTCGCCGCAACCGGGTATCGAACCCGTGACCTCCAGATCACGAGTCAGATACGCTACCAATTGAGCTACCCGGCCGGGCTTGTGCCCAAAGGAACATTTGTGCAAAATAATTTTCAAATTGGGCTTATACTTTTGGACAAGAAGATTTTCAAAGTTTTAACAATGCACATTATAAGGAGAACAAGCTCCGCCCCCTGGCGGCCATGTTTTTCAACCAATCAGAAATATTTGAACAATCTTGGAGTGCCCCAAGGAATATTTGTGGAAAATAATTGTCAAATCAGGCCAGTACTTTTGGACAAGAAGATTTTTAAAGTTTTAACAATGCATATATAAGGAAAACAAGATCCGCCCCCTGGCGGCCATGTTTTTCAACGGATCGGAAATATTTGAACAATCTTGGTAAAGGGTGCCCCAAGGAACATTTGTGCAAAATAATTTTCAAATCGGGCCAGTACTTTTGGACAAGAAGATTTTTAAAATTTTAACACAAAAAAAACAGCTGGCGGCCATGTTTTTTTAACCGATCGGAAATATTTGAACAATCTTGGTAAAGGGTGCCCCAATGAACATTTGTGAAAAATAATTTTTAAATCGGGTCAGTACTTTTGGAGAAGAAGATTTTTAAAATTTAAAAATGAACATATAAGGAAAACAGGCTCCGCCCCCTGGCAGCCATGTTTTTCAACCGATCGGAAATATTTGAACAATCTTGGTAAAGGGTACCCCAAGGAACATTTGTGCAAAATAATTTTCAAATCGGGCCAGTACTTTTGGACAAGAAGAGTTTTTAAGATTTGGCAATTTTCCCCTTTTCTGTTGCCGCAGCAACCAAAGTTCTCGATGGAATTTAAATCTTTGAACAATTTTGAAAGAGGTCCACCAAAGGAACATTCCTGTGAAGTTTGGTTGAAATTGGTCAAGTGGTTAAGGAGGAGATGATCTAAATGTCCAAATGTTAACGACGGACGACGCCGGACGGACAAAAAGTGATCAGAATAGCTCACCTTGAGCCTTTGGCTCTAGGTGATCTAAAAATACTCCATTTTTGGAACACTTGCTGCTGCAGATGGATGCATCCAACGCTTTCGGCTGATAAAACCGTTTCCTCAGTAAATTTGTTCGGTACTATTTAATGCTATTATTGTCAGTGTTAATGGAACTGTTGCATGAAGAATACATAACCATGTCAGTCAACAGCATCTACAATTTGAGGTCTTAATGTACCTGCGAATAGTGAAGAATCAGGCGAGTCTGTGCTTAAACTGTCTCAGCAGAGACTTCACTGTCAGTCTATTTTGTATAGACCCAAGTGCATCTTCTGCCCAAGAAAATCTGGAAAGTTAGCCCCAAATACTATTTTTAAATGCACACACAGTTCTGTTCCCCAGTTGTCATGAATACACTAAGAATGTTTTTCTAGAAGCATATAACTTAAATTCAGAATCGCCAAATATCAATACATGCATGGTATAGCATGGTATCAATACGTGCATGGTCCAATATGCCAACCAGATATGCGTGTAACTGCGTCTTTGATACAATGACGCATGTGCAAAAAGAAAAGTACAATGTAGTTTGAAAAAATAATGGGAAAAAAGAGAAACTGCTTAAAACAAGTACAATTTGCTTTTGACAAACTGTCTCAAATCTGTACCCAAAGAACAAATTAAATTGTCCAGGTTTTATATGTATCGAGTCTTTCAAGACCCTTTAAACATTTTTTCAGTTACATAACAGTGATTCCTGGGAAAGATACCAGTACTACTGAAACTGAGTCAGTCTTAACCCTTTCCCTCATATAGACGCTTTCTGACGCCTCTGCAGCAGACAGCTTTTTGAAAACATAGTGACAAAAGAAGAAATTGCACAAAACATGCAATTTCTCCTTTTGCCACAATGTTTTCCACTTTAAGTCATAGGTTATCCATTCAATTATTGAGATTTTCTATGTTTTGACAAAAAATGTTCAAAGTTGTCTGCTGCAGAATTGTTGTATGAGGGAAAGGGTTAATTCTAACCCAGCAATCATGCATGCCAAGGAGGAAATCCATTACAACCATTTTTAAAGTATTTCGAATAACCTATCTGGGGATCGAACCCCATGACTTCCTGCAACCAAAACACGACAAAACTAAGGCGATATCCAGATTGGGTGCCTTTTTATCTATGAGATTTTCAAATCAAAGGACTCTACTAATGCTATACAAGTAGTGGAACACCTTAACCTTTTTCCCACATACAGACACATCTGCAGCAAACGACTACTCAGTATTTCTTCTTTTGCCACAATTTCTTCAGCTCGATACAATAATTATAATTTCGTTCATTGAGATTTTATATATTTCTGCCTGTATGTTTTTAAAGTCGTCTGCTGCAAATAGGATGTAATAGGGAAGGGTTAAAGTAATCAGGTTTTACTTTTCACTCACTAATGGTTGCCCGTCTTCGTAAAAAAAGCAGCTTATAAAGAAAATATTTTACATATATAATACAGTATACAGAGTATAGTGCCCAAAATGGAAAGTCAACTAACAATATATGTAGTGTATACACAAGTCTTCACAGGCAACCTTCCCACACAAAGCCCATTGGTAGAAGATGAATGTCTTTTATTATTCATCAGAAATAATAAATGTCCGAGCCAGGATTCAAACTCACTACTCCTTAATTAATAACCTTTAACTTGGCTACCGCGGCTTGACATGAAGGAGTAATTTGACCATTTACGTACCAGGCTACAGAGATAGTGACTCAGGTAGTATGTCAGACTCGTGATTGATACAACCAGGGTTCGATTTCCAAAAGAGTGAATCAATCTTTGGGATTTTCATAATCCTTCTGCGCAATTCCTCCATATGAACCCAACAACACCGCATAAAAGGTTGTATCAAATTGACCATAAGTATTCATGATTAGGTGTTCCTTTTAATGTGTAATGAAATTGTATGATAAAACATAACTGGTTTGGTATCTAGGAGTTAGTGTTGGGGATTTGGTCCCAGGTTTGATCACCAGTCGAGGTGGATATGGTGGAGTGTCCATTTGCAAAGCAGACCCACTAGCCTATAAATGATGTATTTACCAAGGTATCGTGAATAAGTGAACTGTTGATGTGATTTAACAGAAATATTTTTGAAAGCTGCGTAAAACCCCACAAATGGTTATTTTAACATCGTTACACTCGGCCATCACAGATTCTCCATCTCATTTATTTATATTGGTTATCCTTACTATTTTGGAGCGACAATTTCATTGGCTGACGAAAAGGCCAACCTGAAAAAATCATCTTTGCAATGGGAAAGTGCAGTATGAATGCATAAATGTTTTAATATGTGGTAAATTGAATGTCGAAGTGGCAAACAATGCAGATTTCTTGAATCTGCATTGTTTTCAAAAGCCTTTAATTGCCTTGGCAGCAAAATTGTTAAAGCAAAGTAAACTATTAATTTATCACATGTTTTCAATTTATTTCATCATTAATTTATCAAATATCACAATTACAAAAATCACTAACATTTTCAATTATGTTACAAACATCAGCCAACTTATAAGTCTTTTCCATGGACGGGCTCCAAAAGGTGTTTTACTATCAAAACATATAAATATAAATAAGAGACAAAACATAATGTTTGCATGTGTAATTTGTGTATCATATAAAACGCAATGAATTAAGGACGGATTTCATCAAATAAATAATAACAACATTTTAAAAACAATTAAATGAACACTTAACTCACATCTAAACAAAAGGACACACTGTTAACCTATTCCCTGATAGACATGGCATTGTAGTTCAAATTTATCAAATTTTCCTATGACAATGAAACATACTTTTTTTAATATGTCTTTATAGATTAACCCTTCCCAACATATGGCAAATCTGCAGCAAACAACTTTGAAGTAATTAAGGCAAAACAATCTATATGAATGAAATTACTGATCTTCAATATAGTTGAAACATTGTGACTAAAGAAGAAAATTGCTCATCATGAACAATTCCTCCTTTTGACAAAATGTTTTCAAAAGTCATCTGCTACAGATGGGTCACAAGGCCGCTATATGAGGGAAAGGGTTTATTTTTTTCTAAAGGTGTTCTCAATTTGAACAAGTTCATATATTGTTTATCAGAACAGACCAGAAAACAACCTTTATTACCTCAAACCACAAGTATGGTACAGTTTAACGGTTAACCCTTTCCCTCATTTCCTACGCCTCTGCAGCAGACAGCTTTTTGAAAACATAGTGACAAAAGAAGAAATTGCAATTTCTCCTTTTGCCACAATGTTTTCCACTTTTAGGTTATCCATTCAATTATAGAGATTTTCTATTTTTTGACAAAATATGTTCTAAGTTGTCTGCTGCAGAATTGTCGTATGAGGGAAAGGGTTAACTCTAAAATGGAATGTTAATTGTGCATTAGACCAGGGTCTTTCAAATAGTATGGTCTAGAAACGCCCTATATAAACGTCTTATCGTACTGAATATCTTGTCTCGGTTATCGATTTTTATCTGGAAGTGTTTATCACGATTAGTGAATTAACCGGTATTTTGGAAGAGCATTTTTACAAATAATTGATATCTAAGAAATGATTATATAAACTAAAAAAAACGAAAATCTAATTCATAACATATGAAAAACAACCCTTAATTTACATTTCAATTACCAATTTTCAATCATTTGACCCTTAAAACACATTGAAAAACTGTTTCCAAATATCACCGTATCGTGCATATAAAACGCCATGTTTTTAGATTTTTGAGATTTTGAACTGATGTAGCCGTCTAAGAAAACGAAAATACGGGTGCAATATGAAAATCTAAGACATAACATAAGTGAAATAGGCTTAAATCAAAGAGAAAAAGCCGCTATATTAGCATCATGAATGCAAGTAGGAAAGTAACGACAAAAAGAGATCGGGTTTCAGTTTTCGGCCATTTGTAAACAAAGTTGTTCGTATGAAGTCAACTTTCCAATACGAAAATCCACCTAAAAAGAAACATTGGGACAAAATACTCTCATGAAAAGAAAATGGAATACTGATATTGCATTAAGGATGGTCAAATTGATTGGTAAAAATCGAGATATACGCAGTTTTAAAACTTGATAATTTTCTTCCGTTTTCGAAATGGCGGGTTCCCCGGATGTTGGTCACGTGATGCGAGGCAGCTTATTTCGAGAACTACGCTCGTTTCCGGACCATACTATTTGAAAGACCCTGATTAGACTGAGACCTTGACACATAGCAATCTTTTTGTATCTTTATCTTGCAAGTTAACTTACAAACGAGACTTTCTTCAATTTTGTAAGTGATGGTCCAATACACTTCTATGATGAGTAAAAATGAGATTCCAACATATTCAATTTCTTAACCCTTTAACTTTTCCAATAAAAGACATATCTACAGCAGACAACTTTGAAAATATACAGGCAAAATTCGTTATAAATGAAAGTATAACTCTTGCTGAATAGTGTTTAAAACATTGTCGCAAAAGTAACAAATGCTCATAATGAGCTATTTCTCCCTTAACAACATTGTTTCATATTGCTGCCTGCTGCAGATACTTCAAATTACGTGTTTATGTCAGAAAGAATTAATAAAAGCTTGATAGAAGTATCTTGAGACATTACTTCGAACTCTGTTGTTGATATTCTTGTAAATGACATTTACAGTAAACCACTCAACTGATGTCACTGACTGGTCCACTGTGAATGAGTTATTCCAACTTAACCAGAAGTACAACATAGTATCCTTAACCCTTTCCCTCATATAGACGTTTTCTGACACCTCTGCAGCAGGCGGCTTTTTGAAAACATAGTGACAAAAGAAGAAATTGCACAAAACGTGCAATTTCTCCTTTTGCCACAATGTTTTCCACTTTTTGTCATAGGTTATCCATTCAACTATGGAGATTTTTTATGTTTTGACAAAATAAATTCAAAGTCGACTGCTGCAGAATTGTCGTATGAGGGAAAGGGTTAACCCTTTCCCTCATATAGACTGTTTCTGACGCCTCTGCAGCTTTTTGAAAACATAGTGACAAACGAAAAAATTGCTCAAAACGAGCAATTTCTCCTTTTGCCACAATGTTTTCCACTTTTAGTCATAGGTTATCCATTCAATTATAGAGATTTTCTATGTTTTGACAAAATATGTTCAAAGTTGTCTGCTGCAGAATTGTCTTATGCGGGAAAGGGTTAATGTAAACAAGTTGCAAGATACAAATTATCGGCCACATCACATGACAACCATTATATGTAGATTATATAGCTACATGTTATAACAAATACGATGAAATTACATACTTGTATAATCACGATGAAAATACATACTTGTATAATCATGTTAAAATTGAATCCTTGTACAATCATGTCGTAACCATTCTTCAGAGACAGGTAGCTTGCATGACTGAACTGAGGCACAAACTCATCTTGACTATTGCTGGTTTCAAAATTTACAGTGTCAATTTCATGTGACATTGCTCATAAATATGTACCTATTTTGTTTAACCCTTTCCCACATATAGACACTCTCTGACGCCTCTGCAGCAGACGACTTTTGAAATCATTGTGGCAAATGGAGAAATTGCTCATAAGTCGTCTGCTGCCAATTTATTGTATGTGGGAAAGGATTAAAGCACATACACTGTGCAGATTGACATTTGTCATAAAATTCAACAATTAAACAGCACAGATTCATGTGTTAAACAGCCAAGGAACCTCGATAGTTATTCACTGTTTCGTCTTGTTGAATTGGCTGTCCCATCTTTCAAGGCACAAGATTGATAAAAAAGTCAAATGTGAACACAATAAGTTGTCTACACTCGTAGACATTGCCTCGCTTTGTCAAGTATTTCCTTCTTGATTTTAGGATAGTTGGGGTGATTTGCTAACACCTGTAACCAAAGGTAAATAAAATTTGTTTAACTTGTCAGAACAAGAAAGAAAACGCTTAATAACAACAATGAACTTTTTTTTTCTTGGCTACAATGTTCATTCGTACCCCTTTCTCACATGGAAATGCAAACTGACCCTCCTGCAGCAGACGCTTTTTGTTAACATTGTGACCAAAGGAGAAATTGCTCCTCATGTGCAATTTCACTTTTTGTTACAAAGTTTTCTTTATTCATTAAACTCAAATCAATTAAAGGTAGGTAGGTAACAAGGACAGAGATAGACATAAGGCAATTCTTGTCATAGTTCTGATTGATGTAAGCTATCTAGTGTACTTAAGGATTATTCTCAACCCTTTCCCTCATGTTGACTCATATAATGAAACTGCACCAGTTGGCTTTTAAAAACAATATGTAAAAGGAGAAATTGCTCATGAAAAAATTCTTTTTTTGCTGCATCTCCTTCAACTCTTTTAACGCATTATTACTTCACATGACATTTCAAAGGTTGTTTGCTTTACAATCATAAGACGAACAATTTCAACAATCTAGAAAACTGAATGATTTATATTGATAAAAGAGTTGAAAATATTGCAATAAAAGGTGAAATTGCTCGTTTTGAGCAATTTCATCTTTTATTGCAATGTTTTCAAAAGTCATGTTCAATGGCAGGTGTCAAATGTTGTCAGTGTAAAGTAACAGATTAAACAAATGAACTTTTCCTTATAGGGAGTTTCCATATTTTTGCCTAGATGTTTTCAGCAGATTTGCTGTATGCGTGAGGGGGTTAAGAACCTTTCTACTAGTATTACAACAACCAGCGTCCAACATGTTTACATTATTCACAAATATGTCAGTTTTGTCCATTTTAATTGAAATGTGGCACGATGAAGAACCTGTGTGGTTTTTTTACATGGTCAGTGCATAGCACAGATGCACCCAATGCCTTAACATCTAGTTTAGTGGGAGAAACTGAGGGACTCAGAAATTTACAGAACCTAGACCAGGACTTGAACCCCGGACCTCTTGATTAACAGTCCATTGTGCAAACCACTAGACCACCAGGCAACTTATTTCATGAACAGACCCCTACCATAGACATACATATTATATGAATATCCAAATATCGTTTATATGCTTTTTTACTTTTGCTTAATTTTTTCCCTAATGTGGAATATGCACTGGACAGCTTTTGAAAACACTGTGGCAAACCAAGAAATTTCATTGTGAGCAGTTACTTCTTAGCTACAATGTTATCAAGTCTATTCAATAATTACAACCTTGTTTCCATATTTTTGCCTAATGTTTTAAAATTTGTCTGCTGCAGATTTGTTGCATGTGGAAAAGGGTAAAACCTTTTTGAGAAGATTTATAATTTAACTGCATTAGACTTTAGTTAGCATTAAAGATAATAACAGACCACCTAATGCTCAAGCACTCTATTGTGAACAAATGAAAATTAATCAAGGAATCCAAATAACTTGTATATCTCTGAATAGCCAGTAAAGGCTTCTTTTCTACAAACACATACGTTTTACTCAAGCTACTTTTTTTACCTGTTTTTAAAATGAAATTACTTTTACAATTTCATATCAGGTAAATGGTTTACCCGTTGCCACAAACAGATGATTTCTGACACTTCTGAAGCAAATGACGTCTGAAAACATTTTTGGCAAAAGGAGAAATTGCTCATATTGAGCAATTCCTACTATTGCCAAAATGTTATCAACTTTAATCAATAATTGCTCTTTCGTTTTATAGAGTTATTATTTTTGTTTTCAAACATGTCTGCTGAAGATTTGTTATATTTTGGAAGTGGTTAAAATACTTACATGGTGACAAATATCTATAGCATCTACCATTCTCTTGGCTTTGAGATAGTTAAAGGCTAATTTAAAACCTGCAACAAAAAACATACTTTATAAATAACAGCGTACATAAATCATATCGAATTAGGACTTTGGAATGAGATTAAAATAAGAGTTGAAAATGGTTCATAAAAATGGTCTGTGTGCTCATCCCTTTTAATACCACTTAAAGTCGATTGCTGATATCTTTGCTGCAGACAATTTTCTAAAACATGTTGGGAAAAGGAAAAATTTATTATGAGCAATTTCTCCTTTCGCCAAAATATTTTCAACTCTATTCAATAGTTATACATTCATTTATAGAACTTTTCCATAAAGGGGTAAACCATTTCAATGATACTTATAAGTTATCCTTAGCCTTTTACTGCTTAAGAAATGACTTGGAAAATTGGTATGTATTTTTGATACAGATTTAAAAACATTTCAAAATGGTAGTGGAAAAAAGAGAGATTGCTATTTGTCACAGATGTTTCTGAAAACAGAGGCATTAAGAGTTTTCTTTCTTATGGTGAAGCTTATTCCTGTGCTGTTTTAACCAAAGACAACTTTTCATATCACTGCTAGAAAAGGAGAAAAAAATCATAATGAATGAATATAATTTAATTCATAGAATTTTCCATGTTTTCTCTAATGGCTTTAAAGGCGTCTGCTTCCATTAGATTATACACTCCCCCAAACATATATCCAATCAATATTCAATATGATTATCCACATCCCAAAGAGAAACTTCGTTTAAATGGTGTTTCAACATTTTTTCAAATTACATAACTAATTTCCGTTTTCCTCATTGAGACAAATCTCTCCTTTTCCCATAAGATTTTTCAACCCTTTTCATTAAGAGACAATTGTGGCAAAAGGCGAAATCACTCATTATGGGCAATATCTCCTTTTGCCACAATGTTTTAAAAACTAGTCAACTGCAGATGAGTTAAAATGTGTCTATATGAGGGAAACAGTTAACAGCAAAACCTATTTACCTATGACAGGGTTATTTTTCTGTCCATACTTCCACGCATTTTCATAGTTGACTGATGCATCTTTATAGGACTGCTCTTTCTCCATTATATATCCCATGTACTCATAGGCCTTACAACAAGACTGCAACAAACAATGAAACAATGTAAATAATATATGTGTTTTTCCCATGTACAACAAATCTGCACCAGATAACTTGAAAAACATCTACCCTGAAAAAAAGATAGGAACTATCTATAAATGAAAGAACAATTACCGGTATTGAAAAAAGTTAAAAACATTGTGCTCTTTATGAACAATTTCCTTTTTGTCACAATGTTTTCAAACGTCAGGAAGGTTCTGCATGTGAGAAAGGGTTATACATCACAGTGACAGAATACCTCTTCATGATAGCTGGGTGACTAGCCAATACAAGGCTAGGAAAAGGTGATTTGCCGAAGGGGCACTCCACCATGACCACCAAAAATAGGGATTGAACCATGGCATTTAAATCTCAATGTCAAATATTGTCACAAATAGTTAATACTATGAAACAATGTCAGATTTATTGTATTTCTTTATTTTTTTTAAAGACTAGAATGGAGTGCTCCCCGGAGCACGTGTCACCTGCCGGCGCCTTGTCAGAAAATTTTAATTTTTGACAGAAAAGGGGCAATAACTCTGATATAAAAATATTTGGATTATCCCCCTTTTGTGAACCCATCACAAAGATTGATATAAACATTTGTCAGAAGTTTCAATCCAATCCTTTGAGTAGAAAAAAAGTTATTTGAAAACGTGACGAAAAAGTGTGACGGACAGACAGACAGACAGACAGACAGACGCCGGACAAAACACATCAAGACAATTATTCTGAATGCAACCTCCACAGTGTTAACAATATTTTCCTTCATTTGGCCTAGTGATCTATATTTTTTTACCTGATATGACCAATATTCCAACATGGACTAGATATCATCAAGACAACATTCTGACAAAGTTTCAACTTGCTCAAAGTAAAAATGCAGCCTCCAGAGTTTGAACAATATTTTCCTTTATTGACCTAGTTTCCGATCCAATATGACCCATATTCGAACTTGACCTAGATATAATTCAGACAAACATTCTGACCAAATTTCAAGCTGCTGAAGCAAAAAATGCGGCATCCAAAGTGTTAACAAGATTTTCCTTCAATTTGACCTAGTGACCTAGTTTTTGACCCGGCATGACCCATATTCAAACTTAGCCTAGATATCATTCAGCTCAACATTCTGACCAAATTTCAAGCCGCTGAAACAAAACATGCGGCTTCTACAGAGTTAACAAGATTTTCCCTCAATTTGGCCTAGTGACCTAGTTTTTGACCTCATATGGCCCAGTTTCGAACTTGTCCAAGATTTTATGGAGATGAACGTTCTGATAAACTTTCATGAAGATTGGATGCAAAATGTAGCCCGTAGAGTGTTAACAAGCTCAAATGTTGACGACGCACGACGGATGGACGCCGGACAAAATGTGATCACAATAGCTCACCTTGCACTTTGTGCATAGGTGAGCTAAAAAAAAGTAATCCCTAAGTGCCTACCATGCTACGCAGGTGACACAAAAATACTAACAAGAGTACCGCAAACGGTACATACATAATACGCCCGTCAGGAACTTCTTTGTAACTCATGCAGAAATTGACAAATATTCTAAGTCCAAAAAGGGGCATAACACCTTCAAAAATTGACAAAAACGAGGAAATGTGAACTTGATCTGTGACACATGATTAAAAAGCCATATACAAAATTTCAGGTCAATAGCTCAAAGTATGTAGGAAAAAAGTGTGGAAAACCAATATTCTAAGTCCAAAAAGGGGCATAACTCATTCAAAAATTGACGAAATTCGAGGAAATGTGAACTTGATCTGTGACACTTGATTACAAAGCCATATACATAATTTCAGCTCAATACATCAAAGCATGTAGAAAAAAAGTGCGGAAAACAAATATTCTAAGTCCAAAAAGGCACATAACTCATTCAAAAATTGACGAAATCCCAGGAAATATGAATTTGATCTGTGACACATCACTACAAAGCCTTATACAAAATTTCAGCTCAATAGCTCAAAGTATGTAAGAAAAAAGTGCGGAAAACCCAAACGGAGGGAGGGAGGGAGGGACGGACATGACCATACCATAATACGTACCGTTTTTAAGAAACGGTCGTATAAAAAGTGCTATTAATCCTTTCCCTTATACAACAAATCTGCAGCAGGTGACTTTGAAAACATTGAGGTTAAGGTATGGAAAATCTCTATAAATGAATTGACAATTATTGAAACTTTTGTGGGAAATGCATCAAAAAGTGTTTTCATGTGGGAAATGATGAGTCCAGACATTATGTAAGTAAGATTTACCCACTATTGTAGGAAAAGCATCAAAATGTGTGTACATGTAGAAAAGGGTAAGATCAGACAGTATAGGATGTAAATAAGAGTAAACCACTTTTGTCTTGGAGATAAATAATAAGCACTGAAATTAAAATAAACTTTTATAGTTAACATTACAAAGCTCTTCATTTTTTTCAAATCCTTGACCTCAAAAGTTTATATTGTGGTTACTCAAAAAGTAGTCTAAAAGAGAAGATTGTTTAAAGTACCCACAATATAGGGTCTAATTGCTTAATAAGAGATATACTTGGGTAAAATCTGTTTAATGCTACTGATTTTTAAGCCTCCTAATTATAACATCAAAACCTTCTTATTTAAAATTGTGTCTTAATATATGGGTCCTTCTGAGATAAACTGCAACATTCATGGACAATCATACCAAATTTTCAAATCCATTTTTTTGTAATAATTGCTGTTTAGAAATCTAGTTCAATTATTTAATTTTGCTAATTTGGACATTAAAAGATAGTTATTACACATTTAAGCACAAATTTGGATTTTTTTCTGTGGCGACCGAGCCGTTATGGATGTTACCTTGACACCACTGAAAATGATGAAACATATCGGTAAACAAAACAAAATCACCCCAAAGTGCTATTGATTCTGTTATTCCTAAACAGATGAACAAATCAGAAAATAACTTCCTTTGTTATAAGTAATACATATACAAAAAAAATGAATATTGACATCATGTTACGGACGTAACTAAAAATAGAAAACTTTTCTTTGTTTAAATATGTCAAAGTGACTTTTATTTTCCATTATGCATTTGCAAAACTTTGGTGAAAGTATAAAGCTCAGTTGGCCAAGATCTTAGTATGTTTCCCATTGTGAAATATGGATCTTTATTATCTGAATCGTTATGGACGTTACCATTGACATTTTGACACATGCATCAAATAACGTCCATTCAACCATGTCAAGCGGTAACGTCCATATCATTTCTTAACGACTCCCCACCAAGTTACAAGTATTTTAGTATTAATTACAATGCTGTAATATGTAATACTAAATATTTGTAACTTTATGAGAGACTGAGAGTGCTAAGTAGCTTTTAACTTGCTTTTAAATCATTATAAAATTTGTAAATATTATGTTTTGTGTGTGTACATGTAATCAATGCCTTAACCCACCTTGTGCTCAACTCTTGCACACGTTTATTAAAACTGCAATCAATGCCCTAACCCACCTTGTGCTCAACTCTTGCACACTTTTATTAAAACTGTAGCTGTAGATTAATGTACCTTATCCCGTTCCTGTACTAATCTCATACACTTGTGTGGATGTTGTGGTTTGGTTATAATGTAGTACTAGTTAATCATTCATATTGATAGAGAAAATGTTGTATAAATTTCTGGTTGGGTTTTTTGTATTCACCATAAAAGTATATGTATATCTTGTTTCAATAACAATGGTTTTACTAAAAGCTTACAGTGAATTCAAAACATGCAATAGAAGTACTTAGCAGTCCCAAGTCTGTATAAAAAGCGGGAGGGAGGCATTATGTTAAATGCAAAATTAATAAGAAGATAATTGTACTATTTTGTTGTTTTGACTTAAATATGACATATGTGAGGATATCCATACTAATGAGTGTATTAAGTGTGACATTAATTACCAATTTTCAAATCAGTTCAAGACTAGTTTGCTTGACTTAAATCAAAAGATAAATATATCAACTTGTAGAAAATAGTAACAGAAAGATAAAATGAAACATATTTATTGAAAAGTATTTTTTTATTATAATTATTAATATTATTAAATGTTATTATCATCTTTGTGTTGTTTTGTTGTAGCTGAATGTCATCATTCACCATATTCCATTGAATACCCAAGAGTGCTTTGTAATGCATAGAATATATACACTTCTGGAGGACCATGTTATTTAAGCTTCCAAATGATCATATGTTTATAAATGATCCTGAAATGAGTAATAAATTCTAGATCCTGAACAAGTTATTGATGGAGTATCGAGGCATTTATTGATGTCAGAGTACACTATGAAATGGCGTTCATCGTTCAGTATCCATGATCTTTTGCACTTCCTAAAGTAATGGACCCATATCCCCAGCAGCGAATCAGTCTCGGCATCAACAACCTGAAAAATTCAGAAGTGAACTTTTTATAGGTTTATCAAAATTACATTCATATATGCACTAGGCCTATTAGGCGTTTCAAATTCTAATTCATTTATCATAAAATTTATAAAGATAATATATCTAAATCCTCTAAATTTATAACAATACACTAGTCTTGATATTTACATTTAATTATTAAAATCTGTAAATATGCCGCTATTGTAAATAGTTGTTGTACATTTGAATATATGATGATTTCAATGTGAGATTTCCTAGAAAACTTATTTTCTCATTCTGTATATATATAATTGTATATATATTAGCATACATGTACATACTCATATTGTTTCAACCAAAAGTAGACTTGGAACCTTGGTTATCAGAGTGGACCCAGATTTGACCAGCCTGCATGAGTGCAATTCAAGAATTTGGTCAGAGCCAGTTTCTGACAGTCATGTATGATTTGAAAACATCTATGAACAAAAATCAAAGTATTGCTTATGAAGCAGGTTTAGACAAGGAGAAACAACCAACTCAATAGGGTTCAACCCTTTCTCTCATACAGACGCCTATTAAGCCTTTGCATTTATTGTGGCAAAATGAGAAATTGCTCATAATGCTTCCTGAAGACTTAACCAGTACTCAACCCAAAGGCAGAACCCACTTATAATAGTATATGAACCAGATTCATTTGGCCTTTAACCCTTTCCCTAATATTGACGCTTTTTGACGCCTAGGCAGCAGACAGCTTTTTGCAAACATTGTGACAAAAGAAGAAATTGCTCAAAATTTCTCCTTGAATGTACAATGAAAAATGTGGATCATGTTCAAACCCCAAGGTCACATTTCGCATGACATGGTAATATGAAAATCAGTAATACAATTAATGAACAAGAACATTAAATCAAAATCAAAAATTAAGAACATGAAAATAAGAACTTTCAAAAGAAACACCAACATTTTGATTAAGTATTGTGAAAACATAATTATCCATTGGGTACTCATTTTGTAGATTTACATTTAGGAGAACTTTGTATTTTTGCCTTTCACTTATTATTACTGGTATAAATCCATAAATCCAAGTTGCAAAAATATGCCTTTTTTTATCATACCCATGAATATAAATGCTTTCACATTACTTACATAAATGATTCAATACATGGCCTCTAGACTACAATTCAGTCTATAGATTAAATCATGTGATCAATTCAATGATGAGTTTAAATTTAATTACAACTGTAAAAATGACTTTTAACACAGTTTTTACTATGTAATGTTTAATCAAATAAAACTACAAGTCATATGTATATAGTTATTTTGTCAGTAGATAAGAGGCCATGAATTTCATAGATATGTTGAGGCCATGAACATACTGAATCCAAAAACTTAGGTCTAACTAAAATACTTACTACAGCTGGAAAATTTTGGTTTCCATGAGATACCAAAATATGTGTTCCTACAGTGTACCTGTGTATTGATAAACAGGAATCATTCTGATTTTTCTGTTGGGTGTAAAGTCCATTATTCTCTAGACATAACTCATATATAATTATATACCATCAACCATATTACTAAGCTACCAGCCAAACTCCGGTAGCTCAGTCGGTAGCGACGCGAGCTGTCAATCCAGGAGTTTTGAGTCTGAATCCCAGCTCGACCAACATTCTTTCCGACGTTTGACAAAAGTGACTGTGACATGCTTCATTGTCTTTCACCAATGGGCTGTTTAACTGTCTATGTTGAAAAGCAGCCAGTTGCTTCAAAATTAAGTTGTGTGGTGTACTGGTGTGAGAAAACCAGGAAATGCATGAGTAGGTGAACAGGTTGCCGTGATATGACTGATAAATTATTGAAAACGGCCTTAAACCCCCAATCAATCCACCAACTAGGCCACCATAATTATATTTATTCTGAAATAATCCAGTAAATTTAACTCACTCGATTTGATCAAGTTTATGAGCAGTAATTAATGTTATATGTAACACAGAGAGTATAAAAACAGTCAGCTGAATAACAGTTGGGTGTTTTATGGCCACCATACTTTTGATTGTAACTCACCTTATTTGATCTGTTAAGCCTAGATCTTCATCTATGAGTTTTTGGCTTGGTTTTTCATCATTTGAGCTTGGGCCTGGTTCTTCATCATTGAGGGTCAGGCCTAGTATGTCATCATTGCAGCTTGGTTCCTCTGGTTGTTCATCCCTGGGAATTGGGCCTGGTTCTTAATTCCTAGGGGTTGGGCCTGGTTCTTCATCCATGGGGATTTGGCCTGGTTCTTCATCATTGGGGATTGGTCCTGATTCTTCATCGATGGAGCTCAGGCCCGGCACCGGACTTCTGTCAGCCCTAAAAGATATATAAATCATCAGTTTCCACAGGGCTTATCTATAGCCGAGCCCCAGTAGCTCAGTAGCTTATAGATAAGAGCATCACAATTCACATGAATCAGTTTTTAATTTGTCGTTTGCAACTTCTTTCAAATTGGAAGTCTAAATGAAAATGTGTCGTTTTGTAATGGGTTAATTTATGTAGACCTGACAATTGTGTATTAAAAATGTATGGTGTATTTATTCTGATAAAAAGATGGACATATGTAGATGTGTTAAAAGGGCAATAAAACCAACAGAAAGTGTCTACCAACTACCAAACTCCATGCATCACAGTATTTGGAGGGGAATATAGTACACATTAAAGACTTTACACCATTATTGAGCACAACGGGTTGAGCAGGTTTATCTTGAAAAAGTGAAATTCAATGTAATACTTACAATGCTAAAATACTTGTCTGATCAAATGGTTTTTCATCATTTGAGCTTGGGCCTGGTTCTTCATCCATGAGGGTCAGGCCTAGTATGTCATCATTGCAGCTTGGTTCGTCTGGTTGTTCATCCCTGAGGATTGGTTCTGGTTCTTCATCCCTGGGAATTGGGCCTGGTTCTTCATTCCTAGGGATTGGGCCTGGTTCTTCATCCATGGAGATTGGGCCTGGTTCTTCATCATTGGAGATTGGTCCTGATTCTTCATTGATGGAGCTCAGGCCTGGCACCGGACTTCTGTCAGCCCTAAAATATATATAAATCATCAGTTTCCACAGGGCTTATCTATAACCGAGCCCCAGTAGCTCAGTAGCTTATAGATAAGAGCATCACAATTCACATGAATCAGTTTTTAATTTGTCGTTTGCAACTTCTTTCAAATTGGAAGTCTAAATGAAAATGTGTCGTTTTGTAATGGGTTAATTTATGTAGACCTGACAATTGTGTATTAAAAATGTATGGTGTATTTATTCTGATTAAAAGATAGACATATGTAGATGTGTTAAAAGGGCAATAAAACCAACAGGAAGTGTCTACCAACTACCAAACTCTATGCATCACAGTATTTAGAGGGGAATATAGTACACATTAAAGACTTTACACCATTATTGAGCACAGAAGGTTGAGCAGGTTTATCTTGAAAAAGTGAAATTCAATGTAATACTTACAATGCTAAAATACTTGTCAGATCAAATGTGAAAGGATCATCAAGTATCATAGGGAACTCGGCGTCCACCACCTGGTCAAGCAACTCGGCGTCCACCATCTGGTCAGGCAACTCGGCATCCACCACCTTGTCGGGCAACTCGGCGTCCACCACCTGGTCAGGCTCATCAAGTATCAAAGGGAACTCGGCGTCCACCACCTGGTCAAGCAACTCGGCGTCCACCATCTGGTCAGGCAACTCAGCATCCACCACCTGGTCGGGCAACTCGGCGTCCACCACCTGGTCAGGCTCATCAAGTATCATAGAATACTCGGCGTCAGAAGACCTGAAACAAATATCAGAGGGCTTTACATTAAATATACCTGCTGTGGATTCATGCACTGCCACTTGCGGACAGACTGATCTGAAAACATCTCTCAAGGACTCTGTTCTTGGTGTACATTGATTGAAATACTGAAAAAGTACCTGTATATAATTTAGCAAAGCTTAGTACCTCTGAGAACTTTAAAGGGTAAGGCTAGAAATGTCAATGGAAACAGAGCTCATTGGCTCATTACTGATGTGTTTGTTATTCATAAAATTGGTTCGAATCCCGGTCGTGGTGGGCCAATTTCTCTCACCTCTAAACTATGAGAAAATAGGCAGTGGCTAGGAAAGAAT
Source organism: Serripes groenlandicus (assembly GCA_031761405.1). Lineage (NCBI taxonomy): Eukaryota > Metazoa > Mollusca > Bivalvia > Cardiida > Cardiidae > Serripes > Serripes groenlandicus. Next base: position 142,097,730 of record JASEVX010000003.1, read on the forward strand.
ATTGTGTGTACTGGTAAAAGAAAGCCAGGAAAACATAGGTAAAAACAGCATACACAAATTAAATGTTCATAAAATGCTCACCTTTCAGTTCTGTCATTGTTATCATCTGAAGAATTTGTCTCAGGCTGTTCATCTTGTGTAGATACTTCGGATCCGCTATTTTCTGACCCTTCAAACGTTTCATTATCAGCCTCGGATGAATCAGAAGACGAGTCCTTCCTTGTTTGTCCTCTTCCCCCTCTTGTTCTGAGTCGCCCTCGCCCATGTCCACGTTGCATGCGACCTACAGTAAGTATAGGTGATCTCTGGTTAAGTCCACCATTCCCTCTGCCACCCCTTTGTCCCCCTCTAGTTCTAACACCCCGTACTCTACCACCCTGCTGTTGTCTTCGATTTAGGCCGCCTGCATCTCCTCCTCTTACTCCAAACCGTCTGCCCCTGGGTTGTACACCTCGCCTCACGGCTCGATTGCGTTGTACTCTGCGTTCTCCTATTCTAAGTAAATGTTCTTCATGCCAATTGTCTACATACTCGAAGTTTCTGCACTGGCCATGACCAGTTTGGCATGCATCACAGAAGCAACTTAGTTTCCTTGTTAGAACATTCATGCTGCTATTGGTTTTAACACAGTGCAGACCGTGTGTACCCTTGACCGTCTGTGCTATTCGCTCTGGCCTATTTCTAGGGATGTCTTGTTTTAAAACATGAAACATTGTCCGTTTGAAATGTAGATGGTCATCTGTATTTGGTCGGTCTTCTTTGGTCAGTTTGTTCTTGGTAAATTCATAAAACTCGAGAGAATTGTTTATGACAGAGTCTTGTCCCATGACTGCTCTTCTGGCTGCACCATCGCAAGGTCCTTTCCCATGTCTAGAGCCATAAAAATGCCGCTCAATGGGAAATCCAAAATCTTCAAGCGCATACGAAATGTCACAAAATGGAGTGAATGATTTATATTGACTTGAACAGCCATCTGAGTATTGAACTTCATGCTGAATATCGAGTCCTCTGCTCTCTTTCAAGTGTTTGGTTGCTAAAGAAATGAATTTGTGGACAGCATGGGCATCATGTGTTAAATCGTCACTGATGTATATAATGTCCTCCTGGACTGTCTCCTGACACTTGTGGCAGTTGTAATAGGCTACGACAGGATGAATGGTCACTTGTTGATGGTACCAATGTGCTGTTTGAATTTCCATCTGACTGACGCATGCATAATTCTCTGCAAAATCGAGATTTAGGACCAACCACTTGTCAGGAATGTCCTTTATCAATCCACTGAACTGACTCTGTTGCCATCTTGCGTTGAATAAATGTTTTGCTAATCTTTCCAGTTGATTCATTAATTCAATAACTGTATCGGTCAGACCCTTCCTGTGCTTCACCATAATCACCTTTGAAACAGTTTTTCCGTGTTTATTTACAGTCCTAAATGGATCCCATCTGGTGTACTCCACAATGTCTTGACCATGTTCCTCAAGCAAGGGCTGTAAATGAGCCATCAACAGATCTGTTCGACAATCAGCACATTCGCGATTTACACATTCCAGCTTATGGAAAGGGCTATCTCCTTTATCGCATAAGGTGATATTAACAGCTTTGTATCTGTCCCTTATTTTCATGTCTGGTTTTTCTAATTTTGTAGCCAAGCTGTTCAAAGATCTTAATTTCAAATCCACATTTGTGCACACCTCACATAAACAACTGTACCATGGTTGATTCTTTGATGGTTTGATATTTTGGGGTCTTTTTGCAGCGAAAGTGGAGAAACTTACTTTAACTTCAGGATATTCCTTTTGGAAGCCATCATACACATCCTTTAAAGGTCTGTCTAAAACTTTTTTGGCGGTCTGGTCTTTCACAGCTTTCTTGTCCGGCAAGGTTGTCGATACACTTGGTTGGTTGTAGTAAAAGTCTAGCTTCTTCCTCGCATCACTGCTTAGACAATCGCTCCTTTTAGCTCTTTCAGTATTGGGGTCCTTGCATCTCGCTATGTCAGAAGCAGTAACATTAAAGATAAGTGATGTCGTTCTGGAAAGTTTGTATTTTTTCATTACTTTCATTGCCCATAGGTACTGCCTTTTTAATGACTTCTTTTCTTGCATTTGTTGTCTAAAGTGTGCAATCACCTTCTCTCGACATAGGTTTTCCTTCCTCTTATTTGGGCTGCATATTATTCCACGGTTTTTTAAAGCCGTCTTCTTTCTTGGTGTTGCTTTCTCCATAATGTATGTTAAACTTTCTGCAAATTTATCAGCAGCTTTAGGTAACTTACTTTTTACTCTTGATGCAGCTTTCCTCAATGCTCCTTTTGTGAATACAGAACTTAATGATTCTGAAGACTCTGCTTTATTCATTTCAGGTGACTGAACAGTCCTTTGATCTCTTCTATATTCTTTGTCATATTCTTTATTTCTTCTCTTTTTCTGGGATGACTTTCTTAGTCTGCATTCAGTCTGTTTTAGTTTCCAATATGCTCTGGTCTTTTCTCGTTCACTTCTAGTCTGTACTTTTTTAATGCTTTGTTTGGGTTGAAGACCCTTTTCTTTCAAGCGCTGCTTGTAACGGCGTTGCCGCTCCCTGGATTGTTCTCTGTCGCTTTGCTTTTTTTCTTCTGTTCGGTTTAGTCTCTCATTACGCTTTCTTTCCCTCTCCTTCATTTTGTAATTATTCCACAATTCCGGATTCTTCTTTAGATTTGCTCTAAACCTTAAACAAAAAGGAGATGTTCTCTGAAGAAAGAGAAAGCAAGCAAACACATTATTAATTGGTGTGCAATTCTTGGTTTGTTCACTTGTAGTGGGACACATGCAAAAAATTAATATCCTTTTTCTTCTTGAAAGATATTGGTTGTGATCAGAATACACATGTGTGTCTTCTAATCACAAGCCCTACCCTTCATCCAAATTCTTATCATGCTATTTGATTATTTCATTATGTTTGTAATAGTTTTATGTAAATATGCATTGAAATAGTACTGAAATCCTGTTGGGTATGGATCATGATTAGAATACATACATGTGTGTGTTTTCTGATCACGACCCCTACCGTACATCCACATTCCATCATACTACTTTATTCATTCATTTATTCTATTTACAATATACATGCAGTAGTAGTAAAATATTGTTGAATATATGAATTGTGATCAGAATGTGTGTGTCTTCTGATCACAATCCCTACCTTTCATCCAAATTCATGTCTTGCTACTTAAATGCATTCACTCAATTGATATACAGTACTAGTAGTGAAATTTTGTTGGGTATGGATCGTGACCAGAATAAATGCGAGTCAATATTCTGATCATGGCCTCTACCTTTCATCCAAATTTATATCATACAGATCATGCTACTGTATTCATTCATTTTCTTTGTATCATGTGTGTGTAAAATACTGTACTTCAAAATAAACTGAATGGAAATGAAAAAAGGTGTTGATTTACAGATCTATGGTCAGATTTTATTGACAGACAGACGAATTGAACATAAGATCAATAGAAAACTGCCTTATAACTACCATCCCCCAGCTGTTGTATAATTCATTAATAAGCTTACCTTGCACCTCTCTCTGCTGGTCCCATAGTAATTAGTTTCGGCTTGTCAGGCGGCTTACTTTTCGCTCTTCTCTCTCGAATATATCTCTATATAAACAAATGAGTCAAACAGTAACATACATTTAAAAAGAACCTTGTGGACAGTTTCAAGCCAACTACATGATTAAAATCAAAAGTCAAACATCATTAGAGAATTAAACTGGTTTAAATAGACTTTTTTAAAAAGTGACCATCTATACTATTCCTTTTGGAGTGAGATTTTACGTTATGGATGTTACCAACAGGCCAGTTCCCTGGTCATAAATAACGTCCATACAAATATTTGACTGTCAAAAGTAACATACATTTAAAAAGGACCTTACCAACATTTTTAAGTCAAAGTACATGATTAAAATCAATAGTCAATCATCATTAGAGAACTAAACTGGTTTAAATCAAGTTGTACACAAAGTGACCATCTGTGCTATTCCTTTTAGAGTGAGATTTTACGTTATGGATGTTACCAACAGGCAAGTTCCCTGGTCATAAATAACGTCCATACAAATATTTGACTGTCAAAAGTAACATACATTTAAAAAGGACCTTACCAACATTTTTAAGTCAAAGTACATGATTAAAATCAATAGTTAAACATCATGAGGGAAATAAACTGGTTTAAATCAAGTTTTACACAAAGTGATTTTCTACACTATTCCTTTTAGAGTGAGATTTTATGTTACGGATGTAACCAACAGGCCATTTCCCTAGTCATAAATAACATCCATATTAATATTTGACTGTCAAATAGTAACATACATTTCAATATCACTTGTTCAAACATCCATTTCAAACGTATTTATAAAAATCATTGGTCAGACATGAAAAGAAAATACAATAGTTCTACATCGAGATTTACGAAAACCGATCACCTCTCTGAGAATTGTTACTCAGCAAAATTAGTTATGGACGTAACCAAACGACAATTTCACTCGTCATCAATAACGTCTAAACACTTTTTGTTGCGTCAAAAATTACGTACATAAATGAAACAATAATAAACTCGGTCATTATGAAAGTGTTCGAAGTTCTAATCGTTCCTTTAAAAAAATACAAATGCGAGCGACATAAAATGCATAAATGTATGTGACAATTCATATTGTTTGCATTATCATGAAGCACTAATGTTGAGTACGTAATTTGACATATAATTTTCAGTCTAATAATGTCAAAAGTTCACATCCGTTTATGTTTTCAACTGAATTTACATCGATCGGTAGTTTACAAGTCTGTAGATACGTGTTGCGTACACAAATCCTTTAACCAGCATAAATTAATTATTAATAAACACTTAATTATGCATCATTTGTGCTCCCAAACTGTTATTATGTTTGGTTATGGACGTGAGTTCCTGCAGAAGTCATGACCGACAACACTTACCTCCATTTTGCAGTCGCCAGAAATGCGTGGTCTTCACAAAAACTGATGACGTAGTACACGCATTTATTACGAACACAAACGGCATTCGGCCCTCGCTGTATACGACCCACAGCGTGATTTAACCGGGATAGTTATGGACGTCACTTTTTGACCGACAACCGTCGTATGTTCTACAACACTTGTGAGAACGTTAATTCAAGTTTTTTCATGCTTTTGAAGGGTTTTCATTGCTAAAAATGGTTTTAAATAGCACACTGCTTTATATGTTGTAAGCATAGTAGCGTTAGAAATCATATGAAAAACAACATAAAATGTTCGTTATTTTGACCGACAGGGTAACGTACGTACAATATTTTTCAAAGTCTAATAAATATTTAAGAACACATAAAAAACAAAGAATAAGTTTATTTAATCTCTAAAACATTTATTGTCAACAGTTTAATAACAGAAAAAAATGGAAAATGCACATCATTAGTCATATTTTCACATTTCAAATTTCCAGCTGATTTTGTCACAAAAAACGTCCAAAAATAAGGGTGTTTTTGAGAATGAAAAATTAAAAAAAATAAGAAGATGACCAGTAAACAATCTGAAATTGTTTATTATATCATTTCAATGTATTTTCTTAAAATTAAATCTTCCATTTTAATTTTGTTTGTTTTCAATGATGTAGAATCTTTTATCAGAATGACCTTATATAGGGTGTTGCAGTTTATCTCAGAAGGACCCATATCCTTGTTTGGAGCTGTCATAACAGCAAATGGGAGTGAAAAATAGTACTGGATTTCTGGAATTTTTTGTCGGACCATTTTCAACAATGTTTTCAAACCTATTCCAGCTGTAATATTTTTTCCCTCATACAACAAATCTGCAGCTTTGACGACTTTGAAAATATATCCCAACAATTTGGAAACTCCCTTTAAATGAAAGTACAATATTTTAATAGAATTGAAAACATGGTGACAAAACGAGAAATTGCTTTTTTTGATCAATTTCTTCTTTTGTTGCCATGTTTTCAAAAAGTCGTCTGCTGCAGAGTTGCAGAAAGCACCTATATGAGGGAAAGGTAGAATACTTCTAATATAGCATATCAGGTAAAATGTTCAGATCATACCTTATTATGTTGAAGAACTCTCCTTAACAGTTCTGTTGCCATATCATACTTTCCGGACTGAAAAAGAAATCGGAACATCTTAGGATATTTCGAAATAAAAGATAATCCAAGAGTCTTGCTCTAGTAATATTAACCTTAGCATATATTAACGCCTTTCCACATATAAACGCTTTTTGATGCCTTTACAGCAGACGTCTTTTGAAATTATTGTGACTAAAGAAGAAATTGCTCAAAACAAGCAATTTCTCCTTTTGCCACAATGTTTTCAACTCTATTCAATCAATATACATGATCTTTCATTTGCAGAGATGTTTTCTAGACTCGTTAAGATATTTTCAAAGACGTCTGCTGCAGATTTTTTGTATGAGGGAAATTGGGTTAACGATAAGTGTAAATTAAGATCTGCCTGGGCATCCATTAAATCTGATCCAAATCTGACATTATTTCTGTGACTTATACCTTGCCTACATACAGCAAATCCACAGTAAAACATTTAGTTAAAAATATGGAAAACTCTCTATAAATGAAAGAATAAGTCATCTGCTGGGAGAGGTTAACCCTTTCCCTCATACAACAATTCTGCAGCAGACGACTTTGAACATATTTTGTCAAAAAATAGAAAATCTCTGTAATTGAAAGGATAACATATGACTAAAAGTGGAAAACATTGTGGCAAAAGGAGAAATTGCTCGTTTTGAGCAATTTCTTCTTTTGTCACTATGTTTTCAAAAAGCTGTTTGCTGCAGAGGCATCAGAAAGCGTCTATATGAGGGAAAGGGTTAAAGATGAATAGTGCAGAATCAGTTCAAACAGCTAGATGTTCAGGTTGACTTGAATCTACACTGGGGTGAAATGACCTATGCTTTCTTTTTTGCTTAACACTGCTTAAATGAACAAGATCAGGTTATATCCATGACATGATTTAAACCAATAACACTAGATGACTTTTGAAACCATTATGGGAAAAGGATAAATTGTTTGTAACAAGGAACTACTTCCTTTTTTCTCAAAATGATCTATACTCTGTATCAAACTCTTGCAACATTATTGTATACGGTAAATAGCTCATTGCTTAACCCTTTCCAACATACAACAAAGACAACTTTGCATACATCTAGGCAAAGTTATGGAGAATCTCTATATATGAAAGTATAATTATTGAATAGGGTTGAAAATATTATTGCAAAAGAAGAAATTACCCATTGCCATTTGTCAAAATGTTTTTCAAAGTCGTCTGCTGCAGAGGTGATCTTATCCTCATCAAACAGCATGAATAAAGAAAAAGCATGTAGTCTTTAAAAAAAATTTTTTTTTTTCCCAAAATTCAACTTGCCCTCAACATGTTGGATAGCATATAACGTACCTACATAAATGTGTGCTTCATGCAAAACAGTTGTAACTTAATATTATTACAAGACCTAGTAACAACCACTTTGCATGTTGTAATCATTTATTTACCAATAAACAAGGGAGAAATGAAAATATAGTAAAACTAGAAATATCACTGAAGATGATAAATACCCCCAAAACAGCACCTTGACTCAAAATATGGTTTACGACCGACCAACAAAAGGGCCATAACTCTGTAAACAAGAAAAAGTAACAAAGGGCAATAACTCTGTATTTAGATTAAATAGAGTTATGGTTTCTGTACACTGCACTTTCTCTCAATGTGTTGTATCATCCTATGAAGTTTTATTAAATTCCAACAATTAGTTTTAAAGTTATGCTCCGGACAAGACTCTACGAATATGAAAAAGTAACAAACGGCAATAACTCTGTCATTATGTAAAGTAGAGTTATGTTTCTTGTACACTGCACTTCCTCTGATTATGCTCTACCATTATATGTAGTTTTATTAGATTCCATCCATTAGTTATTAAGTAATTCTACGGACAAGAAAAAGTAACAAAGGGCAATAACTCTGTATTTAGATAAAATAGAGTTATGGTTCCTGTACACCGCACTTCCTCTCAATGTGTTGTATCATCCTATGAAGTTTAATTAAATTCCAACAATTTGTTTTAAAGTTATGCTCTGGACAAGACTCTACGAATAAGAAAAAGTAACAAAGGGCAATAACTCTGTAATTATGTAAATTAGAGTTATGGTTCTTGTACACTGCACTTCCTCTGATTATGCTCTACCATTGTATGCAGTTTTATTAGATTCCATCTGTTAGTTATTAAGTAATTCTCCGGACAAGAAAAAGTAACAAAGGGCAATAACTCGGTATTTAGATTAAATAGAGTTATGGTTCCTGTACACTGCACTTCCTCTCAATGTGTGGTATCATCCTATGAAGTTTTAATAAATTCCAAGAATCGGTTTTAAAGTTATGCTCTGGACAAGACTCTACGAATAAGAAAAAGTAACAAAGGGCAATAACTCTGTAATAATGTAAATTAGAGTTATGGTTCTTGTACACTGCACTTCCTCTGATTATGCTCTACCATTGTATGCAGTTTTATTAGATTCCATCTGTTAGTTATTAAGTAATTCTCCGGACAAGGAAAAGTAACAAAGGGCAATAACTCTTTATTTAGATTAAATAGAGTTATGGTTCCTATACACTGCACTTCCTCTCAATGTGTTGTATCATCCTATGAAGTTTTATTAAATTCCAACAATTAGTTTTAAAGTTATGCTCCGGACAAGACTCTACGAATAAGAAAAAGTAACAAAGGGCAATAACTTTGTATTTAGATAAAATAGAGTTATGGTTCCTGTACACTGCACTTCCTCTCAATGTGTTGTATCATCCTATGAAGTTTCGTTCAAATCCTATGTTGCATTGTTAAGATATGGTCCGGACAAAATATGGCTTCCGACCGACCGACCGACCGACCGACCGACCGACCGACACAGTGACTCCTATATACCCCCCCAAAACTTTGTTTTTTGGGGGTATAATAAAAGAAGCATACCTGAATATAAATATCTGACAACAGCAGCCAAGATTTCTCTAAATCTTCTGCATCCTGTAAAAGAGGTTTTTATAACAAGTTAATATAGTATTGCAAGCGATACAAAGTCCCATACCGGACAAACTTTATAAGTTGAAAAGGGCACATTATTCTGTCAAACCTCACTTTAGAGTTATGCCTCTTGACATACATGGTCTTCTAATGGTCCTGACTAAATATATGACGTTCTAGAGTTGTAGACATGAAATTGCGGAAAATATTCTTCAAGTCTGAACTTGACCTTGGGAGTAAGTGACTGGTTATTGTGCATGACGTAATTATAATCTTGCTATGAAGAATAATTGTGTGAAGTTATATCAAAACCCTTTCAAACATGTCAGAAAATCATGAAAATGTTTGAGCCAAAACTTTGACCTTGACCTTGAGAGCAAGTGTCCAGATGTTCTGCATGACACATCATCTTGTTATGGAAAATAAGTGTATGAAGTAATATTAAAATCCATTCAAGCATGTGGAAGATACAGCCATGACAAGAAATTTCGGACGTAAATATGTTTGAGCCCAAACTGTGACCCCGAGCTTGGGGGTAGGTGGCTTGGCAAGGTGCATGACATATCATCTTGTTATGGAGAATAATTGTGTGTATAAATATCAAAATCCATTCAAGCATTTGGTAGATTGATTGATATGGGTTTAACGCCGTTTTTAACAATTTCTCAGTTATATCACGGCGGCCAGTTCACCTACTCATGCATTTCCTGGTTTTCTCACACAGACTTAGCCCATTGGTGGAAGACGAATGACGCATGTCGCATTGACTTTTGTCAATCGTCGGAAAGAAAGTTGGTCGAGCCGGAATTCGAACTCACAACCCCTGGATTGACAGCCCGCGTCGCTACCGACTGAGCTACCGGGGCTCGGTCATGTGGTAGATACAGCCTGGACTCGAAATTGCGGACACACATTCTTTGACCCCAAACTGTAACATTGACCTTGGGAGTAGGTGGCTGAGTGCTGTTCATGACACATCTTGTTATGGAGAATAATTGTGTGAAATAATATCAAAATCCATTCAGGCATGTGGACGCTACAGGGACAAACTGTAACCTTGACCTTGGGAGTATGTGGCTAGGTGATGTGCATGACACATCATCTTGTTATGGAGAATAATTGTGTGAATAAATATCAAAATCCATTCAGGGATGTGGAAGATACAGCCCAGACAAGACATTTCGGACAGACAGACAAACTGTGACCTTGACCTTTGGGGTTGGTGGCTGGATGATGTTCATGACATATCATCTTGTTATGGAGAATAATTGAGTGAATTAATATCAAAATACATTTGACTTGATTGAAGCATGTGGAAGATACAGCCCGGACACGAAATTGCTGACAAACAAGGTTTGAGCCCAAACTGTGACCTGGACCTTGTGAGTATGTGGCTAGGTGATGTGCATGACACATCATCTTGTTATGGAGAATAATTGTGTGAAGCAATATCAAAATCCATTCAAGCATGTGGAAGATATAGCCCGGACAAGAACATTTTCGGACAGACTGACAAGACAGACTGCCAGACGGACTGACGGATGCAAGCAAACCTATAGTCTAATAAATTAACCCTTTTTCCTAGTGCAGACATCTTTTAACAAATCTGCAGAAGATGAAAACATTGTGGCAAAAGGAGAAATTACTTTTAAAGTTGTCTGTTGTAAAATGTATAGCATGTAAGCATGTAAGAAAGTGGTAACAACAAACTTATTCAATGTATTAAATGGATACTGATTGATGGATTGAGATTTAATGCCATTTTGAACAATGTGTCAGTCTTATCATGGTTGCCAGTTCACCTACCCATGTACTTCCTGGCTTTCTCACACCAGTACAATGTACTCAACTCATCAGTCTTTCCAAGCCATGAATTTGAAACATTTTTACACGCAACTCAAAGTAATCACTTAACTACCTTTGGCTTTTTCCCCCACTCCTTTCCGAAATGCAAAAGACTGTTGCTGCCCCAACAGCAAATTACTTTTGAAGAACATTGTTGAAAACTATTTTTCATATTTTTTTCAGTTCAGTATTAATTTTCTTTTTTCTTTCCCAGATGATTTTTTCCCTTCAAGTCTTAACAAAACAGATGACACAAAAACATGATATAGGGCAAAAAGTTAAGCACTGTACCAAATGCAAAAATATGTAGCAGACAACTTTGAAAACATCGGCACAATAGTATGGACAAAATTATTGAATAGTGTTAAAAAACATTGTGGCAAAAAGGGAAATTGCTCATGATGTTTTCAAAAGTCGTCTGTATGTGGGAAAGAGATAATATGGCAGCAGCTATTGACATAATGCTATATGATAATAACATAAATTACAAACCATCATAGTCCAGTTTGACTTTGCTACCCTCTTAAGTTGGTTTCTAGCTCTGGGTGTCTGCTTGAGTACCATGTATGCTGCGGCCATACCATAGAGAGCACTTACGTTTTCTCTTGTCTGCGAATGATAAAGGATGACTCATAGGATTAGATCATGGGGAGTAAGCTGGTCTTTTGCTCTTACATTATCTCTCTGTTCTCCCAACCAAACCCAATCTTGTAGGTACCAGTTCTCAAAAGTATAGTTTTAAAACAATTCTTTTGAGAACGCACAACATAATGGTTTGAAGGTGAAAAAATTGTACTGGAACCTAAAATATGCATTTTAGCTAAAGCTTTGGTAATGTTTAAGTACTTTGATAACATAAAACATTAAATTTCATAAACCAGTGTTACATTAACTGACAAGAAAATTAGTAAATAATGATGGATACCACAATGCTTTTTTCGGTTTTGTTGTTGTTAATATTTTTGTCAAAACCTGGATTCCTCCAAGAAGTTAAAGATTGGAGAAAATTTATTGATTGATTGATTGGGGTTTAACGCTGTTTTCAAATAATGTTCAGTCATATCACGGCAGCCAGTTCACCTACTCATATGTTTCCTGGTTTGCTCACACCAGTACTCCACACAACATACTTTCCAAGCAACTGGCTGCTTTTCCACATATACTGTTAGCCCAGACGAATGACTCTTGTCATACTTAGGAAAGACTGTTGGCCGAGCTGGGGTTCAAACTCACAACCCCTGAATTGACAGCTACTGACTGAGCTACCGGAATTGGCAGATTGAAGAAAACATGGAATGAAAAGAAGATATACAAATATAAGAAATTATGTTTTAGAATACCTATTTCTATTGTTTGAATGAAGTCTGTATCATTAAAGAAGTACAGTACCCTTAACCCTTTCACTTGTACATACACATCTTGACGCCATTGCAGCAGATGACTTTAGAAAACATTGTGACAAATGGAGAAATTGATCATAAATTTCTCCCTTTGTCACAAATAATTTCAACTCAGAGATTTTTCAGTTTTGACAAGATGTTTTCAAAGTTGTCTGCTGTTAATTTGTTGTTTGTGGGGAAGGGTTAAGTCTTAATTACAATCTATTAGCACAAAGTTTCAATCAAATAATTGAATAAATTTTGAGGTAGTTTCTCCGGACAAGAAAGAAAGCCAGACATAGCAGCATCTCAAGTAAATTCTGCTCATCATTGGGGAGCATAAAACTAGTTATTTTGACTGGTTCCCTTCAACCCTATCCCATTTGATAACACATTTTGATGCACCAACAGCTGCCTACTTTTTAAAACATTGTGACAAAAGGAGATTGAAATTGCTCACAATGAGCAATTTCTCATTTTGTCACAATGTTTTCAACTCACTTCCATTTATGGATATTTTATCACATTTTTGGCTCCAATGTTTTCATAGTCATCTGATGTGATTTTATCTATGTGGGAAAGATTTGAAAAACAAACAAATTCCTCATCATTTTTTTGTTAATGAAATAGCCACAAATAGCTTTAGCAACTACACTCACATTAATCACATGGCTTCACAAACAAACGAATACAATTAAAAACAAGCAAAACATACATGACTCAATTCCTTCTTATTGACAAAACAAAGACCACCACATAACACGAAAAGCACCTTTAATTTCAACCACAGACTCATTTTTGGTATTTGACCAATATTTTGAGGTAAAAGGACAAATGACTCAAAACTTATCCTTTTGAACCAATTTCTAGAGTTAACTAAAACCCTTTACAACCTGCAGCAGACAATTCTGACAAAAATACTAAGGCCTCAATGCTTTCAACGAGATTTTCAATATTTTTTTATACATTAGACAGTAGTGTACTGCAGAATTGTTTGATGGGTGAAAGGGTTAACAATTTTATTATCTCTTTTAGATGAGTTTCTGTTAGGAAGAAGAGTCTTATCAAATACATGTCAGTAACCGTCTATCCGGTATTCAAATCCTGGGGAAAAGAAAACAATAGGGTCCGGAATGTTGGAAGTTTTATTATGATATAGAGCTGAAAACATTGAAAGAAAAGGACGAAAATATTCCTTTCAAACAATTTCTCCCTGTCCAATAATGTTTTAAAAATTCATGTGCTATAGAGGAATCAAGAGTATTTTGTTTAACATCCCTAAACCAAATATAGATGCTTTGCGACGCCTCTTTAGCAGTCGACTTTTGAAAACATTGTGACAAAAGGAGAAATTACTCAAGATGAGCTATTTCTCCTTTTGCCACAAAGTTTTCAACTCTTTACAGTAATTATACCTTCATTTTCAGAGATTTTCCATCATTTTTTCTAGATGTGTTCAAAATCCTCTGCTGCAGAGTTATTGTATGTGCGAACAGGTTAAAGAAATTTCTGGGGTCTCATATTACAATAAACATGTAAACAGGTGCATTGAAAATGTTACCCTTTTCCAGGTATATATGCCCCTATACAATCTATTTAACCCTTTCCCACCTGCAGATGCATTTTGACGCAATAGCAGCAGATGATATTTTGACACAGTTGCAGGAGTAAATGTTTTCAACTCTATTCATTAATAAATTTTAGAGATTTTCCCTTTAGTTGTATTGAATGTTTTCAATGTCCAATGCTGCAGATTAATGCTTGCAGATTTGTTGAAAGTGGGAAAGGGTTTGAAAACAGTCAAAGGAAAAGGATAAAACACTTTGGCATTTTCAAGATTTTTCATTCTATTCTTTACATGTCATCCATTAACCTTTCCCCACAATACAACAAATATGCACTAGACGACTTCGAAAACATCAATTAAACAAGAGCTGTAGGAGGACAGCGCACTCGACTTTACAACGCTTATTTACTTAAGCACTATTTCAGTATATTGCCTTTAAGTACTATTAAATCATATATACTCTATATGTAAAAGCAACTGAATAGACACCGGGGCGAGTAGTAAAGTTCCATTTTTCTTCGAATAGTCAAGCTAAAATCAAAACTTTAACGTTGAGCTAAACGCAAAATGTTAAAACTGACGAAGTCCCAAAAAATAGCAAAACCTTAAAAAAAGGTTTTCCAAATGTTTGACACCAAAACCTGTTTGATATGTTGAAGAATTATATTTGATAAATGAATTATCACAAGTAGAAAGGAATGTAACCAAAAGATATGAATTTATCTCAAATTCTCAAAATCAAACAAAAATCATGTATTTTACCCCAAAAAGTCACACTCAGCATCTTCAACAAACATTGTGAAGAAAGGTATTGTATGTAATAATATTCCAAATATGAAAGTCCTAACACAAGTACTGAATAGATACATACATTTAAATATATATAATTTAAAAAATCAAACTGCCTAAGTCAATCAAGGGCCATAACTCCATAGTTAAGATACACTGGAGTTATGTAACCTAATTGTGTGATGGTCCTTAACAAATGTGTGAAGTATGAAGTGATTTGAATGAAGGGTATTGCAGTTATATATGAAAATGCCAGCTTGCCCTAAAACATTAACCGGACACCGACGCGAGTAGTAAAATCCTCATTTTTTCTTCAATAGTCCAAGCTAAAAACGAAACTTTAACATTGAGCTAAACGCAAATGTAAAAGCATACAATGTGAAGAAAGGTATTATATGTAATTATATTCCGAATAGGAAAGCCCTAGCACAAGTACTTATTGAGAAAAATTTAAAAAAAAAAATCCAACTTGTGCTAAAACTTTAACCACCCAAAATCTTGTTTTTTACCCCAAAAAGAAGGTCAAACTCAGCATCTTCAGCATTCAATAAGACAGGAAAGGTATAAGATGTAATTATATTCCAAATTTGAAAGCCCTAGCACAAGTACTTATTGAGAAAAAGTAAAATAAAAATGTGAGTAGTAAAGCTCTCATATTCTTTGAAGCTAAAAATGCCAACTTGCTCTAAAGCTTTAACCGGACGCCGACAGAGACGCAGACGCCAGGGCGAGTAGTGAAGCTCTCATTATTCTTCGAATAGTCGAGCTTAAAATGTGAAAATGTATGAAAGCATAAGAATTAAATAGAGTTGGAACTATTGAGGCAAAAGGAGAAATTGCTCGTCACAATATTTTCAAAAGTTGTCAGAAAGCATCTGTTTTTAGGAAATGGAACGAAAAATGGCGTATGAGGAAATGGGTAAGCAAGGGTGAATACAGGAAACTTATAGGCTTTAAGTATATATCATGGCTATTATTGGTACAATACATGGGTGAAAGCAAACTGAAATTAAAGATGGTTCAGTGCTTAAGACTGATTCAGATCTTGCGGATTTCTTTTTTCAAAATTGAAGTGTTTTTCAATCTTTGCCTTAACCCTTTCCCACATATAGACACTTTCAAACGCCTCTACATCAGACAACATTTGAAACTATTGTGACAAGAAGAGAAACTGCTCAAAACAAGCAATTTCTTCTTTTGCCATAATACTTTCAACTTGTTTCAGTAATGATACCTTCATTTATAGAGATTTTCTATGTTTTTGACAACTTGTTTTCAAAGTCATCTGCTGCAGATTTGCTGTATGTGTAAAAGGGTTAAATATCATTTTTGAGGCAAATATAAAATCGTCTGATAATATTGTTATCATCATAAGTAGATCTATAGAACCACCATGACCTTTCAGCAATGATGTTGCCATAATCTTCCATGTTTATTTTGGAAATCTAATTACCTTTCCAACATACAATCAACTGAAGCAGATGACTTTAACCCTTTCCCTCATACGACAATTCTGCAGCAGACGACTTTGAACATAATTTGTCAAAAAATGAAAAATCTATAATTGAATGGATAACCTATGACTAAAAGTGGAAAACATTGTGGCCACAGGAGAAATTGCTCGTTTTGAGCAATTTCTTCTTTTGTCACGGTTTTCAAAAATCCGTCTGCTGCAGAGGCGTCAGAAAGCGTCTATATGAGGGAAAGGGTTAAAAATCCTCTGGGCAAAACTATGTTGAATCAATTGAAATAAAAGTATTATTTCGGAATAAAGTATGAAAACATTGCAGCAAAAGAAGGAATTGCTTAGTGTGTGGCAATATTTTTAAAGGTCTTGTTTGCTGCAGATGGCATAAAAATGCATCTGCATGTCAGAAAGAGCTAACCCTTGCCCACATATAAACGCTTTCTGACGCCTCTGCAGCAGATGACTTTTGAAAAACAATGTGACAAAAGAAGAAAATGCTCAAAACAGGCAATTTCTCCTTTTACCACAATGTTTTCAACTTTTTTCAGTAATTATACCTTCATTTATGGGGGTTTCAATGTTTTTGCCTAAATTTTTCAAAGTTGTTTGCTGCTAATGTGTTGTATGTGGGAAAGGGTTACAGATCAGCCACAGTCAGAAATGCTTCTGGCTTACCAATACAGCCTTATCATTGATGCCATTAAAGTTGTGATGTTTACTTGCAGGATCTACACCAGATAGCAAAGCATTGGTTAAAGCTTAGTTTGATAAGTAAGAGTCGACCTTTTCCCACATGCATACACATTTTGATGCATCTGGAGGAGAAAATATTAGAAAACATTGTGGCAAAAGGAGAAATTGCTCATAGTGTTTTGAACTCTTATTCAATAATGATATTTTCATTTATAGGCATTTTCTGTAGTTTTGCTTGCCCACATCAGTTGTCTGCTGCAGATTTGTTCCATATGTGAAAGTGTTGACATAGCTGACATATATCAATGGTAATATTATACCCTATATATCTCATTCATATACAATGACTGAATTCTCTCCTTGACCCTTTTCCACATACAACAAAACTGCAGCAAACAACTTTGAAATCATATCTACAGAATTAGGGAATATCTCTAAAAATAATAGATTACTAATTGAATACAGTTGAAAATATTGTGTAAAAGGAGAAATTGCTCATTATGAGCAATTTCTTCTTTTGTCACAATGGTTTCAGAAGTCGTCTGCTGCAGAGGCATCAGAAAGCGTCTGTATGTGGTAAAGGGTTAACTATTTCTCTTATCTCAAACATGATTCTAATTAAAAATTAAATCATTGAACATTTGAAATGTTGTTGTTGTTGTTCATGATTAAGTGTGTCAATTACGCCTTAAGATTTAAAGTAGATTTTAACCCTTTGTCTACTGGGATCGATCCTGTGAACCCTGTGCCTACAAAATAGCATCAGACCAGTCGGCACATCCTCATCATCTGACCAGATCTATTTTTATCTGGATAATCCTATATTTGGATATGGACTCTTCCAATGCAAAGCTGGATTAAATGACTACCATACTCAATGTAGAATTTAACATCAGAATCTTGCTTAATTAAATATAAATACATCCTCGTTATTATGCATGCATGCACTTTTATACCATGTGTTACCTTGTTTTTCGTTTTCTCCTTCTCCTTCTGTAATAAGTTGTATAAATTGATTGGAGCTTAATTATCAACACAACTATCAAAATTTACATGTACAGTTAAACCTTAGCTAAAGACTACCTTTATTTAGCAATTCCGTCAAGAGCAACCTCACTTTTAATTTCCCAACCACTCGTTTTCTGCACAAATGACCGTTTAACTAAATAACACCTGTGAACAATGACCATGTTGTTCTCTTCCCATGGGTGGTCTTTAAACACAGGTTGGACTGTACTTCAGTTATATCATGGTGGGCTTTTGACTTAACCTGGCTTTTTTTAAACAAGTAGCCCACATAACATTCTTCCCAGGCAAGTACATGTTTACTGTTTACACTTTTAACCCATTGCTGAAACCAATGATGCTAGTTACAATGACTTTTGTCAATGATGGAAAGAATTGATGGCTGAGCTTGGATTCAAACTCACAACCCTTTGACAGACAGCCCTCATTGTCTATCACTTATCAGTAATTACATGTATTCATTAGATCTAAGTTTACAATAAACAGGACATATGCTGAGTGAAATTGATGAGGTAGCAAAAAAATAATTTGTTTAAAGTAGGTCAGAGGTCAATGTTATGGTCACATGATCAAACTTTTGATATCATTAGAAATGTCTTGTCACAAAGCATATCCATGCCATAAATGAAAGCCATATCTTTGACATGTCAAAGCTTTTGCCACAGACAGACAAAGCTATAACCCTGAATTCTCAATTATGGGAGCAGAAAAAAGCAATTATTAACACTTTCCATCATACAGAAGCATCTTGACGTCTTTTGAAAATTTGTGACAAAAGGAGAAATTGCTCATCATGAACAATTTCTCCATTTGCCAAAATGTTTTCAACTCTTTTCAACAATTACACTTGCATTAATAGAACATTTTATAAGTTTTTACTTAGATGTTTTCAAAATCATCTGCAACAGATGCACCTTATGTTGGGAAGTGTTAAAGATAATATTATGAAAAGGATTACACACTTTGAACGAACTAACCATTTTATTGTGTTAGTAACTGTATTGGTCAAATCACAAGAAAATATACCAGATAAGAAACAAAAGATCCAAAACCTTTCCTATATGAGAATCCTAGAAGCACCTTACACTTTAACACATATAACAACTACAATAGCAGACGACATTTAAAACATAAAAGCAATATATGGCGAATCTATAAAGGAGTGCTTAATTACTGCAGAAAGTTGAAAACATTCCGGCAAATTGCTCATTATGAGCAAATTTCCCTTTTGCCCCTACATATTCAAAAGTCCTCTGCTACAAATGTGTTAAAATGATTCTGCAACTAGGAAAGTGTTCAGATTTGGTCTTTGCAAATAGAAACAGTCAGATCAGGATATTCCCTGTCTGCTATCTTTTCATACAGGTTTCCTGGAAGAATCTAAACAATGGTTATGACTACAGAAGATTGTACAAATATACAGTCTGATTGCACAAACAAATATACAGTCTGATTGTACAAACAAATATATATAGTCTGACTGTGCAAATATACAGTCTGTTTGTACAATTATACAGTCTGATTGTACAAATATAGTCAGGTTGTACAAATATACAGTCTGATTGTGCAAAATATACAGTCAGAGTGTACAAATATAGTCTGATTGTACAAATATACAGTCTGAGTGTACAAACAAATATACAGTCAGGTTGTACAAATAGTCTGATTGTACAAATATACAGACTGATTTGAACATTTAAATACACAATGTATACGTTTTGATTGAAACTGCCAATAGATTAAAGCGCTCCCAAGGTTGCTTTTCATGTGGTTTGACTCAAATAATGTTTCTACGATTTTAGTACTAAAATCATTGTTGAAAAAGAAAGGATGTACACAATGGATTGTCTAATTCTACATTTACTCAGAAAAGTCTATCACTAAAGATACATTTGATATATGTATGACATAAAACTGCAAACAGAAAATGAAAATTCATCTTTCCCCATACATACCTCATCTGATACCATTTCACTGAAGGAAGTCAGGGCCTTTTCAACATTCTGTTTCTGTTTTGTTGCAATGAGAGCCATGTTTTCGAGATATTTGGGCCTAGAGTCACCAGGTTTGTGTTTCAATTCCTGTAAGTAGATGTGGAAATGTAAGATAAGGGAAATGAACCCCCTTTTAACCCCTTCCCAAATGCCGACATATCTACACCAGAAATATTTTGAAAGCATTGTGGCAAAAGGAGAAATTGCTCGTCATGTTTTCAATTCTATTCAATAATTATAATTTCCTAGATGTTTTCAATACTGTCTACTGCAGATGTATGGGGAAAGAGCTTGTAAGTATCTTCTTATCAAAAGTTTCTCCCATGTTTTGTCAATCTCAAAATCGATTTTTGTTTGCATCATATGACAAGAATCCCAACTTGTCATCGTAACCTCCTTCTTTGGAAGCTAAACACTCCCATTCTGCATATTGGAAACCATCACACTTTTAAAATGTGTACAAATTTATATGCATGATCCATTTAAAACAAGTTACTACAATGTTTTATTGATACCTAATTGCATAAATGGATACATTTTGTGAATAACCATGCTTATACATGTACTTCAAATGGTTTCTACTGTAGACTGGCTGAAAAGAATTTTCTAGATGAAAAGACTTGAACAAGTTGATTGTTATAATTGCTGACCAGTTTTATTTTGAAAGAACAATTTTGAGTTGTGCTCTAGGAAAACCAAACAATACAGATTTTGTGACCAGTGTAGAACCAGATCAACTTGCATATCCTCAAAGCTTGATCTGGCTTTGCACTGTTTGCAAGTTAGTCACAGAATATTTCCAGAAGCTTTTGTAATAAACACCCTCAATAAACATATTCATCAGCCATTCTAAGTTTGAAAAGTATTTTAAATGTTATTACTTTGCAAATTTAACCGTATCCCAAATACATAAAATAATTTTGCAGCAGACAACTTTAATAACGGTGCGAAAAACATTTCAATGAAAGTATAATTATTGACAAGAGTTGAAAACAAAGAGAAAAAAGGAGAAATTGCTTGTTTTGAGCAATATCTTTTGTTACTTTTTTTTCAATAGATTTCTGCTGCAGAAACGTCAAAAAGCGTCCGTAATACTAGAGCTAGAATGGTATTTAGCTTGATTGGTAAACAATGGCCTTATTTGATTTTCCTTTTCATTTACAAAAGCTTACCTTCAGTAATTTTTCTGCAGTTCTTACAGCCATTTGTTCACTATCAGATTTCTCTCTGTCCGGAGCCACTCTGTAAATATATATAAACCACTTAATGGTATTCCTTGAGCACATCGAACTGACATGGCGATGGGAATAATACCTTTACCGAACGATATATATTTCTACCTAAATTAACCTTTTTACATATGCTACATGTAACAGTTGAATATGTTAATGAACAATATATCTAAATATGCAACCTCCTCAGACTTACATTATGCAGAGGCAGAAAGTTGTTCTTGCTCTAGAGGCATTATTTATAATAGGCATTGTATAAACCATTTCCCACAAACAGTAAAGCATTTAATCTCTAAAGACGAAAGAACAATTATTATTAAACTAGAAATATCACTGAAGGTGATGAATACCCCCAGCTGGTGCCTTACAATATACATATGTATGAGAAATTCAAGGGGCCATAACTCATTTAAGAATAATTCCAGTGCAACACGCCGACAATATGCACAACTATGCTTGGTATCAATCATTCTTGTGAAGTTATATTGAATTCTGACCAAGGGTTGCTGAGAATATAGCGTTCACAAGAAATGTCTACAGACGAACGGACCGACCCGACCGACAAACGTGACTCCTATATAGCCCCCCATATACTATGTATCTGGGGGTATAATAAAGTTGAAATATTGTGGTGAAACGAGAAATTGCTTATAATGAGCTTTTTCTCCTTTTGCCACAAAGTTTTTAAAAGTCATATGATGGAGAGGCATTGAATGCTTCTGTATGAAAAGACTAAAAGAAACCTCACGGGAGGAGATTTAACTGTTCTACAGATGTTTCTGTTCCAGGGATAAATTCCTTAGAGGTAACACTGACAATCAAATTATATATTTTATACTGAAATATTAGTAACATTTATTGGAAGAGAATAACATGTCATAATAGTATTGAAGTCTAATGAACATTACATATCAATATCCAGACTCTATTGTGTCCAATCATCTATGAGCAATTCTCCTTTAACCAAATTTTTTTCAAATGTTGTCTGTAGGTAATATTCAATTCTAAATTAAAACTATTATCTTCTAACATAAGCATTCAAATGTACTCACGACCCCTCTCCCTCTACACTTTCAAAAACCTCCCCTCCGATTGTTTCACTGTCCGGGTTTAAACAGATCTCCGTCATACAGTATGTAGCCAGTGTACCCCAGTCTGAGTCTTTACGGGCCATGTTAAACAACTTGAGCGCTTGTGTAGGGTTACCTGAATACCTGTAATTAATTCATGATAGTTCAATGTAAAGGATCTGGACCAACTCATTCTCATTTGTCTTGACTAATAAGGGATCACATTTAACCCTTCCCTTTCCCACATTCATATGCTTTCTGACACCTCTGTAGCAGACGACATTTGAAAAGAAAAACATTGTGCCAAAAAGGAGAACTTGCTCATGATGAGCAATTTCTCCTTTTGCATTAATATTTTCAACTATATTGAATTCTCATAGACATTCTCAATATTTTTGCCTATGTGATTTCAAGGTTCTCTGCTGCAGATTTCTTGTATGGGGGAAAAAGTAAAAGAAGCTATAATGTTTATAGTAAAACAAATACATGAATAAGTGTAATCAAAATAAGTTTTAAGTTGTAAAACAAATAGAACATTATGATACCGAATTCATCTGACTGAGCAACAGAACTGGTAACTGTCTTGCAAAAGGATCGTTGCTTTTTCTGTAACACACTTCATGTACTGAGCAATCATAATAACTCTTTAACCCTTCTCCTCATGCACACACATTTTGAAGCATCTTCAGCAGGCAACTTAAGAAAAATATTGTAGGAAACCGAGAAATTGCTCATTTCTCACAATGTTTACAAATGTATTTCATACTAATACTTTCAATAAGAGTGTCATTTTTTTTTTCCTTGATGTCTTCAAAGTTATTTGCTTCATATCTTATGTATGTTGATAGTGTTAAACTTACAAAATGTCAAACAATACGTAAACGTTTTTCTATGATTACCTACAACAACTACACATTTCACAAAATGTAGGTAATCATGAATATCCCTACCTTTTTCTCACATACAACAAATCAGCAGGCAACTTTAAAAGCATTTAGGCAAAAACAATTAAATTCTCTTTAAATTAAACTATTATTATTGAATAAATTCAAAAACATTGTGGCAAAAGGGGAAATTCCTCATTTGCCACAATGTTTTCAAAAGCTGTCTGCTGCAGAGGCATCAGAAATAGTCTGTTTCAGGGAAAGGGCAACTTACCATTCATACAGTCCTTTGCAGTAGTTAAAGCCTGCCTCTACTTTAGCCCTGGCAGAGGCATTCTCAGCTTGTTCCAGGAATTTTGGTACATCTTCTAATTTACCCGCCCTTCTCATCAGATCTACCAGTCTAGCCAACGCCTCATAATTATCTGAAAACATTTTTCAATATCACTTAATGACATGTTTTTAATGAAAATTTAATCAATGACCAGGTTGCAGAGGCACCAAAAGTTATTTTTTATAAGCAAAATTTAAAAAAAAAATTCACCAACCCCACATAGTGACAAAAACGTCATAACTAAGATAAGTAAAGCTGTTTTGATTTTTTCAAGAAATTTCTTGTTCAATATTGTTGTAAGTCATTTTAACCTTTTCCCAGACTTCTGAAAACAATTTGGGAAAAGGACAAATTGTTCAAAATATGCAATTTCTCCTTTTTCCAAAATATATTCCAGTCTGTATGAGCCTCAATACAGGAAAGTAGACCATCAGATATTTGCAACCAGTGTAGATTAAAACAAGCCTGTGCATCATCCGTCTGATCAGAATCAAATAATTTGTCAAAGACAGTGGAAACACAGATCTGACTATAGGACTTTGTGGACTGATCTTATACATCACATGAAGCAAATAGCTGAAAGCCCATTACCCTACTTAGCAGCTTGTATATTGGCTATACTTCGTTTATCCTGATATTTGAGTATACTATATTGGGTTTTTACCTAGTTAGACATCTAGAAGCTTGCTTTTACACTGTTTTTATATTATAAGTGGAACATAATGCATTAATTGAATTTACTAACATGTATATATGAAGGAATTTACTCACCGGCTTTCATCTGTAGAAGTTGTTGGAAATGGAACATGGCAGAGTCATACTCATTTTTCCTGAACATTAAATCAGCCAACATCTGGATAAAAGCAAAAGATGAAGTACATATACTATTGTCACGTATAGATTAAAGTCTTACATGTACAGTGAAATCTAGGGATCATGATTTTTATCACTTGTACATTTTTGTTAGCGCTTGTGTGGGGTTCTTCTTTTTGAATATTAATCAATTAAAGATAGGTACTTATGCTATTCATTCAATAAAATCAGATCAATTTTCAAATATAATTGTGAGCTATTGAAATATTATAACTGAGATTCATATTCATTTTGAAATTTTAACTTTATATATGTATCAAATCCCATAAAACATGCAAAAGATTTCCTCTGATTTCAATGTGAACTGCATTGCCTTTTATATGTTTGTAATTTTATGAAGAATTTTTAAAGAGAAATGGCTTACTTATGGTCAGAAAACATTCATATGTACTGAAAAGGGCTCGTAAATCAATATTTTAGTGATTTCAAATGTCCTTATAACTAATACCTTTAACCACTTCCCCTTTGTAGACACGTACTGACGCCTCTGCAGCATATGATTTTTGAAAGCATTGTGGCAAAAGGGAGAAATTGCTCATGATGAGCAACTTTGCTCTTCTCCCTTTGCCACAATGTTTTCAACTTCATATTCAACTATTGCTTCATACAACTGATATACTGCTATAATGTTCACTCTTTATGATAACAAATTTGTTTATAAAAACTTTAAGCAAAATAGACAAAGACTTACGATTGTAGCTGCATCATTTTCTCGGTCACTTTTCAGAAGCGTCATCAGTTGATGTTGGCAGGCATCCAGATCTTGTGTGGTCAGATACAGACCGGCTACATCCAGCATGATCTGGTAAAGAGAAGTGGATTGACTCGTTACCTGGTATGCAATAACACACTATTCCAAATTTTACGAAAGTATAGAATTTATAGACAAATGGAAATCCAACAATGGAGAAAATGAGAAAGTGTTAACAATAATTATTTTCTACTCTTCAATCATGATTGCCTGCTACAGAGGTGTAAAGTCATCAGTTAACCCTTTCCCACATACAACAATTCTGCAGCAGATGACTTTAAACAAGGTATGTCAAACAAGAGGGCCATGATGGCCCTGGAATCGCTCACCTGATTTTTGTTTTCACTTTAGCTATATAAGCCCCGCAATCTGGCGGGCATAGTTTCCGACCAATCGACTTGACTTGAAGGAATCTGATAGAGGGTCACCATAGGAACATTTCTACAAAATTATTTGAAAATCGGCCTGACACTTTTGGAGGAGAAGATTTTTTAAGTTTTCACTATAACCATAAAAGGCAAAATAGCCCCGCCCCTTGGCGGCCATGTTTTTTGACCAATCAACATGGCTTGAAGGAATCTGATAGAGGGTCATCCAAGGAACATTTCTACAAAATTATTTGAAAATCGGCCACACACTTTTGGAGGAGAAGATTTTTTAAGTTTGCACTATAGCTATATAAGGCAAAATAGCCCCGCCCCCTCTGGCGGCCATGATTTTCGACCAATCAACATGGCTTAAAGGAATCTGATACAGAGTCATCCAAGGAACATTTCTACAAAATTATTTGAAAATCGGCCTGACACTTTTGGAGGAGAAGATTTTTTAAGTTTTCACTATAACCATAAAAGGCAAAATAGCCCCGACCCCTGGCGGCCATGTTTTTCGACCAATCAACATGGCTTGAAGGAATCTGATAGAGGGTCACCCAAGGAACAATTCTACAAAATTATTTGAAAATCGGCCACACACTTTTGGAGGAGAAGATTTTTTAAGTTTGCACTATAGCTATATAAGGCAAAATAGCCCCGCCCCCCCTGGCGGCCATGATTTTCGACCAATCAACATGGCTTAAAGGAATCTGATAGAGGGTCATCCAAGGAACATTTCTACAAAATTATTTGAAAATCGGCCTGACACTTTTGGAGGAGAAGATTTTTTAAGTTTTCACTATAACCATAAAAGGCAAAATAGCCCCAACCCCTGGCGGCCATGTTTTTCGACCAATCAACATGGCTTGAAGGAATCTGATAGAGGGTCACCCAAGGAACATTTCTACAAAATTATTTGAAAATCGGCCTGACACTTTTGGAGGAGAAGATTTTTTAAGTTTGCACTATAGCCATATTGGCAAAATAGTTTTTTTCATTTCGTTGCCTTGGAAACCAGAATTCTGCATGGATCCCAAAAATTTTAAGGAATTCTGGTGAGGACATTGCAAGGATGCTTTCTGTGAAGTTTCATCCCAGTTGACCCACCGGTTACAGAGGAGAAAATGTTGCCGGACGACGGACGACGGACAACGGACGCCGGACATAGGGCGATCACAATAACTCACCCTGAGCACTTCGTGCACAGGTGAGCTAAAAATGGGAAATCTCTATAATTGAATGGATAACCTATGACTAAAAGTGGAAAACATTGTGGCAAAAGTAGAAATTGCTTGTTTTGAGTAATTTCTTCTTTTGTCACTAGGTTTTCAAAAAGCTGTCTGCTGCAGAGGTGTCAGAAAGCGTCTATATGAGGGAAAGGGTTAATATTATCTTCAAATCATATCTGTTTGGTTCCACTTACCTTGGCATCACTTTCATTGTAAACTAATGCCTCTTTGTACATTGTTATAGCCTTGTCAAAGTCTCTCTGGTTGGTGGCATGTTCTGCCATTTGACGGCAAATGCTGGAAAAAATACACACACAAAATGAGAGGTTACACCTTTTACCCCTTACCCAACATACCATTACTAGAACTGTCTGCTTTGGTAACATATAGGGAATCTCTTGACAATTGTAGGTATCATATTGACACAGATTTAAAATCAATGTGGTCAAATAAGAAATTCCTTATTGTGAATCATTCAGATTAATACTCCTCTTGTCACAGAATACATAACATAAACTACTAACAACCATTGAAGTTAATTATGTTCAGGGATCCAAATAGGAGAGTTGACTGATCAGGTATAGAATAAAATCCATACGTAATGTTATGTATATGATTAAAAGGATCTAAAAAGAAGGTCAAAGATCAATGTTAAGGTCACAAGACATTGGTGTCAATAAAAACGGGTTGTCACAAGTAATACACAAAGTCATGCCTAATATAGGCAATCTCTAGTCTATATGCCTCCCAGTCTTTGATTTCGAGGGCACCAAAAATAAACAATGCTTACATTAAAAGAACAAAAAACATTGATCAATAAATCAAAACTTTAATTTGATATGAATTTTACTCCACTTCACAAAATGGTCAAAATGCATAGATACAGTGTAGACCTAGTCTGGCTTTTTTTGTGACTACATCAAAGAATAGGTCAGCTAAACATGAACAAACATTATAAAAGATCACTCACTCAGCAGCCAATTGTTTCTGTGCTGTAACAGCATCTGGTTGTTCAAGCTGTACTCGTTTTAATACCCTGAAATATTTCATGAAACATGTCTTTATTTTTAAATGTTTTTATAGCAGGATCAGGTAGAGGGTATCTTGTTTTAATGTGTGTAAATGTAGAAAAGTACTTCCAATACAACAGGACTGCAGTTATTAACCTTTGAAAACATTGAGGCAAAAGAAGAAATTGTTAATAAAGAACAATTTCCCCTTTTGACCACAGTGTTTTCAACTCTATTCAATATTTATACTTACTGTTTTAAAGATTTTCCATATTTTTCCCCAAATGTTTTCAAAGTCATCAGATTCGCTGTAAATGGGAAAGGGTTACCTGGGTTACAAAATCTTGTTGGGATGAGACTCTTTTCATATCATTAGAGTACCTTAAAAAGGCAATTAATCAACAAATCATTTCCTATCTGGTATACTTGTTGATTTTCATTCAAATAAATTTAATTGAGCCCAGTGATAACCTTTACTATTAGTCTATAAAGCCCATTTTAATCAGATGACTTTTAACGCAGCAAATGGTTTAAGAACATTGTGGCACAAAAGGAAGATATTTCTCAATCAAGATAATTCGTCTTTGTCCAGAGTATTCTTCCTATTTCCATATTCAACATTTGTTATCATTAGATGTTTTTGGAGCAGGTGGCTTTAAAAATAAAATTTCAAATCAGCAGCTAAACCATACACACCTTGCTTGCATTTCTCTAGCCTTTGTCAATGACAATTGGGCATCTTCAATTCTGTCACTTTTCTGATACACTTTAGCTAACAGTGTCATGTATTTAGTGTGATCCATCATGATGTCTAGCTCTCCATCTGAAAGCAATCAGGTCACATATGAGCGGTGTAACATGAACACGAACATTATCATTATTATGACAATCGTAGATAAAGATCTGCATGGTCAGCCAAACTATAGAATCAAAATGGATATTACTTTAAGATGTTCATCGCACCCCTCTTTAAAGTATTGACACACAGTACAGATCTGATCAAGCTGTATGGGTGCATAGATTGATTTGGATTTACGCTACATGCAACTGTCCTGATATTGACTGTCACAGAGCATCGCCCATATGTAATCAAACATATCTAGATAGAGAGTCCTTTTTCAGATATTGAAATCAGCCAGATCCAGAGTCGAAAGGATTTTTGTTGCATCTATGAACAGTGAAGCACCGGTGGAGTCTTTTCACATGAGTCTCCACTATCCTTAAACACTTAGAAATGCCATAGATGTTACTTCTGAAGAAACACTAGAATTGTAGCCCCCATACCTCTCTGTATGATTCTTAAGTTGGAAGCAACAAGAACCCTTCATGTTAGACGTGGCTTAAAAACCTTGTAAAATCTTCATGCCAAACTGTTTTAAAATGTAGTTAAATGGATTTGCAATAATTTATCTAGACAAAACTAATAACTGTATTTGGTGTGAATAGTGTCTTATGACAAAGCCTAGTGGATAGATGGACATTGGTTGATTGTTTGTTATTTTACGCTGCTCTAAACATTTTTAAAATTATATCACGGCGTTTCCTTGGTAAGTTACCAGTACTACTGGTTCATATTAAATCGACACCAGCTATTTAGTTGTAGTGCTAACTCCGCAACCCTGAGCGCCAAGGGGGCAGCCATTACTTCCACTTTTAAATTCTTTGGTATGACCCAGCTGGGGTGGAACCCACAACCTACTGCACCCTGGGAGGACGCTCTACCACTAAACCACTGAGTCAGCCTGTCGGATAGATGGACAATGGAGATTTGATCCCAAAGAGTCTCACTGCCTTACAGACAGGCAACACAAACAACAAGAGCTGTCGAAGGACAGCGCGCTCGACTATATGCCTCTTATTCATTATATTGCACTTAAGTACTTTTAAATTATATATACTCTATATGTAAAAGCAACTGAATAGATACATACATTTAAAAGTCAATCAAGGGCAATAACTCCATATTAAAGTTAAAAATCATGAATGAAAGGTATTAGATGTAATTATATTCCAAATATGAAAGCCCTAGCACAAGTACTTATTGAAAAAAATTAAAAATTAAAATAAAATTCCAACTTGCCCTAAAACTTTAACCATCCAAAATCATGTTTTTTACCCCAACAAGAAGGTCAAACTCAACATCTTCAGCTTTCAATGTGAAGAAAGGTATTATATGTAATTGTATTCCAAATATGAAAGCACTAGCACAAGTACTTATTGAGAAAAATTAAAAATTAAAATAAAATTCCAACTTGCCCTAAAACTTTAACCACCCAAAATCATGTTTTTTATCCCAAAAAGAAGGTCAAACTCAGCATCTTCAGCATTCAATGTGAAGAAAGGTATTATATGTAATTATATTCCAAATATGAAAGCCCTAGCACAAGTACTTATTGAGAAAAAATAAAAATTAAAATAAAATTCCAACTTGCTCTAAAAAACTTTAACCACCCAAAATCATGTTTTTTACCCCCAAAAAGAAGGTCAAACTCAGCATCTTCAGCATTCAATGTGAAGAAAGGTATTATATGTAATTATATTCCAAATATGAAAGCCCTAGCACAAGTACTTATTGAGAAAAATTAAAAATTAAAATAAAATTCCAACTTGCCCTAAAACTTTAACCTCCCAAAATCATGTTTTTTACCCCCCAAAAGAAGGTCAAACTCAGCATCTTCAGCATTCAATGTGAAGAAAGGTATTATATGTAATTATATTCCAAATATGAAAGCCCTAGCAGAAGTACTTATTGAGAAAAAATAAAAATTAAAATAAAATTCCAACTTGCCCTAAAACTTTAACCACCCAAAATCATGTTTTTTACCCCAAAAAGAAGGTAAAACTCTGCATCTTCAGCATTCAATGTGAAAAAAGGTATAAGATGTAACTATATTCCAAATATGAAAGCCCTAGCACAAATAATTATGAATGAAAATGCCAACTTGCCCTAAAACTTTAACCGGACGCCGATGCCGGGGCGAGTAGTAAAGCTCTCATATTCTTTGAATAGTCGAGCTAAAAACCTATTTCAATAACAATTTCCTTACTTTGTTCTTCGCCTAGAGCTACTTTCAACACCTTCTCAGCTTTATCATACTGGCGTAGTTTCAGTAGCAGCTCAGCTAAATCATATCTATCAAATACAGAAAAGGTGCAGTTATCAGATCTTTGTCACACACCTTTTTTGTTATAACCCTTTCCAGCTTGCATAGTTAGCAATTTCTCCTTTTGCCACAATGTTTTTGACTCAAATCAATAATTATATCTTCATTTTAAGTGATTTTCCCCATTTTGGCCTAGATGTTTTCAAACCCTATGATATGGGTACACAAAGGAATGATCTTCTTCTGACGACTTTTTTGAGTTCCTATAATAAAAGGTTTTTATCAAAGTCAAATTAAGATTTAAGAATATGAAATAAGCCCTTGATCTACTACCCTTGATCTAGAGGTGAATTGACAGTGTTCTATGCACAACAAATCTGCAGTAGACGACTTTGAAATCATCTAGATACAAAAGAGAAAAATCTCTGTAAGTGAAAGATTTTTATTGAATAAAGTTGAAAACATTGTGACAAAAGAAGAAATTGCTGATTATGACAGAATTATTTCAAAAGTCGTCTGCTGCAGTGACGTCAAAATGAATCTATGTGTGGGACACAATTTATTCATTTGAAGCATGCTGGGACTGTACTCATGAAGAGCTTATTATTTTGTAAGCAAGTTGACGTTTTTAACATTGTCATCATCTGTGTCAGCGGCATTAGAACAATGTTTTTCAAGTTTTGATATACAATCAAGTCCTCATCCGGGGATCTATGCTGTCCTTCAACAGCTTTTTGTGTATTTTCACAGTTCTGTGATAACAACAACTGGCCACTGGCATGTGAAAATCTAAGATGACTCTAGTTCATTTCCTTATACACCATTTTAAGATTACAAAATGGAATTATTTGAAGGAAACAAGATTAATTCTGGATTATTAAATTGTCTGAATCATAAATGTCAAAAGCTACACTTTTTAAAGTCTATATCAATTTTACATGTGTAAACTTATAAATAAAGCCAAACAGCAAATAATGTGTATACCTGAGGAAACTTTGTCCTCCTGACTTCAGAGCAGCTTCGTAATAGTTAATAGCCTGAAAAAAAAAACAGATAAAAAAAAAATTAATAGTAAATCATACTTTTGTTATTTATAAATAGAAGAACATAGTGCGACAACTATAAAATGTCCACCTATCATTTTCAATAATATTTAACCCTTTCTCATAATATGCAGATGCATCTGCAGCAGATGCCTTTTGAAACCTTTCTACTAAATGAGATATTACTCATTTGGTATTTCCCAACTAAGGATCAAACCCCGCATACAAGAAGGAAATTCTAACCAATACACCACAGACATGGTTACATCTAATTTCTACTTTGAATAAAAAAGATTTGTGTGAACAAAAATTATAATAAATATAACAAAAAACAAAGTCTAAAGTATTCTTAAGCCAGTTTAAACTTTTTCATTTTCAGAAAGTTTACAAAGTAACACTTTTGTTTTCATAAAATATAAATTTAAATTGAGAGTTGATTGGGATCAATTATTCAATGATTTAAACCTTTCCCATCCATAACAAATTGAAGCAAACAACTTTTAAAAAGTCTTGACAAAAATATAGAAAAAACCCTTGCAAAAGGGGAAATTGGTCATTCTTTTGTCACATTGATTTTTTATCAAAAATAGTCGATTGAACATGCATCAAAAAGCCTCTAAGAGATCAGTAATTGTTTATTACAGAGACAATGACCATTTGCAACTCAAAGTCATACTTACTTTCCCAAAGTTGTGTGTTTTCACCAGGGCCTGTCCAATCTTACTGGCCAATGATGAATCCTTGGGATTCTTCTTTAAAGCTGTCTCATACACTTCTATTGCTTTCTCAGGCTGAAAAAAGAGGAAGTATCCACAAAATCTGACATTTATTATGTATATCTTTAATAAACAAGAACTGTCTGGAAAAAACAGAGCACCCAGAGTCCAGAGTGGGCGCAATTTCATATGGATGACATTAACAAAGGTTAAACTGACCTATATATTTATGCTGGTTCAGGTCAAATATTGGCTCTACCTCAAAGACTTAGCAGTTATGTACAATAATAATAACTTAAACATTTTTCTAAGGCCAATGCCAGAAAGACAACATTAACTATCCTGGGACAGTCCAGGGGATCTTAATAAACAACAGCATATTCAAATCTGATAACACTTTATCTAAAAGAAAAATGCAAATAAACTCAAAAACTAAAAAGGAAACCAATTTGAAAACTCTTTACTTCAGATTGTTGGCTTATTGAAGTACATTTTATAATAAAGACATGCTATAGAACAACAAACATTTCGGGCAAAGTTGGTAGCAAAATTAGTGAAATCCTTTGACAGAGCTGAATATGCACACTCTAATTGGTCCGTATATGAGATAAAGTTAACCCTTTCCAACTTGAAGACACATTTTGAAGTATCTGCAGAAGAGGAATTTTGAAAACATTGTGACAAAAGGGTTAATTGCTCATAATGAGCAATTGCTCACAATTTCTCATTTGGTCACAATGTTTTCAACTCTATTTAAACTTATATTTACTGAGATTTTCCATATTTTTGCCTCGATGATTTCAAAGTTATCTGCTGAAGATTTGCTGTATGTGGGAAAGACTGATAAGACAAGGATTACCTCTTGAATATTCATATAGGCATCTCCCAACAACAAACATGTGTGTGGACTTGGATGTTTATCTACAAGCTCTCTGAAATCATAATTAAAACATAATATAGCATAAACCCTTTCCCGGATGTAGAAAACAGTAAATACCCCTTGTCACAGACATCTTTTGAAAATATTATTATGCATAACTTCTCCTATTCTACAACATGTTCAAATAGCGTCTCATTAAAAATGTGTCTTTTTATGGAAAAGGGTTAAATAAGAGGACAAAAAGGTCCTGTTATCATACATTATACATAACAAGAGCTTTCGGAGGACAGTGCTCTTGACTATTCCACCACTTATTAGTTACTGAGATATGGACTCTAATGTAGTTGCATGCAAAACATTAACCAGAGTTTCTTAAAGGGTGATAATTTGCATTATATGCAGGATTGAGTTATATAACTTGATTATTTACATAGGTGTGATGGTTGGGAATGGTTGTATATATTTTCAAAGTAATGCATCAAGTAGTTACTACAAAATGGACTCTTAATGTAGTTACACGAACAACTTTAACCATAATTTCTTAGTAAAAAAGGGGCAATAATTTGCATTATATGATAGAGTTATCTTACTTGGTTGTGTATATAGTTGTGAGATTGGGAAGGGTTGTATAAAGTTTCAATACATTGCTTCAAGTAGTTACTGAGATATGGACTCTTAATGTAGTTGCTTTACGTTAACCAGAATTTCAAAGTAAAGAAAGTGCCATAATTTGCATTAAATGCTGGATATAAGTTATAATTCTTCATTGTTTACATAGCTGTGATGGTTGAAAAGGGTTATATTAAGTTTCAAGGCAATGCATCAAACATTTACTAAGATATGGTCTCTTAATGTAGTTGCACGCACAATTTTAACTAGAACTATCACTGAAGATGATAAATACCCCCAAAACAACACCTTGACCTACACCATAACTTAAAAAGTAAAAGGGCCATAACTCTGTAAAATAACATGCAATTGAAAGACCTTTAGGATATGCACCATCTCCTCTTGGTATAGAAGCTTCATGTAAAATTTTATTGAATTCCACCCAGTGGTTTGTAAGAAATAGGCCAGACAAAATACGGCTTCCGGCCGACAAAGTGACCGACCAACAGACCCGACACAGTGACTCCTATATACCCCCTCTTCTTCGAAGGGGGTATAAAAAGGGCCATAACTTGCATTAAATGCAGGATAGAGTCTAACTTGATAATCTAAATAGGTGTGATAGTTCGGAAGGGTTGTATAAAGTTTCAATGCAATGCATCAAGTAAATACTGGGATATGGACTCTAATTGTAGTTGCACATAAAACTTAAACCAGAATTTCCAAGTTAAAAAAAGGGTCATAACTTGCATAAAATGCAGGATAGTGTTATCAAACTTGATTATTACTATTGGGAAGCATTGTAAAAAGTTTCAGTGCAATACATCTAGTAGTTACTGAGCTATGGTGTTCTTGCATGCAATACCTTTACCAAGGTGTGACGCGGACACCAACGCCAGAGTGAGTAGTATAACTCAAGGGTCATAACTTGCATAAAATGCAGGATAGTGTTATCAAACTTGATTATTACTATTGGGAAGCATTGTAAAAAGTTTCAATGCAATACATCTAGTAGTTACTGAGCTATGGTGTTCTTGCATGCAATACCTTTACCAAGGTGTGACGCGGACACCAACGCCAGAGTGAGTAGTATAACTCTCATACTCTTCGAATAGTCAAGCTATAAATGAATAAATATCAACATGTATTATAACTGTAATCTAGCCTTATTCTATTAACTTGTATTTTAACCCTTTCCCACATACAAAAACTAATTGAATTTAATCCACAATCAGTTGTCCTGATAGGAAGAGTTAACAGATTTGCCTACTTGTTCTTTAATACATAGAGAGTATCCCTTTCTTTTTATTTAGATGTTTTCAAAGTTGTCAGTCTGCTAACAATTTGTTGTATGTGGAAAAGGGTTGAGCAATTAAACCCTTTTCGTGTGATAAAAATCTTCTAAGTACCCACACTGTAGTACTTGAAAATTAACCCTTTCCCTAATATAGAAATATAGACGCTTTCTGATGCCTCTGCAGCAGACGGCTTTTTGAAAACATAGTGACAAAAGAAGAAATTGCTCAAAACAAGCAATTTCTCCTTTTGCCACAATGATTTCCACTTTTAGTCATAGGTTAACCATTCAATTAGAGAGATTTTCCATTTTTTGACAAAAAATGTTCAAAGTCGTCTGCTGCAGAATTGTCGTATGAGGGAAAGGGTTAAATAAGGATGTTAACATGAAATACACATCTTCTTCTTGACAGCATTACAAAACTGTACCTGTAGCAGCTGGCATAAAGTCTTTTGTCTTTCCTCTGATGGAGGTAAATGTCCGCCATTTTCTCTCTCGCCTCTACAAAGTAGGGTTGGTTGGGTTGTATGTTTCTCAACATGGTGATGGCAGCTTCTACATCCCCTCTCGATATAGACAGATCAGCATTGGCTATCGTGATCCTCACCTCTTCTGGTGAACCATGGAAGTCATTGATGGCATCCTGCATAATCTTGGCTGCTTCATGCTGATAATGATAGTTATATACAGTTTGTAAGTGAATAATATTCGACATGATTATCGTTAACCCTTTCCCACATACAACAAAACTGCAGCAGACGGCTTTGAAATTATCTACATAAAAATCTCCATAAATATAGGTATAATTTCAGATTATTTCTGATTTTCCCATCTTCTTTCATAGAGGCAACACAATTTTAGGCAGATTGAACCTTATAATACAAATTTGTTTTGCAATTAATTTCGATAATTTCTTAATATAAATAAAATATCTAATGATAAAAAATCCCAAACTATCAGATGTCAGAAACAACCTACTTTTATGTAACCATGACTTTGACATTGATATACAAGCTTTGTTTTCAGCAATTGTACCTTTTTCTATGATGATTTTAAAAGTTGATAGCTGAAAAGGCATCATAAAGCTCATACAGAAGGATGAGGCTTGACTAGCTCCCTTCTGCAGCAGATGACTTTTGAACACATACACTTTCATTAAAAGAGATGTTCCATATTTTTGTTCAGATGTTTTCAAATTCTTCTGCTGCATATTTGGTGTATGTTGGATAGGGTTGAACCTTTTTGATTTACCTGGTTTCCAACAAGCCTGTGTGCCTCTGCAAGTTCTAAATATACGGAGACTCTATCATTGACAGAAATCTCCGACTTCACTGGACGTTTCGTGGCAGAGGAAGCTCTGGATCCTACAAAATAAAGTTAAACCCATTACATGAGACAACAAAACATTGATAACACTGTTAAATGCATAAGACTATATGAACATTATAGTAACATCTTTGAGAAATAACTTGCAAACTTTTTATAACATTTGCATTACATTGATATTTGATTGTATATATGTCTAATTGTCTTTGTAACATTTTGTTTATAGGCCGAAGGCCTCATTATGCAATAAAATAATTGTATCGTAATTGCTCCTTAAATGTAAATTATTACAGGACTTAAGCGCCGTTGAAAAATCATGAATCTTATAGCAATATGGGCTTCTCCTCTTCATACTTAATTTCACATAAAGATTCTTTGAATTCCAGCCAGCAATTTGCAATTTGCTGAGAAATAGACCAGACATGAAAATCAGATAGATGGATCCACAAGAGAACGCAAAGACAAAGCAGCAACCATATACTTCAAAAAAAATAATTTCTTTGAGCATAAATACACAGAGAAAATCAATAGATATATAAATATTAAAGCATAGTAGGGTTTCGTTATGAGACATTTCTTTTGTCCAACATTGTCTTCTGTATGTGTGTTAAAAGCTGTCTATATCAGGATGGGGACCAAGAATCATTTACATACCTTTTATACCAGGAAGTGTCATGGCCATCTGAAGTGTCCTGA
The DNA here is from genome assembly GCA_031761405.1 of Serripes groenlandicus. Lineage (NCBI taxonomy): Eukaryota > Metazoa > Mollusca > Bivalvia > Cardiida > Cardiidae > Serripes > Serripes groenlandicus. The sequence continues at coordinate 142,134,977 of JASEVX010000003.1, forward strand.
TAGCTTCCTCATTTTCTCCCTGTTTCTTCTGGATTCTGGCTTTAATGAGATGATACAAAGGATGATCTCTGACCTGGAAACAAGCAACAAGATGACAGTTAAATAACCAGTGTCCAATCTAGGAGGTGGGATTAAGCTAATTCTCACACTGTTTTGAATATTCACCTCAAAATTTGTATGGAAGGGGGGATTTTTTTACATAGACAAAAGAACAAAAAATGCCTCAGTTTGTTCATAAAAACAATTCCCCCCTTGTTTTTTAATCCTAGATTGGACACTGAATAATGCTCACACATACTTCTTTGCTTACTTTCAATTGATTTTTCATTAAACAAATGTGGTGCAAGATGAAGCTTTCTATCAATTCTGGAGTAATTTTAGTTTGAAAGGCATTTAACATCGCTTTCAATAGTATTTCAGTTATATCACAGAATTTCCTTGTTGAATTAACACTACTGCTGGTAATGTGATCCTGACCCAGTACCTCATTGGCAATGTTTTCCATGCAACCCTGAGCACCTGGGAAGCCAATACTACCATTTTTGGTATAATTTTGGCATAAATAATTTTAGAATTGTCATATCAAAAACAATTAAACAAATCAGGTAAATATTTTCAACTAAAAAACAGTTCCCTTTGATGTACATTTGTTTAATACTTTATTTATAATATATAGTGTTAATTCAATTTCCCACATGTAGACGCTTTCCAAAGCCTCTGCAGCAGACAACTTTTTAAAACATAGTGGTAAAATGAGAAATTGCTAGTAGTTAGTATACTTTGATTTAAAGAGTTTCAATATTTTGGATAAAAAATGTTCTCTTCTACTACAGATTTGTTGTATATGGATAGGTTATGGGGCCTTCGCTTACCTCAAAATTGTGACTCAGTCCAACCTCCAATGACTGATTAGCCAACTTAAAATTATTTTGATGTAAGTGAATCTGAAAAAAACAAAGTAGATATTCTAAAATGAAAAATAACAAAAAACACATAAATATTTGTTTTCACAAATCAAAGATTACTCACTGAAACAAAAACAACATTAAAACTTTATGTATATCAAAACATCATTCAATTAGGAAGAAAAACAATGTTATATGGGATGAAACACCCAAAATAATGGCTTCTTACATTTGCAACAAGCAAAGATCCGGGTCAGCCTGTACATACAAACATCCTGATCATGATCTGCACTGTTTGCCATCGAATCAATGAAGCATTAAACTGACCTTGTAATACATTGAAGAAAATGATTTCGACAGTAGGGGTGTGTGAGGGTAATCTGAAACTAGAACTATCACTGAAGATGCTAAATACCCCCCTAAACAGCACCTTGACCTACACCATAACTTAAAGAATAAGTAAACGGGCCATAACTCTGTAAAATAACATGCAATTGTAAGCCCTTTAGGATATGCACATCTCCTCTTGGTATAGAAGCTTCATGTAAAATTTTATTGAATTCCACCCAGAGGTTTGTAAAAAATATGCCGGACAAAATATGGCTTCCGACCGACAGACAGACCGACACAGTGACTGCTATATACCCCCTCTTCTTCGAAGGGGATATAACTGTATGTTGAAAATAAGCAAAATTCTATTTTACTATGTCCAAGGTCATGTAGTTGTGATCAAAGAGTTGACAGATGTAAATAGGGTCAAATGAAGGAAATCTCAACCCTTTCTCTCATATACATTTTCAGCAAATCTGCATTAGTTAACTTTGAAAACATGTTGGCAAACATATGGAAAATCTCTAACTGAATGTAAAGATATTAAATAAGAGTTGAAAGCACTATGGTCAAAACAGAAAATGCTCATGATGAGAAATTTCTTCTTTGTCACAATGTTTTGAAATGCCATCATTTGAATCAATATCTGTCTGCATGTGGGCAAGGGTTTATCAAGAGATACTATGTAACTGTGATCCATGTATTGACACAGACCTTATTTTTAAAACTGTCTATGGTAAAAGACACTGTTAACCCTTTCCCTCATATAGACGCTTTCTGACGCCTCTGCAGCAGACAGCTTTTTGAAAACATAGTGACAAAAGAAGAAATTGCTCAAAACGAGCAATTTCTCCTTTTGTCACAATGTTTTCCACTTTTAGTCATAGGTTATCCATTTAATTATAGAGATTTTCTATTTTTTGACAAAATATGTTCAATGACGTCTGCTGCAGAATTTTCATATGAGGGAAAGGGTTAACAAAGAGATAGCCTACCTGAGCCATAAGTATGTGACCATCCGAGTAGGTCGGTTCCACATCTATACAATGTTGTAATGTAGACTGGGCAGCATCCACGTCCCCCGTTAGATACTTCACCTTGCCCATCAGGAATAACGCTTCAAGGAGTCCCGGAACAGCTCTAGTCAACGGGTCCAGGACCTGGTTACATTTCTTCAAAATAGGACTTATGGCTTGTCCTGGGCCAACAGGCTGTAAATAAACATGGTAAATCTTTATACTGGGCTCTAAAATCCTTATATGACCTTGAAACCACATGTTGTTGCTACTCAAAAGAATCATGTAACTGTTATAATTCTTTTGTGTATCAATAGTATAGGGTTAATGTGAATCATAAGAGGGATTTTGAGAATCAAACTACTTTTGTTCATGCTCTGTTCATATTTAAATATATTGTCACAATTACAGCTAAATATTGCTTTATGCATCATGGGCAATTTTTTATCAATTCCAACTAGAAATACTGTGAGCAAAGCTCACTAAAGAATACCCCCCGCTCCCCTCCCAAAGCATCGGATACATTGGTAAAGTTTCTACTTTGCTTATCTTCCCTTGGAAGAATCTGAGGAGAAAAATCTTCCTTCATGCATATCTACATATAATGTGTAGCCTTCATATACAGTTTGACTCAGTAGTGCTTACAAGAAATGTAGAGGTATGTGCACAGGAGTCCCTCGCAGGCAACCTCTAAGTTGAATTATCTGCCCTTGGAAGAATCCGAGGCGTATGATCTTCCTTCATGCATATCTACATATGATGTGTAACCTTCATGTAAAGTTTGAACCAAATCCATTGAGCCGTTTAGGAGGAGTAGTGCTTACAAGAAATGTGGAGGTATGTGCACAGGAGTCCCTCGCAGGTAACCTCTAAGTTGAATTATCTGCCCTTGGAAGAATCCGATACATATGATCTTCCTTCATGCATATCTACATATGATGTGTAACCTTCATGTAAAGTTTGACCCAAATCCATTGAGCCATTTAGGAGGAGTAGTGCTTACAAGAGATGTGGAGGTATGTGCACAGGAGTCCCTCGCAGGTAACCTCTAAGTTGAATTATCTGCCCTTGGAAGAATCCGAGGCGTATGATCTTCCTTCATGCATATCTACATATGATGTGTAACCTTCATGTAAAGTTTGAACCAAATCCATTGAGCCGTTTAGGAGGAGTAGTGCTTACAAGAAATGTGGAGGTATGTGCACAGGAGTCCCTCGCAGGTAACCTCTAGGTTAAATTATCTGCCCTTGGAAGAATCCGAGGCGTATGATCTTCCTTCATGCATATCTACATATGATGTGTAACCTTCATGTAAAGTTTGAACCAAATCCATTGAGACGTTTAGGAGGAGTAGTGCTTACAAGAAATGTGGAGGTATGTGCACAGGAGTCCCTCGCAGGTAACCTCTAAGTTGAATTATCTGCCCTTGGAAGAATCCGAGGCATATGATCTTCCTTTATGCATATCTACATATGATGTGTAACCTTCATGTAAAGTTTGACCCAAATCCATTGAGCCGTTTAGGAGGAGTAGTGCTTACAAGAAATGTGGAGGTATGTGCACAGGAGTCCCTCGCAGGTAACCTCTAAGTTGAATTATCTGCCCTTGGAAGAATTCGAGGCATATGATCTTCCTTCATGCATATCTACATATGATGTGTAACCTTCATGTAAAGTTTGAACCAAATCCATTGAGCCGTTTAGGAGGAGTAGTGCTTACAAGAAATGTGGAGGTATGTGCACAGGAGTCCCTCGCAGATAACCTCTAAGTTAAATTATCTCCCCTTGGAAGAGTCCGAGGCGTGTGATCTTCCTTCATGCATATCTACATATGATGTGTAACCTTCATGTAAAGTTTGAACCAAATCCATTGAGCCGTTTAGGAGGAGTAGTGCTTACAAGAAATGTGGACATACGGACAGACAGACAGACAGACAGACAGACAGACAGACAGACGGACAGACGGACGGACAGACAGGGTGATTCCTATATACCCCCCCAAACTTTGTTTGCCGGGGGGTATAAAAATGTTTTTCAAAAGTAGTTTGCTGCAGAGGCATAACAATCTTGAGAATTGCATTCGACTAGATTGAATGACAGTACAAGGAACAGGGAAGATCCTGATAAGCCTCAAATGAGGCATGGGCTGATCTGTGACTTTGTAGATTGTAAAATTAGGAAGGTACATGCTAAGTGGATGTGGCACATTTGCTACATGAAAAATGGAAATGTGAAAGATGTAGTTACAGCCATGTTATTTTTTATGAAGCTTGCAACTTGTTAAAATATCAAATAATATTTTCACCAAGCCACACCAAAATCTACCTTTAGGACTTAATGACCAGTTAAAATCAAGATCAGCCTTTATCTCTTCTCGGTCTGATCAGAAACTTCTGTGGTCATGATATAGTTATTCAATTATCTTTGAAGTTTCTAGAGAATTGTAATGTTTAAAAATCTAGGTATGCAAATTGATTGTAACAGCATATTTCAAACCTCAGAGGTTTTAATTCGAATTAGCTTATTTGCAAACAATGGACATATTTCAGACAACTTTATAAATGGTAAATCTGATAAAAAATTATACTGATCTTTGCTAACTTCAACCTATTCCCACATACAGATACCTTTTAACCCTTTCCCTCATACAACAATTCTGCAGCAGACGTCTTTGAAAATCTCCATAATTGAAAGGATAAGCTATGACAAAAAGTGGAAAACATTGTGGCAAAAGGAGAAATTGCACATTTTGTGCAATTTCTTCTTTTGTCACTATGTTTTCAAAAAGCCTTCTGCTGCAGAGGCGTCAGAAAGCGTCTATATGAGGGAAAGGGTTAACACATTTTCAGCAAAGGAATTTTTAAAAGATTGCAGCTAAAGAGAAATGACTCATGATGAGCAATTTCTTCATTTGCCACAACCTTTTCATCTCTATTCAATAAATAAATAGGCTCTTTCAATTAGGAATTTCCGTTACTTTACCAAGATGCTTTTTGCCGCAGGATTGTTGTTAGTGGGAAAGGGCTAATGTATTTCACCATAACAGAATACAAATTGCAAAAGAGTTATGTCGTTTTCATCTATAACTGAAAATCTAATCTAAACATAACATCATAACAAAACAGATAAATATGGCGTAGAAAAGCTTAATGATACACTATAGCTCACTAAGTCATGAATCTATTTGTTAAATTTAACATGCAAACATCATAAATAGTTGAAAGCAATTTCTAAACATAGCAACACTGTAAATGTAACATGAAACTTATGAATCATAAATTAATTAATAAGTCAGCTTCAAGGTAGAATATAAAGCATGTTTGAGTCAGTCCATGGCAAAAGGAACAAGTTGCCTTTTGTGAACAGGGTAGATCCAGATCAGCATGTGCATCTGAACAGTCTGATCAAGATCAACACTGTTCACATAATATTTACACAAGCTTGTTAGAATCTTCTGTCAACTTGTGTAGATTCTGATAAGAGGGAGTAGATGTATAGGCCTACCTGAATCTACAATAAACCAAAATGCCAACATGTTCACTTTCTCATGCACTGTCTCATTTAACCCTCTCCCTCATACGACATTTCTGCAGCAGACGACTTTGAACATATTTCGTAAAATAATGGAAAATGTCTATAATTGAATGGATAACCTATGACTAAAAGTGGAAAACATTGTGACAAAAGAAGAAATTGCACATTTTGTGCAATTTCTTCTTTTGTTACTATGTTTTCAAAAAGCTTTCAGCTGCAGAGGCGTCAAAAAGCGTCTATATGAGGGAAAGGGTTAACTGTCTCATTTAAATGAAAGGAGTTACGGTAAGTACTCAAAATTGGGTTAAATTCACAAGGTCTGTCTTGTGCAATGCTAACTATTCCCTAATAGAAAGAATATGCAGCAGATGACTTGAAATCTTTTAGGGAAAAGATAATTATGATCAATGACTATGAACAAAGTTTTAGTTCAACCTTTTCCCCCACATACAACAAATCTGCAGCAGTTATCTTTAACCCTTTCCCTCATACGGCAATTCTGCAGCAGACGACTTTGAACGTATTTTGTCAAAACATAGAAAATCTCCATAATTGAAAGGATAACCTATGACAAAAAGTGGAAAACATTGTGGCAAAAGGAGAAATTGCACGTTTTGTGCAATTTCTTCTTTTGTCACTATGTTTTCAAAAAGCTGTCTGCTGCAGAGGCGTCAGAAAGCGTCTATATGAGGGAAAGGGTTAAGAAACAATTATTGAATAGAGTTGAAAACATTGTTCTCCAGTGCTTTCAAAAGTTGTCTGCATGTGGGAAATGGTTATTGTCACCATATCTTATCAGTTGAAATGTTATAGCAGTTTTCAACAAGTATTCAAATTATCTGTCACATTGTCAGTCAAATGATAACACTTGTGAATTTAGCCCAATTGACAAGAAGTACAAGCTCATATGTGACATGTGAACCTTATCACCAGTGCATTTATAATATCCCTTTACCACACATAGACGCTTTCTGACACCTCTGCAGCAGACGACTTTTGAAAAACATTGTGACAAAACAAGCAATTTCTCCTTTTGCCACAACATTTTTTATTTTTTTCCAGTAATTGTACCTTACTTTATAGAGATTTTCTTTATTTTAACAAAGGTTTAAAACAAGCAATTTCTCCTTTTGCCACAACATTTTTTATTTTTTTCCAGTAATTGTACCTTACTTTATAGAGATTTTCTTTATTTTAACAAAGGTTTGTTTTAAGTCGTCTGCCGCAGATTTATTGTTTATCGGATAGGGTTAAAACATCTTATTTCCCATAATGACCTGAAAAGGATTGGCATGGCTTGCCATCTTTTTTGTCTCGTCTTCACTTTTCCCTGTACCAAATCTAACTACATCTCTTCATTATTTGTAAATATGTGTCTGCTAAATGCAATGACCTTAACACATCAGTTTGTGGCACACAGTGTAAACATTTCACAACATTTTAAATGTTTCTTTCTATAATTCATTAAAGAGGAAAACTGCAACATTGCAAATTTGCCCAATAGTGCATGCAGAGTTCAGGTCATTGTGTGTACAGATTGAATGGATTTTTACATTGCTTTCAAAACTATCATGGCAGCCAGTTCACCTAACAAGTGCACAAGTACTTAACCCTTTCCCTCATATAGATGCTTTCTGATGCCTCTGCAGCACACAGCTTTTTGAAAACATGGCGACAAAAGAAGAAATTGCTCAAAATGAGCAATTTCTCCTTTTGTCACCATGTTTTCAATTGTAATAAGTTATTGTACTTAAATTAAAGGGAGTTTCCAAAATATTTCGGGTATGTTTTCAAAGTCGTCTGCTGCAGATTTGTTGTATGTTGGAAAGGGTTAAAACAACATTCTTCTCATACAGACTATCAGCCCATTGGTGGAAGCTGAATGAAGCTGAATGATGGTAGTAACATTGAGTTTTGTCAATCATCAGTAAGAATGAATGATCATAGTAAATCGTGTGTCCAGAAAAGAGCAATGAAAAATGCCCGCTACTCTCTAGATTTTTATAAAAGTCCTATTTGCCATGTGTATGTGTGCCATGCACATTACCTTTTTTGATCCTTGTAACTTGAAATAAAAATATAATGTGAATAATACTTATAAAAGTGCATTGTTATCTATCAGCCCCTTGTTTACTATTTTCAGAGAACAACAAACACCTAAAAAAATATCTGCAGAAGGCATAGTTGAAAATATTGTGGATAAATGAGAAATTTCTCAATTTCCAACAATGATATCTAAATTTTGAATCAGAATTATTTTTCCGATTTCTCAAAGCACACACTCTGAAAATAGCACATCAGGTCAATTAGCAAATACATGTATACAATTTCTCAACCAAGCAAAAATATCTATTTTTTGTGTTTTAACCCTTTCCCTCATACAGCAATTCTGCAGCAGACGACTTTGAACGTATTTTGTCAAAAAATAGAAAATCTCCTTAATTGAATGGATAACCTATGACTAAAAGTGGAAAACATTGTGGCAAAAGGAGAAATTGCACGTTTTGTGTAATTTCTTCTTTAGTCACTATGTTTTCAAAAAGCTGTCTGCTGCAGAGGCGTCAGAAAACGTTTATATGAGGGAAAGGGTTAAACCGTTTCCCACATACCACAAATCTGCATCAGATGCCATTGAAGACATCTAGTCAAACATGTGGAAAATCTCTACAAATGTAGGTACATTGGCTATGAAAGCAGTATGGCAAATGGAGGAATTGCTCATCATGAGCAATTCTTCTATTGCCACAATGTTTTCAGAGTTGTCTGCTGCAGATGTATCAGAATATGTCTGCAAGTGGGAAAGGGTTATAGAAAGATATAATAAGCTTGCTCTAATTATATAAAATACTCGTAACTTTGATAAACAATAGTAAGTATTAAATGCTTTATTAATTAAACCTTTATCACATCAAGGTAATTCAAACAACATAAAATTGAAATTTGTTTAGAATAAGATGGTTGTTTTGTCACAAAAACATATACATGTATGTCTTCCCAGTGCAGTTTGTCAATGATTGTAATACTGAAACATTGACCTTGAACCAAAATGTTTGTAACATGCACTCTGCACATCATCTCAGTATGGTGAACATTTGTGGTGAGTTATTCCAAAATCCTTCAAAAGTTATTTAGCAACACGAAATATAGTCATATAACCTTTGACCTAATTGCGACTTTGACCGTGAACCAAAGTGGATGTATCATGCACTCTCTGCACATTGTCTCAGTATGGTGAACATTTGTGGTGAGTATTTTTCAGAATCCTTAAGCATTTCAAAAGTTATAGAGAAGACACGATTTGTGACACTCAGACAAACAGACAGTCAGAGAAAAAACAATATGTCTCTATATATTGGGAGACATAATAATAAATCCGAACAGCTTGAAACAAAAACAACAAACTTAAAGATGAAAAACTACCAGTAATCAAATTAACCCTTTCCCTTGTACAACACCAGCAGATTGCACTGGAAACTTTCAAGCAGTAACATGGAAATTCTCTAGTAATGAAAGAATAACTTTTGAATAGAGTTGAAAACATTGTGGCAACAGGAGAATATGCTCATTATGAGCAATTTCTTCTATTTAAGCCAAATTGTTTTCAAAATTTATCTGCAGGCGTAAATGAGTTAATAATTATCAACAAATGAACTATCTAAATAAATCACTTATACAAAGTTATTTTTCAAACAACCAACAGAAATTTCACAATCACTGTAAAGGAACTGAACAATAATAATTAACTTGCTCAACACAAACTTTCTAACACACCGGACATTTAAGAAATTCTTCCGCAGGTACATATTGCGCGTTTGACAGTCTACGTTTCATTTGTTCTAAACGGCATGCTCTGCGTCTCTATAACAGAGTCAATTCGGTTTTATAAACAAAATTACAATATTGATCAAAATACAATATTTAACTAGTCTTTCATCATTTGGAATGAACACTGAGATCCATTTTATCTCTAAAAGAGTAAGTATTGTGTGATAATGGCATAGAACTAAAAAAAATACTTTCAAAATTTAACACCTTAGTAGCTTTTGTTTGAATTGTGTTTAACACAATTTCAATATTATTTCACAGTGTTAAATCACCAGTACTACCAGTATTATTTATCCTGACACTGATGTTTTAGAAGTTATGCTATCCCTGCAAGCCTGAACACATAGGGGGGAAGCCATTAAGTGTGCTTCTATCCCCAGTCTGAACATTAACAAAAGCTGTAGGAGGACAGCGCGTTCGACTATCCCACCGCTTATTTAAGTTTCTGAGATAAAACATTAACCACAATTTCTTAAAGGGGGATAATTTGCATTATATTTCTGGATAGAGTTATTTAACTTGATTATTTTCATAGGTGTGCTGGTTAGGAAGGGTTGTATAATGTTTCAATGGAATGCATCAAGTAGTTAATAAGATATGGACTCTTAATGTAGTTGCACGCAAACCTTCAACTATAATTTCTAAGTAAAAAAAGGGCAACAATTTGCACCATATGCAGGATAGAGTTATCTTAATTGGTTGTGTTTATAGTTGTGAAATTGGGAAAGGTTGTATAAAGTTTCAATACAATGCTTCAAGTTGTTACTAAGATTACACTCTAAATGTGGTTGCAAAACTTTAACCATAATTTTTTAAGTCTAAAAAGGGCCATAACTTGCATAAAATGCTGGATAAATTTATCGTACTTGATTAATTACATAGATGTGATGGTTGGGAAGGTCTGTATAAAAAAGTTCAATGCAATGCATCAAGTAGTTACTAAGATATGGTCTCTTAATGTAGTTGCATGCAACAATTTAACCAGAATTTATAAGTCCAAAAAGGGCCATAACTTGCATTAAATGCAGGATAGAGTTATTTAACTTGAAAATCAACATAGGTGTGATAGTTGGGAAGGGTTGTATAAAGTTTCAAAGCAATGCATTAAGTAAATACTAGGATATCGACTCTGAATGTAGTTGCATGCAAAACTTTAACCAAATTTCTAGTTAAAAAAAGGGCCATAAATTGCAAAATATACTAGATATAAGAGTTATCGTACTTGATTGTTTACATAGGTGTGATGGTTGTGAAAGGTTGTAGAAAGTTTCAATGCAATGCATCAAGTAGTTACTAAGAGATAGTCTCTTAATGTAGTTGCATGCAAAACTTTAACCAGAATTTCTAAGTGAAAAAAGGGCCATAACTTGCATAAAAAGCAGGATAGAGTTATCTTACTTGATAATCTACATAAGTGTGATAGTTGGGTAGGGTTGTACAAAGTTTCAATGCAATGCATCAAGTAAATACTGAGAAATGGACATTTAATTTAGTTGCACTCAAAACTTTAACCAGAATTTCTAAGTAAAAAAAGGGTCATAACTTTCATAAAATGCAGGATAGAGTTATCTAACCTAACAATCATATCAACATAGATGTGATAGTTGGGTAGGGTTGTATAAAGTTTCAATGCATCAAGTAAATACTGAGATATGGACTCTTAATTTAGTTGCACGCAAAACTTTAACCAGAATTTCTAAGTAAAAAAAGTGCCATAACTTGCATAAAATGCAAGATAGAGTTATCTAACTTGATAATTTACACAGGTGTGATAGTTGGATATGGTTGTAGAAAGTTTCAATGCAATGCATCAAGTAAATACTGAGATATGGACTCTTAATTTAGTTGCACGCAAAACTTTAACCAGAATTTCTAAGTAAAAAAAGGGCCATAACTTGCATAAAATGCAGGATAGAGTTATCTAACTTGATAATCTACACAGGTGTGATAGTTGGGTAGGGTTGTATAAAGTTTCAATGCAATGCATCAAGTAAATACTGAGATATGGACTCTTAATTTAGTTGCATGCAAAACTTTAACCAGAATTTCTAAGTAAAAAAGGGCCATAACTTGCATAAAATGCAGGATAGAGTTATCTAACTTGATACTCTACACAGGTGTGATAGTTTGGTAGGGTTGTAGAAAGGTGTGACGTGGACGCCGACGTGGATGCCGACGCCAGGGTGAGTAGTATAGCTTTCATATTCTTCGAATAGTCGAGCTAAAAATGATATTAACCCTATCCCACATACAACAAGTCTGCAGCAGACAATTTTGAAAACTGTGGGAAAGGGTTAAGTAAACATATGACATTCTATCATGTTTCATATTTGTATTCAAAACTTGAATGTTGAGAGACTTCTTCACATAACTTTTTTTCCTATTTAAAGAAAAAAAAAAAAAAAATTACGAACAGATGTTATTTAATACATTCCTTGTTGAAGAGGTTAACTTGAAACCATTGTAGGAAGATGATAAATTGCTCATGTTCAGGTAATTATTCATTTCCTTTCTTCTCAAAATTAAAGTTTCACTTATCCATATTGTCCTCCGTTTTCTTCAGATGTCTAAGATCTGCATATCAGGTAAAGAATTAACTTGTTAACCCTTTCACACCTAACACAAATCTGCAGCAGACAACTTTGAAAGCATCCTTGAATACAGTTGAAACATCGTGGAAAAAGGAGCAATTGCTCATACAATGCCACAATATTTTAACAAGGTGAACATGCATTAAAATGCATCTGAATGTGTAAAAGGGTTTTATAATTATGTGTTAATTATTTTCTGTATCAAATACATGCAAGATTAGTCATATAACTGATGCAATTTTGTGTCAGTCCATATTTATATTGAATATTTCAGCAAACAAGAAACCATCATACTTACAATTGATCTGTCAGGCTTTACAAAAAACAATTTATAATTATATAAACTTATAAGATATATACTAGTTAATTAAAACATACATCAAAATGTGTCTGCAGGTGAGAAAAGGTTAATCTTTACTAGGTCTATGTTGTGGTCTTCCAAAGGAATTGTCTGTGTGAGATATTTTTTGAGTATTAACAACAAAGGGTATATTGAGTAATATAAGAGATATCGGAAGGAGAAGACCAGTCAACTCCTACTTTTCTTAGCTTCTAAAACTACCTGATTTCTTTAAGATGATTCCTATAGATTTTTAGATGAAAAGTTAACCCTTTGCCACATACAGACACTTTCTGCCCCCTCTGCAGCAGATGACTTTTGAAAGACATTGTGTCAAAAAGAGAAATTGTTCATAATGAGGAATAATCTTTTGAAACAATGTTTTCAACTTTATTCAATAGTTGTTCTTTCTTTTTATAGTGTTTTCATATTTTTGACTAAATATTGTCAAAATTGTCTGCTGCAGATTTGTTAAATGTGGGAAAGGGTTAAAGATGATTGCTACAGATATTAAGATGACTTGTTAAAATAATGTTCTATGTCATTTTACAACACTTTATTAAAACTAATGTAAATTTTTAATAATTTCTAGTTTTAATAATTTCATGAAATTTACTTTGCTAAAATAGATATTTCTTTAAGAGAAAGAGTCAGTTTTAAACTACCATTTGACATTCCACTCAATTGTATTATTCATCCAGTCAGCCATGAGCTGTAATTTCGTTTAAATATATCATTGTGATTAATATTAATTTGAAACATGATATATGTTCACCAAGATGTAGTTTTAACCTACATGAAACATCTGAGTCTGTACCACAAAGCTTGAATGTCAAAAACAGGAAGTTTTAGATTAAATATTTATAAACAAATATTGAGGCAAAAGGAGAAATTGATCACCATGAGCTACTTCTCATTGTGCCATAATGTTTTAAAAAGTTGAATGCTGCAGATGCACCAAGATACGTCTACATGGGAAATGGTTAATGTTTGTACATTTTTTATGGAAAGTGAAAAAAATAAATCATAGATAAATAGTTAGATTTCCTTATTTACAGAAAACTTTATGAATAAGTTTAGCAATACTTACTGCTTGAGGGGCAAACTGTAGGTAGTCTTTGATAACTTGTAGGAGGAAATCTGGATTCAATACAAGATAATACTGTACACCAAGTGGAAAACCCTGAATAGATATGAATAGAAATAGAGATGTAACATAATACAACAGGGAAAATCTCTCTAACAGTTTGTGAAAAGCTATTATTATATAAGACAGAGTATGCTAGCATTGGTACTCCTATTGAAAACACAAAATAGAAAAAGAACTCTTCCAGCTCACACTTGAAATACGCATTCATAGAAAGAACATCTTTTTCTCACTATACTAAAATGGAATTGGTAATTACTTCTTTCACATGCTGTTAACGCTAACATGTATTATAACTTTATTTGTATTTTCTCTTTTTTGTTTTTCAATAAGAAACAATTATTGTTGCAGGATTTTTGATAAATATGTTTATATCCCTATGTACTTATCTAAATACATGTACTTAAAAAGTGGAATGGTTTACTACTGCTAATAACTCTTAAAGTGACCAAGGAAATCTGACTGATTATCTAACTTAGTCTTGATATTATATTCATAAACATCTAAGTTAAGTGACTGTAATGAAACCATATAACATGATCAGTATAAACTTGAAGACTTATATTCACTGTTTACTAAATACCATATGTTTAGAGCCATCTACTTTGAATACATCTATGGACAACTTCAAACTACTTGTCTTCAAGATGCACAGTTTTCATAGATATAAAAAAAATTGTTGTGAATTACTCTATTTTAGAGAAAAAAGAGTTACCTACTCCTGATGCATTAAATAAGTGTCTGTATCAGGGGATGATTGTGTTGCATATAATAAAATAAGCGAACTTTACCAAGATCAGAGCTCTAAATAAGGGAAGTTTTTTAAGTTCTAAAATCCTTATTTTTACCCTCTAACTGTATGATGTGGGTACTCAAAAGAATCGTCTCAATGAGACGTTTCTTTTGAGTAACCACAACATAGGATTTGGTTGGATGATTAAAGAGATATTGTGGGGAAAAGAGCTGAATACTCCTCCTTATCTGGACCTCTGCAAGATAAAGTAATACTAACACAATATCCTACATTTCAAATTGAAAATACCTTCAATAGAGAATTTTTTATTTAAATGTAATAACTGGATAACTGTTACCCACATACACCAAATCTGCAGCAGTTGACTTTAAAAACATCTATGGAAAACTGTAGTGAATCTCTATAAATGAATGTATTATCATTGAATAGAGTTAAAACAATGTGGCAAAAGGAGAAATTGGAAAATTATGAGCAATTTGTCCTTTTGCAACAATATTTTCAAAAGTAGTCTGCTACAAATGTGTTGAAATGTGAAGGAATAAACATCTGGATTTACCTTAAGTGCCTTAAAGTGTGCCTCTATAGATGTGTTGAGTGTTTCTGTACATTTTTCAGGTCCCTGGTTTCTCTTTATAGCTAGAACAGCGCTCAAGTATAACAGATCCTGCAGAACAGAAAAAGCGACCGTTATTAATTTACTTACCCCTTGTATTTATTTAGTCCTTATTCCATGTTGTTTTAATAAAGACAATAACCTCAATGTTTAAAACCATGACACTGTGATGATCAATCAAATTCATCCTTTTTGTTCAAAATTGCACCAGTCTTAAACCCTCTCCAACATACATACAACTTTGATACAGAGCTTAAGTCATTTTTGGACAACAAGATTTTACTCATTTTTAAAATATTCAAATTGTATCTGCTGCAGGTGTGATTAATTGGCCATGTCTCTGGCGTTTCTTGGGAATTCAAACCCAAACTTGGTTGTCGATTTTTCAATAAAAATTGTAATAGAATTTCTTTAATCATGTCTTAGATAGGGCTTTGGGTGGACCGAAGGAAGACAGACCTATAGCCCTCAGTCTAGATAAATAATTCAAACACTGAATTCTGAATAATTTTTAGGTGATTGCCTTTTGCCAGTGCAGATATTAATATTGCACCAGAAAGCAGAAGTGTAAAATCAAAAGAACTCAAAACATGAACTCAAGGGAGATTCGTACAGGATTAACTGACCATTTTTTACCGTCATCGTAAAAATGGTAATAAAAATATTGCCTTCGCTTTGAATCGCCTCATTGGATGTGGTTACTTACAGCAAAACTTCCACTACATTAGCCATTTGACATGTGTTTACTTACAGCTGAAGTTCCACTACATAAGCCATTGGACATGTGTTTACTTACAGCAGAACTTCCACTACATTAGCCATTTGACATGTGTTTACTTACAGCTGAAGTTCCACTACATTAGCCATTGGACATGTGTTTACTTACAGCTGAAGTTTCACTACATTAGCCATTGGACATGTGTTTACTTACAGCTGAAGTTCCAATACTCTGCTGTATTTCACCAAGAAATTCAAGCTGTTGGGCAGCATCCTCTAACTGGTTCTCAAACAACTGACAGCGTATGATACCTGAAAGATGTATATAAATAGATGATAACACAAGACCTGAGCATTTTTTTCGTGGCCTCGACCATTTAAAGATGTCAGTCATATAACAGAAACCAATTCACCTATACATGCATTTTGGAGTTTTATTTAACATAAATACTCCCCATACATTTGTTCTGTCCACTTATAGACGGCAAATGAGGCTGCTTGTCGAGATATTTGTCAATCTTTTGAAAGAATGTTGTCCACACCCTTGTTTTAACTCACAACCCCTGCATTGACAGCCCTTTTTTATCTACTAAGCTATAAAGTTTCAACTACTACCAATTGACCCTTTCTTACATGCAGATGCATTTTGAAGCATCTGCAGTTGATAACTTTATAAACATTGTGGCAAAGTAGAAATTGCTCATGTTTAGCAATTCTTTCTCTTTTTGTCACAATGTTATTAGATATATTTAATAATTTCCTTTGTCTGCTGTAGATTAATTGTATATATGGGAAAGGAAGTGACATACCTTTACGTCTAAATATCAAACAAAAGTCATACCAGTTAATGCTGACACACTGGTCTCGTCAATTTTCATAGCATTTTTGTAACATCTTAAGGCATCTTTGGTTTTTCCTTGTAACAGCAGCTGGAAGCCTAGCTCTGTGATGTACTCTCCATTCTGACTACTTAAACTGACAGCTCTCTCCATTAATGTATAGGTCTGTTGTAACACCATGCTATTCCTACCACACTGCGAAAGATAAAAGCAACTAAACTCTCAACACTCATGCAAACACATTTTGATAAATATATCAGAGATTTTTCCATATTTCTGCTGCAAATTTATTATATGTGGGAATGTGTTAATTTTTGTTTCATGAAAACACACAAGTTGAGATAAATCATGCACAGTTTAAAGTTTATGAAAACACATGTAGATTTTAATAATATGTATCTTCTCATAAAGGTCAGGATCACATTTAATTTATTTAGTTACACCACAATAAATCCATAACAAGGTCAAGTCACCAAAAACTACAGTTGGGCTACTGTCAAGTGTAGACCCAAACTTGCAGTAGTGCCTTCAAACAACATTTTACCAGGAACCCTTCATTGTGTTACATTCAATAATATTTTGTCAGCTACAAAACTTAATTTTTCTTTCTATCGGTGCCTTAATAAATACTCTGCTTTTTTCAATTTTGAATTAACTGTTAATGTGATACAATTTTTCAATATAACTATATTAAAGGCAAAACAGACCCACCCCTGGCGACCACATTTTTCGACCAATCAATGTGGCTTGAAAGAATCTGTGGGTCAAATTGTATTTGCGTTAGATGTTGTCTATTTCAAAGGAGAATGAAAATGCAGATATTCAAGGAGTGTAAATGTATTAATGAGCCAGAGGAATATGTATGGCATAAAACACTTACCATCCTACAAAACACCTGTGCCATATTATAGTACATAAATGAATTCCTGGGTTCAAATCTGTCCATTGTTGTAATGATGTCTCCTATCTTGCTGGCTGCCTGTTGACGATGAAAAAACAACATGCAATCATTTACGAGCTGTGCATAAATGTAGATATATATACCGTTTCTACGTATTCATGTTGTCTTGTCTAAATGTATGTACACCATGTGTAAGAAGTTCCACTTAATGTGAAAAAGGATAATATCTCATGCAAAATGCATGATAAAGGTATGGCCCCTTCAATACTTGCATTAAAAAGTCACTTGATGATAATGATAACTAAGAGTTCCAAGTTTCATTGCAATAACTTAAATACATTAGGAGAAAAGTGTTATTTAGATTTAATAAAGAGTGCATTGCAAAGAAGGTTTTGCTGATGAAAACAGCTCATTTATTTTTTCTAAATATCAGATGAACTAAAAACCACATCGTTGTTTTTGTAAGTAACATGTGAACGGTGAAGATCTTGATCAGACTGTTGATGCACAGGCTGATCTAGATCTACCATATTCATAAAAGCCAGCGTGTACCTTTTCCCATGGGCAGGGCTCAAATCACCTTTTCAAAAGCTATATGCTTTTAAAGTACAACAAATCCTCATTATAGTAAAATAAACTATATATTTCACAATGTAACAGTAGCAGAATATTTACCTCTGCATAATTCCCTTCTCTACAAAGCATGTGAAGAGCTTGATAGCGCATGGCCTCTAAACAATGTATATCCTCACCAAGGGCTCTAAAATACAGAATAGTTATCATATAGTCATATTACATTGCCAACTAAAATGAAATGGTATATTTGAATACTTCCTCTATTAAATTATCATGTCATGTTATGACAATTACCCATGCCATTCCCTCAATGACTAATTGAGGGACCCTATTATAACCAACTGTAAGGATTTTGTGACCAGTGTTGATCCAGAACAGTCAGCACATCTGCGTAGTCCGAACTGTTACCAATTAGTCACTTAAGGTTTAAAAAGAAAATTCTGATAGGCAGTATCTATTTGGATACTCAGCATGGATGTCAGGGCTCAGGAAAACCGAAAATTTGACCAATGTTTTACTTTAGAGACCGATTTATGTCATAAAATCAGACCATAAAATAAGCCCGACAGAAGACGAACAAGTGACCCCTAGGCGTCATCCTGGTAGAAAAGGTGACAAAAAGAAAATCAGCATGAAATTGTAAATGATATAGTTGAAAGTGAAACTTTCACTGTTACAGACAAATGTTGAAAAGTTGTGGTAAAATTGAGCAAGTTCTCTTTTTTTATGCTTCTATCTTTTCACTCTTTATAAAAACATTATTTCCGATTTTCAAGACATTAAAATACTGTTTTTCTCAAATGTTTTCTTTGCAGACAAGACTAAAAATATCATATCATGTAAACAAATTCTCACATGCAAAAATATTTTGATGTGATTGCAGCGGAACGACTCTTGAGAGCAGTATGGCCAAATAAGAAATGGCACATAACAAGTAATTTCTCCTTTTACCCCCAAAAGTTTTCATCTCATTAACACTACTTCTGAATTTCCAGATACTACATTGTCACTATCATTATATAACTCTCTAATGCTTGCAAAGCTGATCACACTAAAATTGGCCAATTAAAACAGTTTTAACCCTTCCCCACTTGCAGACACATTCTGACGCATCTGCAGTAGATGACTTTTGAAAAAATTAACGCAAAAGGAGACGTTGCTCATTATGAGCAATGTCTCCTTTTGCCACAATGTTTTCAAGTCATTCAATAATTATGTTTTCATTTATAGAGATTTTTCATATTTTTGCATACATGTTTTAAGTCGTCTGCTTCAGATTTGTTGAATGTTGGAAATAGTTAAACTTGTACCTCAGAGGTCTTGATAAGAGGGAGTAGAGTGCACAGGTCTTTTCCCTAAAATACTTCTCTTCTTACTCAACCAAATCCTATGTTGTGGGTACTCAAAAGAATCGTCTCAATGAGACGATTCTTTTCAGTACCCACAAGATAGGGTTTGAATGTCAAGAGAGGATTTTAGAACATGAAAAATGCCCTTTATGTAGAGCTCTGTACCTAACAGATGTTTCTAGAGTAGCCTCCCAGTCCTGCAGACAGAGCTGAAGTCTCATTTTCTCTACAAGGGCTGGTATAAAGTGAGGATATTGGACGATAATCTGATTGATATTCTCTAGTGCTCCACTGTAGTTGTGTTTCGTCTCCAGCAACTTGGATCTCCCCAGTAAACCATTGATGTCAGGCCCACCATCCATACTATAAACAAGTAATATACATCAATATATAAGTTGAAGCTACATTGGTTGAGTATTCACATAAATATGCTAGATTCTAATCTATATTATGTTCTTCATAAAAATATTTATATATGTGTATATATACATGAATATATGTGTTACCTGTCATCATCAAGAGGTCCAGATAAGGAGGGGGTTTACAGCTTTTTTCCCCACAATGTCCCTCTTAAACCGATTCTATTACATACCCACAATATTGGGTTAGAGGGTCAAATAAGCATATCAAAACATGAAAAATCACCTTTATTTAGAGGTCTGCTTACAATGACTACAAATTTGTATTTGTTTATGGCTACAATTTTTTGTAAATTAAACTGTATGTTATGTTTATGTAAAAAGTACATATTCTAGGTGATTTTTATCTTATTTGAATTCGAACATGAGAACAGGGGCAAACTGGAATATATGTTGGTTCAGATAAGCTTGTGTATCCTTACTGTCTCATCACAATCTACACATTCTACCAGATCCTTTTTTTCAATGATCATGTATCTTTTTGCATAAAGTAAACAAATTGATCAGACTGGACGATTGGTAGGCAGATCTGATCTAAACTGTTTGCAATGGCCATGATTTAACTTTATGCATGAGCATGCTCAATGTTTGAGATATCTTATGATATGTTTTGGTTTGAACAATGTTATTTTTTAATCCTTTCCCTCATACAGACGCTTTCCGACGCCTCTGCACAGATAGCTTTTTGGAAGCATGGCGACAAGAGAATAAATTACTCAAGACGAGCAATTACTCCCTTTTATCACCATGTTTTCAACTCTATTCAAATATTGTTCTTTTGCCTCATACAGACATACTTTGATACAGACAACATTTGAAAATTCTGCGAGATTTTTTTGTTGCTTTTTTAACAACAAATTTGCAACAGAAAACTTTGAGTACATCTATTTTTTATTTTTTGACAATCTCTATGAGTGAGAGTACAATGATTGAACTCAATTGGAGAAAAACAAGAAGAAGTTACTCATTGTGTGCCAGCTCATACAAACACTTACCTCAAAGCATCATCAAAGAATTTGATAGCTTTCTTGGTCTCCCTGCCACTCATAATCTCTATCCACCCTTTCAAAACCAGCCCCTGAGAAAAAAAATCATAGTATCAATCAATGAAAGGAAACTGTATTATTGTGATCTTTACAAAATATCAAAATGTCTATATAAAAAAGTATAACTGAATATTAATTAAAGCCAGTGTTATGTGCCTTGGTAAAGATATAGGTATTGTTTCCAGGAACATGTGTACCAGGTTGCATTTGAATAAGTGTAACGGTTTAAGGTTAAAGTTTTGTGATGACAACACAGACAATGGAATGGTGTCATTCAAGTAAACAAGAGTGCCAAGATGGCTCTAAATTGATCACCTGAGTGAATGTATAGTACTAGTAGCAAATGTGTAACTACTAATGTTTGGGAGAATTTGATCAGGCGCGGGAATGTATTGTATGATTGGAATACCTCTTTATTATCTGCACTCATCTTCAACATTCTATCAATGTATTCTCTCGCTTTATCATGTTTCCCTGTAAAAAACAGGAACATCCCAGCATAATAAAGACCCTGAAAATGAAAGAAAAAAATTGTTTTAATTGCAAACATAAACCGAGTTGTAGCTGGTTAAGTGCCCAAATTTAAGTCAATTGATCATTGATTGCTTACGTATTGTATTCTAAAATAATTGCAGCTTCTTTCATTTCTAAGTACATGTACTAAATAACAGATTAGCTTAAACAAATTAGCAAGTGGTACACTTACCATTTCTCCAGCTTGCTTTCTCTCATCTTTCAATTTAGAATCCAGTTCTGAGACAGCTTCTCTATCTGGAAAGAAAAAAACCCATGCATACACATAATTTTGGATGACATAAATCTGGACATAAAATAGTGTGTCAATGTCTCTACATATATACATATTTCTTTCTCCTTTAAACCAAAACAATCAAAAATAAGAACTAAAACCTGATAACAATTTCCTGATTTTTTTACTGCCACTGCCACTGACTCAATTTGAAAACAGTGTTGGAAGAACAGTTAGACAAGTTCTTAATCAATATTGACAGGTCTTGATAAATGGGGATTTTTTTCCCCCTTTTCTCACAATGTTTTCTACTATGTCTTACAATTACATTTTCATACTGTTCATTCAGCTTATCAATATATTCTCAATATCCCAAAGACTTCAACAATTAACCGTCGAGTCCCGGTAGCTCAGTCGGTAACGACGCGGTCTGTCAATCCAGGGTTGTGAGTTTGAATCCCAGCTCGGCCAACTTTCTTTCCGACATTTGACAAAAGTCATTGCGACATGCGTCATTCGTCTTCCACCAATGGGCTAAGTCTATGTGGAAAAGCAGCCAGTTGCTTGGGCAGATTGTTGTGTGGAGTACTGGTGTGAGCAAACCAGGAAACACATGAGTAGGTGAACTGACCGCTGTGATATAAATGAGAAATTGTTAAAAACAGCGCTAAACCCCAATCAATCAATCAACAATTAACCTATTTTACCAGTTTACACTGTCTTAACCCTTTCCCACATATAACTTATCTGCAGCAGAAGACTTTGAATGCATTAAGTCAAAATCACAGAAATCTCTACAATTGAAAGATAACTAGAGATTGCTTTTTTGAAAAAGCGCTTGTCTCCCCATTCATGTGGTCGTAGGGGAGGAAAAGAAATGATGGAGATGAATTTTTTAGTTTTGGACTGGAGATAAAGCAACAGTGACAATCCTCAGTTATTGAGCGGAAACTATTTTTCAGCTGAGGGTTACCATGACCTTGGTCTTTGACCTAGTGACCTCAAAATCAATAAGGGTCATTTGCTGCTGGTGACCAACCTGCACACCAAGTATGAAGTTCCTGGGCCCAAGCAATCTTCAGTTATTGACCGCAACCTTGACCTTTGACCTACTGACATCAATCAATAGGGGTCATCTACAGGTTAGGACCAAGCTGCACACCAAGTATGAAGTTCCTGGGTATAAGCGTTCTTGAGTTATAGAGTAAAACACATTTTTCAGCTGAAGGTTACCGTGACCTTCGACATTTGACCTTGTGACCTCAAAATCAAACAAATTCAATAAAGGTCATTTACTGGTTAGGACCAACCTGCACACCAGGTATGACGTTCCTCAACATAAGCATTCTTTAGTTATTGAGAGGAAACCATTTTTCAGCTGAAGGTTACCATGACCTTGACATTTAAGCTAGTGACCTCAAAATCAATAGGGGTCATCTACTGGTGGTAACCAACCTGCACACCAAGTATTAACTTCCATGGCCAAAGCATTCTACAGTTATTAAGCAAAAACAATGTTTCAGCTCATTGTCACTGTGACCTTGACCTCATAATTAATAGGGTCTTCTACTGGGCATGGCCAACCTGCATACCAAGTATGGAGTTCCTCGGCCTAAGCGTTCTTCAGTTTTTGAGCGGAAACCATGTTTTACCTCACAAGGTCACCATGACCTTGACCTTTGACCTTCTGACATCAAAATCAATAGGAGTCATATACTGGTCATGACCAACCTGCATACCAAGTATGAAGATCCTATGCTCAAGCGTTCTTCAGTTATTGAGCGGAAACAAGTGTGACAGATGTGACCTTGACCACTGTGACCTTGACCTTTGACCTAGTGACCTTAAAATTAATAGGGGTCATTTTCTGGTGGTGACCAACCTGCACAT
Organism: Serripes groenlandicus; assembly: GCA_031761405.1. NCBI lineage: Eukaryota > Metazoa > Mollusca > Bivalvia > Cardiida > Cardiidae > Serripes > Serripes groenlandicus. The sequence continues at coordinate 142,158,516 of JASEVX010000003.1, forward strand.
CAAGTATGAAGTTCCTGGGCCCAAGCAAAAACTATTTATCAGCTCATTGTCACTGTGACCTTTCAAGCTCATGGTCACTGTGACCTTTCAAGCTCATGGTCACTGTGACCTTGACTTTAGATGTACTGACCTCAAAATCAATAGGGGTCTTCTACAAGGCATGGCCAACCTGCATACCAAGTTCCTCAGCCAAAGCGTTCTTCAGTTATTGAGCGGAAACCATTTTTTACCTCACAAGGTCACCATGATCTTGACCTTTGACCTTCTGTTATCAAAATCAATAGGGGTCAGCTACTGGTCATGACCAACCTGCATACCAAGTATCAAGTTCCTACGCCCAAGTGTTCTTCAGTTATTGAGCGGAAACAAGTGTGACAGACGGAAGGACGGAAGGACGGACGGAACAGGCAAAAACAATATGTCACCCCCATGTAATGGGGGAGACATAATTACTGAAAAAAGTTTGAAATATTTTTTCAAAAAGAGAAATTACTAGTTTAGCACAATTTTTCCTTTTGTCATAAAGTGTCTATATGATGGAAAAGGTTAAGATTCATCTGCTTTGAAAATACAAGATGCAAAACATATTACTCTGAAAATGTTAACTGTATTTAAATTTCAATAAAGTAAACATATTATGCGGAAAAGAAATCCTCATTTGAAGTAATATCTCATCGAGACATGGTAGCGATGCGGACTGTCAATCCAGGTGTTGTGAGTTCAAACCCACCTCGGCCAACATTCTTTCCGAAGTTTGACAAACTTCATTCGTCTTCCATCAATGAGCTTACAGCCTACGTGGAAAATCAGCCAGTTACTTGGAGTACTGATGTGAGAAAGCAAGGAGCAAATGAGAGGGTGAATTGGCCGTCGTGATATGACTGAAAAATCGTTGTAAAGGCATTAAAACCCAATTAATCAATCAATCAAGTAAATTCTCAATTTTCCATAATATTTTCAAAAGGTTGTCTGCTGTAGAGATGTGAAAATTAAAGGATGCCTGTATCATGGAAAGAGTTAGACCTTAATGTTTTCAGAATATTCATTGTAGATTTGTGAAATAAACCATACCAACAGAATTTCCTTTCTTGTGAGCCAACATTAATGCCATGATTGAACACAAATTAACATCCCTTTTGTCTTTAAGTACATCCAACTCTCGCATCCCCTCTTGAATTCGATCTATGTTAAATAAAAATAATAATCAAATTAAAAAACCTATTGTATAAATACACATATATGATAATTTATATATATTCTACTTGCTTAAGTGACTTATAGGCCCTACACGACCAGGGGTCTTTTGCTATCGATATATTTACATGTATGAATGTTTGTAAAATTGTATAGACAAGTCATTATAATAAAACTTTCTAACTTACTTAGTACTTACCATATTATAATACATGTATATCAATTAAAAGAAAACTGGCGAGTTTTTATGGTCCCATATCAGTGATTCTTATAATCATAATAAATTTCAGAAATTTAATGACAACAAAAATATAATAAAATTAACATACCTTGAAGAATCATTGCATAAGCCCTGTAAAATTTCAAGATGCTGTCATTTGAAAACTTCTTGAGACCATCTTCTGCTGCAGCTTCCATATGGCAGTAATACTGCTCCCTGCAGAAGTAGTGGATTTTTGCCTGAAAATACATTCAAATGATAAGAGTCCAGAATGTCATTAAAAGAACAAATGAGTAAGCCTAACAAAACTCATACCAGAAAACAATACCACACCGCTACAAAAGTAAGCTCTGTTAGCCTCTGTAGTGAAGCAGTGATAAGTAATCTATAAATACAAACATAAAGCTGTAACCTGTTCATTCTATCATCTATGGGATAAACCATAGACACCACACTACTACATGTAAAGATTTGTCCTTGAATCCTTCAGTATCAAAAACTGCTACTCTATCTTACATCACTGGGAGTTATATATGGTTGGTGCCAATGTAACCCAGCTGAAAAAGTTTGACCCAAGTAGGACTCACAATAATAAGTCTCACATTTGAGACATCTTGTCCAGAGGCAAAAACTTTACCATGTATTCCCTTGTACAACATCCCATTGATTGTCTATGGGGTAGATCATTTTAGTATTTAGTACTTATGCTACTGGCATAATCAAATTTAACAGAATAATCCCTGTCAACAATAATCAGATGTCATTTATTTACAAAAGCCAAAAGCAGTCGTTCCTTAGTATTAACATTTAATATGAGGCTCAAAAATGTAGCAAAATTGTGCGATTGTATAGTAGTTGACTGAATTTTACAGAGTAATATCCTTAGAAATGTTGTGAATTTCGGTATGTTATTTCAATTTGATCATTGTTATACAAATCAAAAAAAATATTTTAATCAGAAGAGAAATAAAATATATGAATAATTTTAATCCCTTCCCATATTTTAGATGAAAAAAAGTATGTTCACGGGTCCTGCCAAATATGTCGGCAAGTAAAGAAGGTCAGAAAGACGACAGAGAAGTGATCCGTTATCGTCTCCTTACCAAGGCACTGGCAGGCGGTGTCTGGTAGAGTCTGGTGGTCAAATATCCCATTAATAAATATCAATGTTTTGTTTTCGTAATGAAATGAATAATACAAAATGGCATTGTATCTTATAAATAAAAAATAATAATGTATTTGGCTATTTTAGTTCCTATTTGAATGAATATAGAAATATGATATGCGTGACAGTGGCCGCCATTTTGTTTAAGCAAATCTTCAAATTAAATCCAATTAAGTTCTGTTTTATTAATTATTTGCTGAAATAATAATATAAATTAGTCAAATATATACCAATACATATAATAATTTCTTTTTATAACTTAAAAATCGAATAAAACATTGGATTTATTGCTCAGTAATGACCAGACTCTACCAGTACCAGTCTCCACTATCCCGCATAGCATATTTCTATATTCATACGAAAATTAATTAAAATAGGCAAATACATTATTATTTTTTATTTGTATGATAGAATTACACTTTATTTTCATTTCAATACAAAAACATTGATAAACTGGGATATATGACCTCCAGACTCTACTAGACTCCCCTGGCAGGCAACACTACAAGCTTGATGGTAGTTTACTGTTACACTTCCTTTGTCGCCCATGCTGCTCGATAGCATTGGATTATCAAGAAGAAGCTGTAGCAGTCAACTACAATATTTTTAATGTAAGAATCAGCCTGACAATAAGTGTAAGTTCTGAACTTATGATAGGTTCTGTTAGTCTCTTGCCACTCTTGTGTGAAATGTTACAAGAGTAGCTTTGATTGACTTCAAAGAATGCAAAGTTGTTCAGAAATAAATTTCCCATCTAATCTTGCCCATTGCTTTGTCAGAAGAAGGTATATGTATGGGGTCGGTTTTAAGTTAAAACGTAAGATATATGCGAGGCAAGCAGTAACTTCATGACTAACAGATACTCCAGTGGCACGAATATTTTGGGACAACATTTTGTGCATGCATAAAAAGCCGGCGAATTTTAAAACAGGATTTCCCATCAATATTGAACTGTTTTGACTTTGTATAATTGTCAGGATAGAAATTTGAAATAAAACTGATACCAAGATCTCATGATCAACGTCAGTCATTGTGAAAATCTTCTTAATTATTTCTGGTATCGTTTAGTTTGTTTTGACAGGAATATCCACAAAAATATGTAACAATGCGCATGCGTAAAGAAGCTATACTTCCGTTATATTTGCCATTGAAAGGATAAAATTATATCGGATTTGAAAGATTCGACTTGATCAACCCTGCATATTTAACAATTTTATCAAACTGATTTTTTTTTATCTAATCTTAGTTATTGCCAAATAGACCTTATTTTGTTATAGCTTACTAATAATAGCTAACATTGTATTAAAATAAAATTCGATCGGAAGTGATATGTATGAAATTGCCTTGCTAAGAAAACCGGAAGTGTAACCTTGGCAATTTTACAACAAACCTCATTGCCGCGGGAAAATTCAACATGAACGTGTTGATTGTCCTTCATCATAAATAAAAGCTTTACATCTTTTTAAAATTCATAATATTTTGTCAAGTAACGAATCCTGGGAAAAAGAGTTCAGGTAACACACGTTTACAAATATATTTAGAGAAATTGACAAATCAAAAGCGAAGTCGGAACATTAATTTAAGTCAACATGAGTTCCCTGTAAAGGGTTCGACATTATTGAAAGATAAATAGATATTTATGACCAATATTCGTAGATTCTAAATCGCCCGTTCAAGAATTGAGTCTCCTCTCTAATTAATTATCTTAAATTCCAGAAATGTCTTTACCTTCCCTTTACCACGTCATACATGACCGCCTCGGTGGTGTAGTGTTTCGATCCCCGACCGAGTCATACCAAAGACTTTATAAAAATGGTGTCAGAATAAATGGACCTGTAAGACTGGTAACTTGCGCATGATTTTTTTTTTTTAAATCATCATAAAACACCAACCAATCAATTACCACATGCATTAAGTCTGCAGCAGACGACGACTTAAAACAAATATTGAAAATCTTTAAATGAAAGGTTAGATCTAATCATAAATTTGATAACATTGTGGCATTTCAACTCAGTCAGGTGCAGATGCATCTGCATGTGGGAAAGGGTCAGTATTTGATTGGATTCAGTGCTAGTGTCCTGAACTTCCATTGATTTGTATGAAATTGGATCTATATTTGCGTATGAATATTGTTGTCTTTTTCTAACATTTCTATCAATAATTTATTCATGAGAGTAGACTTTCATTGATGAATTTGTCAACCACCCAGCGCCGTAGCCACACTGAGGCACACCGAGGCAGCTGCCTCGGTTAAAATTTGCAGATCAAAAAAAAAAAAAATGAAGAAAATGCAATGAAGATATTAAGATCAATTTCTGATTAAATTTGATTATGCAAAATACCGTAGCCACATACAATGAGGCAAGTCGAGGCACTATCCTCGCTGTCATCAATACTCGGCCTCCGTAATGTAATGGAATCACTCAATCGTAACTACTCGGCCATCTCCGGCAAGCTGCGGTGATTCAGTGGAATTGACCGAGGTGTTCCGGCGTCGACGTTTACCCTGTCCTCGACACATCCCCGAGAATTGGGATTTCTTTAACATCAGACAAATTCAATCACCATAATATACATACATACTAAGTCTTAGCATATGAAAAGTAATCACAGATCTGATTTCGCCAGAATGTACACCTTATTCTGTGAAAAAAATGAATGCAATGATAAAGCTGGAGAAAGTATCAAATGTTGTGATCATGGTGTCATGAATCGGACAGAGATAGATTAGTCAATGAGGGAATGTAGCCCTGTAGGGTATGTGAGTTATTGCCAAATTAATGGATACAGCTAATTACCAGGGCTGATAAGCCATGGCTGAAATCCATACCATTGTCTGGGTTAAGTGGTGGATTGTTCTCCAAACAATGGTGGACATCGCTACATACAGGGCAAGAATAGGTTGTTTTTCGGTCGCTTCTGGGTTTGCGATTGACATGGATACATTTCGAGTGGTTGGCGCTGTCGGTTTTATTGGTTTGCTCCTCTTCATTGCGGGGATCGAGTTGAATCCGGGACCATTTCAGTTGGTAAGTCATCCGTTTTTTACATCTAACACATTTAACCGCCTTGTAAACTTCAGATGTCGTGTTCAAGCATGATCCCCTTCTCTTACCCATTAATTTGCAATGTTTTGGAATTTTTTAGTAGATCAATTTATTTTTTAAATGAAATATTGGCTTCTTTTTACGCGTTTTTAAATCTATCCTACATGTAGGGTTTATATAAAATATTAACTGTCAGACTGTATAGAAAAGCCCGTGGCCGAGCGGATAGCACGCTAGTTTACCATTCAGTCGAACCCGGTTCAATTCCTGACCTGGCAATTTCTTTTTAAACTATTTTTTTTCTTTTTACTATTATCCATTGATTTTTCTTTAAATTTCTATTTCAGGATGACTTATCGCTTTCATTGCTACCTGAAGAATTTTTCGCAAGTCATGTCGCGGCAAAGTCGACAGGCAATGGCAACTGTTTGTACAATTCTTGCTCTTTAGCTCTTTGTGGTATGTGCTATTATTATTTTTCTTATCTCTCTGGCTTATAAAACATTAATTATAACGTTAAAACTTTGTATATTAGGTCTTCCAAAGGGAAAAAAGTCATTTAAACACTTTATATCATTAATACTCTTAAATCATCAAATTTTCGAACACTTGGCCTTGATATCTTCGACACAAGAATGGACTGCACTTAAACTTACGTTGTATTTGTTTAAATCTTGATAAAGACCAAGTGGTCGAAAATTTGATGATTAAAGAGTATTAGTGATATAATGTTAAATTATTTAGATATTCGACGGTTTCTCATGATTTTTAAAAAGATAGATTACAGTGGCGATCGATGTTAGGTTAGCCTATTTGCTTACAAGTTGGTTTACGATGAATAGCGTAATTGTATTTTTCAGGCGACGAGACATTAGCACCTAATCTCCGCCATGCAGTAGCTCAAGAGTTGCATACCAACGCGTCAAGATATGGTCAGGATCATCCTTTGATTAAAAAAATTGTTCAGGAACAGAACATGTCTATTGGTGATATTGGGATTTTGTTTCAAACTGTACTTTCAAACCCTGATGATGAACATATTTCTTTAACACTGGAAAACATTTCGGAGTCTATAAAAGCCGAAGGGTTGAAAACATATGAGGACAAGCGATGGGCAACAATTCTCCACGTGATGGGATTGAGCACTGTTCTTGGAAGAGAAATTCGATCCGTATATCCTGATGTACCATGGCATTACCGGGAGTTATACAATAATAGTGTTTATCCTGCTGGTGAAATATCATTTACATTTCCACAAGAGTGTGAAAATATATCTCCTGAAACAATAGTTATATTTTGGACAAGGGATGGCGATCTAAGTCCGACTGATTATATGTTTATTGCCAACCACATAGTACCCCTGTTTAAAAAGTCCTGTGAAAACGAAGCCACTTCAGACATTGAAATAGTTCCAGTTCCCAGTTCAGACATTGAAATAGTTTCAGTTCCCAGTAAGAAAAGGAAAACACAACACAAGCTAGATTCTTATTTTGCTATATCTGGCAAGGCTAGTGCTAACACTGATGCTGTCAACAGCCCGAATTTGCCTTCTCCCATTCAGCCTATTTCAAATGAAGCGAGTTCTAGTACAACACCATCTTTCACGCCAGGTAAGATAAACTAAAATAATAAACGAAGATTTAGGGCACATGTTGGTAACATACTAATTACATTCCTACTTGCACACAGTGATACTAAGGAGCTAAGTTCTGACAACGATTCATTGTGTAGTACTGTATTTAACTATTATGATACTCCATAATTGAACATACTTGGGTTCAACACATACACTGATTGTATTTTGAAACCAACGCTAAATGTATTTACATTGTTGTGAATAATAGTGTTTATGACGTAAATATGCAATTTATTTGTGGACGACAAATTGTGTAAGTAGTGAAAAAGCAAGGTCTGTGATATTAGGTTAACTTTAACTAATGCGTTTTAAAAATCGTTTTGAGTAGTAAAAACTAAGTTAATGATGCATTGATTACAAATCAGAGGTGGTTCTCAGATCGAAGATCGATTCCCAGATCCGGGGCTGTTTATTACCCACATCGAATATCGATGGTTAAATCATTTAAACAACGGCATATCAGTTACTGTGGCGTCTGTCATTACTACTTTCCATGCCTCAATGTTTTATTCCATATCTTTTTAGGGGTTTGTCCGGATTTAGCAACATTGGTTTCACATCGAAAACAGTTATCGGATGAAGAGAAATACCACATTCTTAACTTCAATGTTAATAGACTGTCCAAGTTTCCTACAGTTAAACAGAGAAAATACAACATTTCTTGGGAGACGCACTTTAACTGGTTACGGTATTCTGTTAGTGAAGATGGGGCTTATTGTGCACCTTGTTTTGTTTTTGCGCATACAGATGTTAGACACACAGAATTTACTTGTACATCATTTAAAGATTGGAAAAATGCTGTCGGCGCAAAAAGGGGTATCTTACCAAGCCACAACTGTTCCAAAACACATATTGATGCGGTAACAGCTAGTGTGATGTTTCTGAAAGTTTGTACAGGAAAACTAGAATCAATAAATGCGTCGTTAAACACAGCTTATTCCGATAAAATAAGCGAAAACAGAAATGTTCTTTTGGCCATAATTGAAATTATTATAAAACTGTCATCACGAGGAATTCCTCTCAGAGGGAGATGGTTAAAAGACCAAAACCGCGAGGACAGCAATTTTAACTTCTTTATGGACTGGATAAGCACATATGATGAAAAACTTTCCAAACATCTGAAAAGTAGTCCAAAGAATGCGAAGTATACATCGCCACAATTCCAAAATGAAATAATTAAATGTATTGGTGACTATATACGCGATAAAATTGTATGTGATGTTTCTAAATCCCCATTTTTTAGCAGCATGGCAGATGAAACGACTGATATAAGTGTTAAAGAACAGATGAGTGTGTGTGTGCGGTATATTGTGGGTAAGGAAATCCGTGAAGATTTCATTGGTTTCGTAGAACTCCCACGGACTAATGCAGAAACTATTACAAATAAGCTTATTGAAAGCCTACAGCAATGGAACCTAGACTTAACGAAGTGGCGAGGAAAAGGGTTTGATGGTGCATCGACAATGAGTGGCCAAATTAGTGGCGTTCAGGCTCGGATAACTGACCTTTATCCACATGCTAAGTACTTTACGCATTGTAAGAGTCATTGTTTAAACCTAGTAGTTGTCTCATCATGCACTCAGGTTCCACCGATTCGCAATTTTATGAACACATTTCAACAACTTACTTTCTTTTTTCACAACTCTGCTAAAAGAAAATATATTCTAAATAGCCACATGTCTGGTAAAGGCGCAGTTTCCGACCTTTTAGCCGATGCACCCGAGTGTGGGGCGGAAAACGAATCCGTCATATTTCAATGTGCTTCAAAAAGACAGACTCTCCCTACACTATCGGATACGAGATGGTTATCAAGAATAGACTCCATAAGCACCCTGTTAGTTCATTATGAACATATATACGATGCCCTAAGTGATATTATGGATGAATCAACTGGTCAGTCAGTTTCTGATGCGTCAAGCTATTTGAGGTCAATGGAAAGCTTCGAGTTCATTGTTGTTGCATGTTTGACGCAATACATATTAGCATTTATTAGACCACTGTCTGTGAATTTGCAAGCCAACGATTGTGACTTGTTACGGGCTCACATTGAAGCTAACAACCTTGCTGATATCCTTAGAACTATTAGAGACAAATCCGACTCGTTTGAAAAAATTTATGACAGGTCAGTGAGAATAGCTGTACAAGTAAATATAGTGCCATGGAAACCAAGGATCGTTGGTAGACAAAATCACAGGGCAAATGCCGGTGATAATACATCAGTGATTGACCATTATAAACTTAATCATTTCTATCCATTTTTAGACCACGTAATACAGCACCTTACTTCTCGGTTTCCTGAACAATTGGAAGAAGTTTTAGAGGGAACGTATTTGTTACCTGGAAATCATGATCACCTTACGAGTAGCATCGAAGACAAAATCAAGCAAACATTTTCAAACGACATTCCAATGATCAGTCAATTTGAAACTGAAGTTATAAGATGGAAATACTCTAATGAAAGCATTAAAAAACCTGTGTCTCTCAAAGAAGGATTTGAAATGTGTGACGAAAACTACTTCCCTAACATTAATGCAATCTTTCAGTTAATTTTAAGTTTACCTGTGGGTTCCTGTTCGTGCGAACGCAGTTTCAGCGCTTTAAGAAGACTTAAAACATGGACACGATCAACCATGATAGACTCTCGTCTTAATGGTTTGGCTTTAATGTTTGTTCATAAAAACATTCCAATAGACCGCACGGATATTCTGCGATTGTGGGATTCTCCCGGACATAGAAGAATTGTTTTGGCGTTTGATTCAGAAAACACAATTAATTGAAAATATATCTGTTTTATCTTAACTCAGTGTTTGCTGACTTAAAATGTCTTGCAATAACCAGAAATCATTGAAAATAAATATAACCCACTTTATTCCTGAGAGCTTGTCCTTGGATCCTTATACCAATATATATATTTAGAAATATTATCTACTCTCGCTCGTTAAGAATGTATATTTTTTAATTTATCGTGCCAAAAGTACGACTTTTTTTGTGGTATAACATGACTGAAGTGTCGTCCAGGACGCACTAGAGAAGTCCTAGAAAAAAAAAAAATCCGGGGGGGCATGCCCCCGGACCCCCCTAGACTGCCTCGGTTTAAATTGTACTCTGGCTACGGCACTGCCACCCATATACCTCTCAATGTTAGAAGGGAAAATCCTCAATCCATTTGAAAATGCATACGCTAAGTTTCAGTTGTTATAAATTATGGACAAGTCATCAAAGTGCTTTGCAAAAAAAACAAGAAGCTAAATTGTTGCCAAAGTTCTAAACAATAAATTTGCTATAACTTTGTCATTAATAAATAACTTCATTTTAAGGAGACTACTGTGTACTTCCAAAACAGTGGCTTTATAAAAAAAAAGGAGATTTGTAAGTACATGTACATGAAAACATAGTAGCTCTGACAAACTAACTTTCTATTGCCAAATATTCTCCAAAAACAAAATGTCTTCTAGAAGATCGTTGTAATCCAATCAAAATTTCTCTTGTGCATGAAAACCTATATCACTCTGATAGTTCTTGTGACTCATTCTCTTCTACTTTCATTGGAAATGCCATTGTGTAAGCAGGAAGAGGATTTATTTTGGCAGAAGGGTTACTTCTTCTTTAGAAATTGTGTCTCCATCTTTTAAGAGAATTGCATACAAGATCTGCATGTCTAATTAACATGTTTCTAGTCTAAATGCTACCTTTGGTGATCAAAATTTAAGAATAATGAAGACTAAGATTTGATTTTAAGCTTTATTTTCATGTATCTATGCCTTAGAATTAGTTTCAATTTGTGAGTGCTATACTAAAGTGGTACTTGGTGAATCTTCATGTGGTTATTGTTTGTTCTTGGTTTTTTTTGTGATAAGTTAATGGTACAGTCATACATATGTTGCAGAAATTTGAATACATTTAATTTAATATTTATGTACTTGATAGACTGTTCAATATGTATTAATAAGTGCAATACGACATTATAGTAAGAGTTTGTTCTTCCTTAATCTATTTCAGATGGATCAATTAGGAATGTTTGAAAATAGTGTTCTGTATTGTAACATAATCATTAAAATTCTTTATACTTTTCTCACTTGTAAACACAATATTCTGATGTATCTGATGCCACAATGTTATCATTTAAAGTTGTCTACAGCAGATTTGTTTTATGTGGAAATAGGTTAAACCTGACCATACTAAAAGTGAATGCAACAGACTGGTGATAAATATGTATGGCCCTTTTTTGTCTACACCAGTCTTAGATTAGAGGCTTATTCTCGCAATACTTATTTTAAGAAAACAAATTGGGGTGGGGGAGTTGTATTTGATTCTTTCTGTTGAGTATAAAGCCTTTTTCTTCTTCCAACTATATTTTTAATTGTCTTGTTATCTAAGAGTTAAAGAAGGTCCCTTAACAGGAACAGGGTATATATGTCCCTTAGTATTTGATTAATGAGAGGTTGTTTAAATATTTAAACAGTCTCCTAATGCTATATATACCTAGTTACTGATTACAAGTGATTTATATTATGCTTATAAAAACAGGTATTGACAGTTTGACACAATTTATAGACAAATCAGCTCATCTCAACAAAGACTTTATGAATCGGAATGAATAGTTTATTTTTTGTGCCACAACATGAAACATGCAGATTTTTTGCCAGGTTAACAAAAACTCAACTCACAATATAACATCACATTGGTATAGTTACAATAAAATAAAAGAAGTCTTAATTAATTTTTGCACGATCTATGAACATTGATAAAATCTTGTCAGATGAAAAACATAAAAAGGGCCGTTCACAGTAACCATTGAAATCATTAAAAATAAGGTCCTGTATTTCACCAAATAACTTGAGCATAGGACTTCAAAGATGATGGTAAATATTAAAATCAATGAGATGCGACAAAACTTGCAATTAATAATTTGTAATTTCTCAATGACCAAACCATCTGGTTTTTATGCAACCCTAACTGCCATGGAACACCAAAACTACAGCATACTTAATGAAACTATAATTTTTTATAAGTTGAAAACACTGTTGGAAAAGGACTTCATTTTTCTACAATGGTTACAGTATCACTTTTTAAAGTTGTCTGCAGTTGATGTGTCAAAATGCATCTTTATTGGGAAAGGGAAAAGAAAATTTATATCTACTTTCTAAAAAGACTTGATATTTTAGTCCTTTCCCACATGCAGGCACATTAAGATGCATCTATTGAAAATATTTTGGAAAAAGGATAAATTGTTCATAATGAGCAATTTCACCTCTTGTCACTGACTCGCCATCTTTTCATATGTATAAAATAATTCTACAATCCTTTATAGAGACTTTCCATATTTTTGCCTAGATGTTTTCAAAGGTGTCTGCTGTTGATTTGATCTATGGAGGAAAGTATTAAACGATAATGTATCTATGTAATTATTCAAAATATTATACAAAGTCTTGCTAGATATCATATTGCACAACTCTTCTAATTATATTCACTGTCCATGATTTCATCCAGATTTTGTTACTAAGTCCATTATATAATACGGGTCTAATGTAAATTCACAGAGTATAAAGAGATTTGGGATTAAACCTTTTCCACTTGGCCTTGCAGACACTTTCTGAGGAATTTGTAGCACATGACTTTGGAAAACATTGTGGCAAAAGGAGAAATTGGTCATTATTTTAAAACAATGTTTTTAACTCTATTCAATAACAGTTACTGTACTTTCATTTATAGAGATTTTCCTGAGGTTTTGTTCAAAGTTGTTTACTGAAGATTTGTCATATGTGAGAATGCAATTTTGTTTTTCCTTGGGGGTTTAATGCCGGTTTCAGTATTATTTCAGTTATATAATGCAGACACTTATTCATGATCCCTTGGTAAACAAACCAGTACTAGAGTAGGAAATGCGCCTTGCCCAAGGGCACTCCACCATGACAGCCGTGATTGAGGATCGAACCAGAGACATCCTATTCCAAATCACCTAGGCTAACCATGCGGCCACAGTGGATTCTTCTGATGGTAGGCCGGCAAGAGTTAATATTGATGTAACCATGTATAATTAACCCAAAGCAAAAAACTAGCAGTTTCATATATTTTATTTAACCCTTTTCCTCATACGACAATTTTTCAGCAGACGACTTTGAACATATTTTGTCAAAAAGTAGAAAATCTCTATAATTGAATAGATAATTACCTATGACTTAAAGTGGAAAACTTGTGACAAAAGGAAAAATTGCTTGTTTTAAGCAATTTCTTCTTTTGTCACTATGTTTTCAAAAAGCCGTCTGCTGCAGAGGCTGCAGAAAAGCGTCTATATGAGAAAAGGGTTAACAAAGCCTTTTAGGCACAAAAACTGATGAAAACTATTGAAAGTGAATATCATTTCTTACTAATCTATCCTCATTGTATAGACTTGCGCAAAGAATATTTAAAATCCTAATTATACATAGCCAAATTTAAAGAAATTCGAAAATCTAATGATATCAAGTAACAAAAAAATAATATTTAATTTAATGAAATATATTTATTATGCGAATACACGCAGGACCTCAAAGTGACCATTTCATAATCAAATTGTATTATATATTATATGTATTTGTTCTTCGTTGCCCCTCTATTTGTAAAATTGTTATAAGTATTGTATTTACTTATAGCAAATAAAATTCTGTTCTGTTCTGTATAACAGGAAAATCAAAACAACCCACAAACATTGATTGTCAGCTTAAGTTGCTCAGTATGTTCCAAACGTACCTGATTGACCTCATACGTACAAGTTTGTTGGCAAAATCGGTATGACAACCAGTCATGGCCGGTTTGCAAACATCATATGAGGTCCTATACTATGTACTATTACTGATGCTTAAATTATAATGAATAAGAACTCCAAAAAGTTGTTAACAATGGAATAGAAATTAGCAAAAAATTAGAAAAAGAATTAATTTAAATATTACTTGTATATAATTACTAACACTAAATATTAATTACATATATTTTTTTGCTATGTTTTTTTTAAAGTCATAATTTTCAACTTTTGATTTGTTCACAGAGTATAACATATATACTTTCTGTGATCATAATAAGCAATTTCTCTCTCCTTTTTGCTAAAAGGAATCTGCTGTTAGCGTCTGTAATTTGGAACCTGCCATCCCTGTTCAATTCCCAGTCTAGGCGGTCATGGTGGAGTGCCTACATTTCCTAGTCTATTAGTGACCTCTAAGTGCTGGTTTGTTTACCCAGGGAACGTGGATAAGTGCACTGTTGCCAGGTTATAATAGAAATATTGTTGAAAAAAGCGTGAAATCCCAATAAAACAAAACAAACAGATTTTAGCAAAAAATGTTTGATGTTAAATTATTGTACTTTCATTTTGAGAGATTTCTGATATTTTCCCCCAGATGTTTTCAAAGTTTCCTTCTTCAAATTTATTTTGGGAAAGTGTAAGTCCAAAATGTTAAATAGGTTGCAGTTTAAATATACATAGTATTAATGTCTATGGAATGTAAACATTTGAAACTTTCGTTCTAGATACAAATCTATTGGAAATCAATAATTTAGAAATAAATTGTTGAATATCAATGAACAAAATAAGTAGATATAATTATGGGAATATATAGTTGGACAATCTAAAGTCAATAAAGAATTACAATATTTTCCATTTAACCCTTTCTCATGTACAACAAACCCACAGCAGCTATAAAATAAATTGTGATAAGTTGAAAACATTATGACAAAAAAAGATATTGCTCATTACATGTATGAGCAATTTCTCCTTTTGTCACAATGTTTTTTAAAAGTTGTCTGTGCAGGTCAATCAGGACCCTCTGTGTTTGCCATCAGCTTGGCTAACATTCTTTCTGACGTTTGACAAAAGTCAATGCAACAAGAGTCATTCCACAAATGTTTATGTGGAAAAGCAGCCAGTTACATTGATAGCCTGTTGTATGGAGTACTGGAGTATTTAAAAAGCAAGGAAACATGTGGATAGGTAAACTGGTCTTCGAGATATGACTTAACTATTGTTGAAAACAGCATTAAACCCCAATAGATCAATCAATCTGTTTGCCATGTAATCAAACAGTTACAGGTATAACAGAAAAATAAATAATGATACAGTATGTTCTTTGATAGGAATTGAGTTTAATTTCAAAACAGATTGTTATTTATGTGACATGGCCCATATTGGCATGTCCGGTCATTGTTGCAGAGATAGGGACTTAACTAAGGTCTTTTGTCTCACAATGTAGATCTATCTCTCTTATAACTCAATTACATTCTGTCATGTAGTTCTCAAAATAATCATCACATTGGGTCAACAAGTCTTGAAAAAATGGGAAAAAATTGCCATTATAAGCTATGTCTCGTATTCTTACAATGTTTTTCACTCTCACACATTTGAATTCCCTTAACAACAAAAATGTGTCCACAGACATATTTCAATGCATCAGGCAGACCATTGCAGCAAACAACTTTTGAAAACATTGTGGCAAAGGGAGAAACTGGTCATTATGAGCAAAATGTTCTATTTGTCAAAATGTTTTAAAAGGGGTCTGTTGCAGATACTTCATCTTTTTCATTAATTTTAAAACCTTGGAAATCTGGTTTTTGAGTGGTGTGTTAATTGTGTAAATATATACTATATAATGTTATTAGATTAGATTTGTGAGCATTACTTCACTAGTACTTGGTTGATCTTCATGTGGTACTTTTATTCGTTGTTGTTTGTTTTTGTAATCAGCTTGGATGGTATCCTCTGAGATTCTTAAACATTTGGTAGAAGTTTGAATTATGCATTAGTCTTTACGTACTTGATGGAATGTTCAATATGTATAAAAAAAATGCCATTTATAAAGAGATAGTATGCGTTTGTTCTTTCTTAAACTGGAAACTGTTTTCAGGAGAATCAAGTAGGACAATTTAAAAATAGTGTTCTGCATAAAAAATGCATAATCAATCATTCAACTCCTTTTAATAAAATTAAAGTTGGTATTTAACCCTTTCCCTCATACGACAATTCTGCCGCAGACGACTTTGAACATGTTTTGTCAAAAAATAGAAAATCTCTATAATTGAATAGATAACCTATGAATAAAAGTGGAAAACATTGTGGCAAAAGGAGAAATTGCGTTTTGAGCAATTTCTTCTTTTGTCGCAATGTTTATAAAATGCTGTCTGCTGCAGAGGCGTCAGAAAGCGTCTATATGAGGGAAAGGGTTAAAAAGTCAAGCTTTATCTTTTGGAAGGTTGTAAGAAATTTCTGCTATAATCCCACAATAGCTTCATCTCTATCTCACAATGTTTTATTAAAGTTTTCAACAGACCTTAATTTTTATTTCAAAGTTGAAATATGTTTGAAACCAGACAATTCTAAAGAAATTGTATAATATAAGAGGTTTAAGCTATTGACTTATATCTTAACCCTTTCCCACCTGCAGACGCATTCCAACGCATCTGCAGCAGACGGCTTTTTGAAAACATAGTGACAAAAGGAGAAATTGCACAGAACGTGCAATTTCTCCTTTTGCCACAATGTTTTCCACTTTTTGTCATAGGTAATCCATTCAGTTATGGAGATTTTCTATGTTTTGACAAAATATGTTCAAAGTCGTCTGCTGCAGATTTGTCGTATGAGGGTAAGGGTTAACACTTTCCCACATACTACAAATATGCAGCAGATGACTTGGAAAATGTTCAATCAAATATATTGAGAAAAAGCAATGTTTTTATAAATTTGAAGAGCTTTGTGGTAAAAGGAGAAATTTCTCATTATGATCAATTTCTGGATTTGCCAGTGTTGTCAAAAGTCGTCTGCTGCAGAGGCATCAGACTGTATGTGGGGAAAGGTTAAAGCCAAGTATTTCATGTTTCAAAGATGTTTTTTACAGTTTATAAATACAGCTGTTTTGTTTGGACAACTGTTAATCTGTCTTACAAATAACAACTAAATACACACAAACACACTTCTAACTGCCATTTGCAGATCACTTAAATACCGTGGGTAAAGCTACCTTAATAGGTGTAGTATTTCAGTGTATATTTTTAGCCAACTTTACGCTTGCGATTCCTTATTGAATTTTACCGGATATCAATATTCAACACTTATCAACAGTCAACTGTGGTAGTCTGTATGGGCCCTTGGATACCAGAACTGTTAACTGTCATTACATGTTGAAGAATAACCCAGTATCTTTAATTCTCTAATCGGTTAATGGGAATTTTATAGTTGGCTTTCAATATTAGGATATATACCCAGTGATAGATAAGAAAAATGGCCGGTGAAGCGCTTGCATGGGACAGTATGTATTTGATGTTTAAAATACATTTACTTTAATCTTAGTCCCAATCCCTAATTATTCTTAATTATATTTTCTCCTGTTGTTTTTAAATATTTGTGTTTTTAGTTAATTTTATTTTTCCTTTCAACATTTTTCTTGTATATTGTGTTTCTTTAATACATACTGCACTTGTTTTTCTATGTAGATGAATGGAAATGAAATAAGCTTTGCATAATTATGTTGTGTCTAATAAGGAAAAAGTAAATAAAATTAGTTATTCATTTAACCATTAAATCTGCATTGTTTTCTTTTAGTTGGTTGTTCAAGGTACCTTAAACGGCTGCCTGAAACGTAGTATTTTTAATTGGCTGTTTAAGTGTATTAAATGTATTTAGTTTTAGATACATGCAGTCTTAACCCTTTCCCTCATATAGACGCTTTCTGACGCCTCTGCAGCAGACAGCTTTTTGAAAACATAGTGACAAAAGAAGAAATTGCTCAAAACGAGCAATTTCTCCTTTTGACGCAATGTTTTCCACTTTTAGACATAGCTAGGTTATCCATTGCAATTATAGAGATTTTCTATTTTTTGACAAAATTTGTTGTAAGTCGTCTGCTGCAGAATTGTTGTATGAGGGAAAGGGTTAATATTGAACATAATAAAGAGGATCTCGAACTAACTGAAATTGTAGTCATGAAATAAAATATGAAATAATTACTAATAAATAAGTAAAGTAATATATTCATTATTCATTTATGTATGAATATGATTATTCACTTTATTGACATGTAAATTATAGTTTAATAAGAGTTTAAATTACTATACCACTTCAGAGAGAAAATAGTTGAATTAGTACAAAATGTAGATGTTTTGCTTAATTATCACTCTTGAGTGCAATTTGGTCAATGTAAGATATATCTGAATGAACATGATTGTTTTTTATTAAACCTATCCATTATAAATCATGCCATCATTATGTTATTATAGACGACATCACAATTATTAATCCTTACATATTTAATGAAGACATTATAGTAGTATAGACAACTTTGCAAAACATTTCATTTGATCTTTCTTGACATGTAGGGAGGATTGAAGCTTTATTATAAAATAAATAAAATGTTTTGAGCATCATTTTTCGCTTTTCCAATTGGATTGCCTTGTTTCTACTGTAGTAAGAATTAATGTTGATTCATTCTGGGTATGAATAAGCCCTTTCCAATATGCAGACACATTTGCAGCAAACAACTTTGGAAAATATTGTTGCAAAATGGTGAAATTTCTCCATAATTATGCCACAATGTTTTAAATGAATTCAATAATTATAATATTAAATAATAATTTAACCCTTTCCCACATACAGCAAATCTACAGCGGACGACTTTGAAAATGTCTACTCAAAATTATAGTAAATCTCTATAACTTTAGATTTAATTACTGAAAAAAGTTGAAACATTGTGGCAAAAGGAGAAATTGCTCGTTTTGAGCAATTAACCCTTTTGTCACGATGATTTCAAAAGTCATTATACGCGTCAAAATGCTTCTATAGGTGGGAAAGGTTTAAATTTATCTCGGTCTTTTCATAGTCACGGGTCTGCTGCAAATTGTGTATATGTTGGAGAGGAAATAATTAACTGCTTCTCTTTCCAACATACAACTTTACAAGGAATCTGTAGCAGACCTGACATAGAAAACATTAAGTAAATATTTGGAAACTATCTTTTCACGAAAGAACAGTGTTTGAATAGAATTTAAGATATTGTGGCAAAAAGAGTAATTGCTCAATATGAGCAAATTTCTCCTTTTGCCACAATGTTTTCAAAAGTTATCTGCTGCAGAGACGTCAGAAAGTGTCTTTATGTGGGAAAGCATTAAGTAAATACCAGTGTATCTCAAGTGGAGTCCTACAAAGGTATTTTACAATCTTATGTAATTTATTACATTTTTGTGACAAAATGTTTCCATTAATTTTTATACAATGGATAGTTTATCTGATTTCTGCAAAAAAATAATTATGGGTTTATCCCAAAACTATGTTAAGGTTGTCTTTCAGATCTAGATTAAGATAATATGAACATACTGAAGGGAATTAAAGTTTTCCTTATTTTTCATGACCAGTTTTTCTTTTTCCCATGATGCTTTCAAATGTTGTCATCAACAGACACCTCAGAAAGGTTGTTTTTTATTCCTGGAGAAAGGGTTGATTAACCAGTTTATCGCATACAAAAGACACATTTATCACATACAGACATGTTAACCCTTTACCACATACGAGAAATCTGCAGCAGACGACTTTGAACACATAGTGACAAAAACCTGAAAAAAATCTCCATAAAAGATAGCTTAATTATAATTAGTCGCCGGGCAGAAGCCCGCGACTTCTATTTTTAATAGGTTTTCTGAAATCACATGGGAGGGGGGATTATTATTAGAAAGAAACACATTTAGATGTCTTGAAAATATTACAATTGTGTTTGTTTAAAAACACTAAGTTATGACACATCTAAAATGAAATAAATATTCCGATGTTTTAGGTATTTACAGTTTCTTTATTTAAATTTGACTCGCATTTGTGATTTTTGTCTTATTTACGAAGACACAAGAGGTCCCTGCTAGACTTGCTGCAGACCGTTATGTGTCAATATCGAGATAAATATCACGTCGAATTCTCCTTTTAATAGCAATTTTAACTTACTAAATGTTGTTTTCATGTTCAAAGAGATGTCTTGATTCGTGTTGAATTCATTTAATAATGTTAATCCATGAATATCTAAAGTAGGAACTGTTTCTAAGCTAAATATAGACCCTATTCTGTTGTGTAGTTTCGTGACCTTTAACATTGATTTTCGCGCATGCGCATTTCGATATGAAAAAGCGAGTGATATTATTTTATTTTAGATAAGTACAAGACGAATGTTTGACGCAAAGCGTCAAAGAGAAGCCGCAATATTTCGTTGTACATGTAGAAATAAGAAAAAAAGAACATTTTTAAATCCACAAACAATAGATCAATTTAAACTGTAGACTGTAATGCTGATATATTTCTCCTTTTGAAGACTTTTGTTTACTTCAAATTACCTCCCTTTAAGCAATACCAGGATATTTACCTTGTGATTCGAATAAGATTAACAAACATTGAAATTATATGAATGAATGCTATTATTTAAATAAGTAACAACAGCAAAATTAAATTCAAGCCAAGATAAATGTGTACACATTTCGTTATTTCTTTTATAGATACCCTAATGTATAGGTATGAATATAAAATTTATAAGCAAATGTTTTCATTTCAACGTTTCTAATGTTTGTATAGACTACTGAAAGTCAAGAATACATAAATAAATCAATGCAGTCTTTTCCGGCGACATTGATGCCTTGCATCAACTTTCTCTTGTAAATGTTATAAATAGGATTGAAAACGTTGTGGCCAAAGGTAAAATTGCTCATCATGAGCAATTTTACCTTTGGCCACAATGTTTTCAAAATTGTCTGCTGCTATTGCGTCAAAATGTGTCTGCAGGTGGGAAAGGGTTAAGACGCCTCCTCTGCAGACGTCATTTGAAAGCACTGACAAAACAAGAAATTGCTCTGTCATGATGAGCAATTTCTCCTTTTGCCACCAAGTTTTTAACAATCATCATACTTTCATTTACAGAGATTTTTGGCCGGATTGCTCTAGCAATTCCAGTCTATAGATTAGCGATGTCCGTCTGTCTGTCCGCCAACATTTTGGTTAAAGTTTCAGGTTGAGGCAAAATCTCAGCACTGGAAAGGGTTACAAACTTGAAACTTTGCCTGAAGGTAACCAGTAACAAGTTCTATTGATTTCTATGGTTACTTTGACCTTGACCTTGGTTTGTCAATTTTCAAGGTAAAATTGCCGACAATCCGGCCTTACCGTCTTCAGCGGTTTCTTGTTCATAATTTTGCAAAGATGTTTTCAAAGTCATCTGCTGCAGGTTTGTTATATGTGGGAAAAGGTTGATTTAAGTAGCTAACATTAGGGGGGTTCAGGATAATAAGCCTGTATATCTATCGTTGGCAAATAAAGGATAGAAAAGCAGATTATGTAATGTATACATAATAAGACATGGAGATTACCCCGTCAGTTGACCCTTTCACACAATTACAACCAATCTACAGCAGATGACTTTTAAAACATCAAGGCAAAATTTTCGACAATCTCTAAATCAATAATTATTTTATTGGGTTGAAAACAGTGTGGCAAAAGGAGAAATTGCTTATCATGATCAATTTCCCTTTGCTACAATGTTTTTTAAAGTCATCTGCTGCAGATATGTCAAAATGTGTCAACAAGTTGGAAAGAGTAAACAAAATGTTGATTAATTTATAATCCTTCCTGAGGATTTTCTGTAAGTTTTTCAATATTAATTATAATGGACATCACACCCTGATCTTTCTGCATTGTAAGATCCCTTTTTGTAACTCTGTATAATCTTTTACCCAGAGGACTAGCTAATTAAGAGGGAAAAGTGAACCCATCCTAATACTATGTTGTGGGTATACTCAAAAGAATCATCTCACTGAGACAATCTGTTTGAGTACCCACAACATAGGGTTTGAAAGTCAAATAAGGATTTTAGAACATGAAAAATGGCCCTTATCTAGAGCTCTGTTTTACCTGATATAGACAACTTGTCACCACTCTGCAGCTGGCATTTTATAAAGATTAATTGTTAACCTCTGTGGTGTAGTGGTAGAGCATCTGCCTCGGGTGCAGGAAGTCGTGGGTTCTATCCCTGGTCGGTCCAATGACTCTAAAAATGGTTGTAATGGCTGCGCAATTTTCTTCTTTTCCCATGATGTTTCAATAGTCTGCTGCAGAGACATCACAAACAGTTTGTAGGTGGGAAAGAGTTAATTGTAATGTGAAACCTAGAAATGAACAAGGGTGAACAAAGTTCTAGAAGAGGATCAATAAAAAGTATTGGTGAAAAAACCTATAAAACAGTTATCTGACATGTAAGCACTTGGGGTGGGCAATAATAATCTTGTTAAAGAACCCATTAAATATCCATAAAGGAACAAGCAACTTGGCCACATTACAAGTAAACTGAATTTCAGGATTTTGCCTTGTAAATTAAGTAATAATTAACTTTTTCCCCCATACAACAATAATTATATTCTGTAGCAGACGACTAAAAACATATTGACAAAAACCAAGAAAAATCTCTATAAACGACGGATTAATTATCATTATAGACTTGAAAACATTTCGGCAAAAGGAGAAATTGCTCATGACGAGCAATTGCTTCTTTTGCTACAATGATTTCAAGAGTGGTCAGCTGCAGATTTGTCAAAATGTGTCTATTAGCGGGAATGGGGTTAACTCAGCTGTGTCTAGATGTACTAGCATCCTGGAAGCCTCGAGAAACAGATTCGACCAATCACTGGCTGTAGATTAACCCTTTCCCTCATACAACAATTCTGCAGCAGACGACTTTCAACGTATTTTGTCAAAAAATAGAAAATCTCTATAATTGAATGGATAAATTACCTACGACTAAATGATGTTTTCAAAAAGACGTCTGCTGCAGAGGTGTCAGAAAGCGCCTATATGAAGGAAAGGGTTAATAACATGGATTAATTTTAAAATCTGAAGTGATATTTTCGTTTGGCAGGGTGCTTTTTCCTTCAAAGTCAGATCGAAAGTCATTTTACTTTTCATTGTTTATTATAGAATATCTTAGAATATTGAAAATAAAGCTGTCATATACTTTGGTTTATTTTGATGTACTGTGATGCCAACCAATTATATGATATTTCAAAAAATGTGGGGATGGCTGTTTCCCATGATACAACAAATCTGCAGCAGACGACTTTTGAATACATTGTGGCAAAAGGAAGAATTGCTCATAATGTTTTCAACTCAAGTGAAAATTTAAGCTTTCTTATAAGTAGATACATTTTCAATATATTTGCTTAGTTATAATCAAAATCGTTGGAAAGCATAATTATGTAAGTGGGAAATGGTTAATTCCTTTGGGGAATTGATCTCAGATGTTTCCATCTGTATTTTCTGTTGACTGCTCTTCCTGTTACAAGTCTTATTCCAGTTTCTTCCTAGTTTTCATATTTCTTCAGCCTCTGAAGCAATGCCGGTTTACTCAGATATTAGCCCAACTCAATTGTGTGGTAAATGAGAGCATTCTGCCTCTAGAGTAGGAGACCCAGGTTTGATTCCCAGTCAGGACATACCAAAGACAAAAATATGCAGCTGTTGCTTCCCTCCTTGGCAATCTGGATTTTGAAAACATTGAGCGAAAAGCAGAAATAGCTTGTCATTAAAAAAAAAGTTTCCAAAGTTATACTGCTTGTCATTATCCAAGACCCCAAAGTACCTGTTTCTCCCCTTTTTGTCTGCTACAGAGGCACTGTAAAGCAATCTACATCAAGTAATTGTTTAACCCTTTCCCACACACATACACTGACATTCTGAAGCTTCTGCAGCACTCACTGGCTACTTTTGAAAACATGATGGTAAAAGTGGAAATTGCCCTTTTGCCACAATATACTCTTTTGAAGACATTTACTTTCATTTATAGAGATTTTTTCACATTTTTCATAGCTGTTATCAAAGTCGTCTGCTGAAGTTTTGCTGTTTGTGGGAAAGAGTTGAGAAAATGGTGGACAAACAATTAAAGGACATTATGTAGATTTAATTAGTGGGGGACCAGGGTGATATTGATCAGTATTGATGAAGGCTGTTGTAAGAATCATTAAATCTGTAAAAGTACCTACATCATAACACACATTGTGGACCAAAGAAACATGGTGGATATATTGATGAATAAACCATTTACTGGATATGATATTTTATGTGTCGATCGTCTGCCTGCTTTGAAAATCAGAATTAGAAGTTACTTTTGTTGAAAATTTGATAGACAAAATTGGGGGGGAAAGGAGAAATTGCTCATCTTTTTTCCACAATGTTTTCAACAATTGTCTTCTGCGAAATTTATAATGCATCAGAATTTGTCTGTATCAAGTTTAGTGTTAATTACGGGATTGTGCAAATTCTTTTCTAATTTGCTGTGATAAAAAGTTTACATTGATTATCCAGCATCTTATGGCATGAGATAATTAAGTTATTTTGTAGTTTGTGTATCAGACAGTAATCTAACATTAGTTACAATATCCATGTGACTTTGAAGAATGGGGAGGCCATACATACATGCAAGCCATGTGGATAAATATAACCTGGGATTATTGGGCAGTAGGAGTAAGTTGAACCCTTACCAACATGAAAGAACACATTTCGATAAATCTGCGGAAGAATTCATTTTGAAAACATTGTGGCAAAAATAAAGATTGCTCATAATTGTCGGACTCCGTTTATTGATGACAACTTGGATCATTAAATGTTATCGAAATGGAATGTAACTTGGATAATTTGTTAAAATGCATGTGCATGTTTCATATAACAAAAAGAATAATTAGATACGGTAATTACAGGTGAAGACTTTTTGTGCAAATTTTATGTCAGGGTTACACTGGGGAAAAAATCAATTAATAGTAAATACTTTCATTTTTTACATTACCTTGAAAATATATTTTGTTTGAAAAAGGTGTATCGGTATTTTCAAAGGTTTTCTATTGATAACATATTATAAATCCAATAGTTTGTATTTAATGAAATGTCTAGATTCTTTTGATTATAACTTTCAAATTCACAGAAATAGGAATTGTATACAATACTTGTTAAATAGAAAGGGTATTATCTCTGCTGTCTCAAGATATTCTAAAAGCCAGTCCTCACAAAAAATGGACCTAATCCAATATTTTAAAATAAATAGCAATTACCATCATATGATTATAAATTATACTTGTCAAATTTGTTAACACTTTTCCTTACACAGATGAATTTTGATGCCTCTGCAGCAGATGACTTTTGAAAACATTGTGACAAAGAGAGGTATAATTATTGCTCATCAAGAGCAATTTCTCATTTTACTCTATTCTATAATCAATTAAGCTATCATTTATAGAGAATGATATTTCCTATTTTTGCTCCTATGATTTCAAAGTTATCTGCCGCAGATTTGTTGTATGTTGGAAAGGGAGGGTTAAAACCTTTGTTTAAAGGCTTCGAGGATGCTTGTTTGACTCAATGCAGAACAGTGAAGATCTGATCGGACTGCATGAAGTATAATGTGAGGTCAGTTTCCATGTAACTACATTACCATTATGCAGATTGTACTGATGGTGAGAATAGTGTAGATCTTGATCCGAGTGCAGATGCACCGGCTGAATCTATACTGGTCACACAATCCAACTTGTACCTTTTCCAAAGAGCAGGAACAATTTTAATGAAAAACAAATATTCATTCTTAAGTTATTCATGAATTTGAATAAGATTGAAAGAAGAGTGCAGTCCATATTGATTTTGGAGAAAGTCCAAAAGTTGCATTTTAAGATTTAACAATAAGACCCTTTCCCACTTACAACAAATCTGCAACAGACGACTTTGAAAACATCTTGGCAAAAACATGGAAAATTCTCATACATGAAGGTATAATTGTTGAACAAAGTTGGAAACATTGTGGCAAAAGGAGGAATTGCTTTTTTTGAGCAATTTCTTCTTTTGTCACATTATTTTCAAAAGTCGTCTGCTGCAAAGGCTTCAGAAAGGTTCTATAATGTGGGAAAGGGTTAAATAGTTTTTTATAACTGCTACACTTATAATACTCCTTCACTGATGACAATGCCTTTAGATACCATTGCTTTAAACAACTTGTGATTCATACCAATTAATGGCAACAAGTGTCCCAATTAATTTCTTGTAATCTCAATCTGAATTTGACTGAAACTTAAAGTGAATCCAACAGTTCCTTATTTGATAAGAATGTTTCAATAAGCAATGATTAACCTTTATCCACATACAAAAGAAATACAGCAGATGACTTTGTAAACATCTGGGCAAGATTATGTATTATCTTTATAAGGGAAAGGTAAATTATTTAAAGGAGTTGAAAACAATTTGTGGCAAAAGGAAAAATTACTCATTTTGAGAGGTCATTGCTGCAGAGGCCTCAGAAAACGTCTGTATGTTGGAAAGGGTTATTAAAAGATTTGTAGGGGGTAACTATTTTCTTGGTCCTATAAGCTAAAAGAGTGCATTTTAATTACAATGTACCAGCTGGTAGTGATTTCAACCTTTTCCTTTAACAGACATTTTGTCACGCAGCTCTACAATGGTCGGAAGATGAAACTATTGTGGAATAAGGAGAAAATGTTCATAATTAGCTATTTCCAACATTGTTTTAATTCCTAATCACCTGAGACTAATAATTTCATTTAATTATGTTTTACAATTTTATTTCTTCAGAAATATTAACTTATTAAGAGCTTATATTAACAACATTATGTAATTGGTTAATCTTCTTTTTGTGGCCTTTCATGGTTTCTATGATACCACAAAAATCAAGGTCATTTACTTTAAGATACAAAACATTTTGTGTCTACAGATAACTTCTACTATTTTGGGACGACTGAACACTGATGATTTTTTTTATTGAATGATGTTTCTCATACGTACATTGGAGGAATCTGCCATGGTCGAGTGGTTAACGTAGGGAATTTTAAACCAGGTGTCCTGGGTTCGATCCCCAGTCGCGGCAGGACGGTCATGGTGGAGTGCTGTTAAGCAAGGCACATTTCCTAGCTTAGCTTAAAGTACTGGTTTATTTACCCTAGGGATCATGAATAAGACTTATTGAACTGTCGCCGTGATATATCTAAAATAATGTTGAAAGCGGCGTAAAATCCCAATAAAACAAAAAAACAATCATACCTTGGAAGATTTATGGAAAAACTCTCCAAATGAAAGTATATCTAAATCAACTAGAGATGAAAACATTGTGGCTAAAGAAGATACTCCTCATGATAAATTTCGTAAGTCTGCTGCAGTTGCTTCAAATTGCTTCTGGGTTAACCCTTTCCCATTGGCAGATCCATTTTGACACATCTGCAGAAGATGACTTTTTAAATCATTGTGGCAAAAGGAGAAATTGCTCATGAGGAACTCTATTCAAGAATAATACCTCATTTATATCGATTTTCCAAATTTCTGTTCATATGTTCTCAAAGTTGTCTGCTGCATAATTCTGGTGTAGGTGGGAAAAGGTTAAGACTAGAGCTGAACCACTTGAAGTGATCAATGGTTCAAAGTCAATTACCCTTTGTTAATAGACTATAATATTATATTTCCTCGGTGCAAAAACGCTTTTGTTATGTTATCAAGTTATTGTTATCATATTTCCAAGTGACTGAAATTATGATGATTGACATGTCAATTGATATAATGTTAACCTTTTTTAAGCCATACAATGAAA
Source organism: Serripes groenlandicus (assembly GCA_031761405.1). Classification (NCBI taxonomy): domain Eukaryota; kingdom Metazoa; phylum Mollusca; class Bivalvia; order Cardiida; family Cardiidae; genus Serripes; species Serripes groenlandicus. Next base: position 142,186,384 of record JASEVX010000003.1, read on the forward strand.
TGTTGAATAAATTATAACTTGGGTATAATAACAAACTGTTACTGTCCCTTAATTAACCCTTTCCCTCATATAGACGCCTTCTTACACCTCTGCAACATACAGCTTTTTGAAAACATAGTGACAATAGCAGAAATTGCTCAAAACAAGCAATTTCTCCTTTTACCAAAATGTTTTCCACTTTTAGTCATAGCTATAGGTTATCCATTCAATTATATAGATTTCTATTTTTTGACAAAATATGTTCAAAGACGTCTGCTGCAGAATTGTTGTATGAGGGAAGCGTTAACCCTTTCCCACTTATACTTATAGTTATAGATACATTTTGAAGAAACTGCAGCAGGGACATTTGAAAACATTGTGACACCAGGGAATGATATACTTAACATTAATCAGCTACTGCTTGATGGTAACTGTTACCTTAACTGAACACATAACACAATTGAAATGTTGTTTTTCTTCCATTTTATTTTTCTGGGGGAGAACAAAAATCTGATGAGTATTAAGGGTCATGACATTAATAATATGTAGATTTATGTCTTCTACCATTGCAGCCTTTTTCTAAGCTATCCCATTCCGACATACAATAAATCTACTGCAGATAACTTTGAAAACCTACAGAGGCAAAAATATATCTATTATTGAAAGGATAATCTTTTAAAACAGTTGAAAACCTTGTGGCAAAAGGGTAAATTGCTCAATATGAGTATAGTTTCTACTTTTGCCTCAATGTTTTAAAAAATCGTCTCCTGCAGTCGGCGTCAGAAAGCAGACTCTGTATGTGGCAAAGGTATTTTTTCCTCGGCAGCAGGCAGATTTTAATTCTTTAACTTTAAACACTTTTACTTACATGTTAAAAACATGTTCTCATAATATTAAATTAATATTCATAATGATAAATAGAAACTAACTGGAAAAAATTCTTCAATTTTTGACAATGAATAAGGATTTCAATGGTGGTTTAAGAGAAAATCCCTCTCCCATTCATCAATGTTAGATCTTCCCTATGGGGTTAAAAACGTTATTTATCTTAATCCTCAATATTTGGATAAAATACATGCCATAGGTAAAATTACACCCCACAAGTAAAATGACCTTCAAAAATTAATATATAATGAACAGCCATATGAATAATATGAACTTAACCCTTTCCCTCATAAAGACGCCTCTGCAGCAGACTGCTTTTTGAAATTTTGACAAAAGAAGAAATTGCACAAAACATGCAATTTCTCCTTTTGCCACAATGTTTTCCACTTTTTGTCATAGGTTATCCATTTAATTATGGAGATTTTCTATGTTTTGACAAAATACGTTCAAAGTCGTCTGCTGCAGAATTGTCGTGTGAGGGAAAGGATTAAACACTAGATTGTTTTTCTGTTGGTTTTGTAGCAGTTACTATTTATACCACAATTGACTTTATCAATAGTTTTCAACCAATTTACCTTCATCATAAAATATATCATAGTTATGTAATTATACAAAAAAATTATATTGTATAAAGTATATTGTATAAAGTATTGTTATTTGACTGTTTTGTATGAAAAATGTCAAGTCTGAGGGGTCAACGTTGACAAATGTGTATATTGTGAAAATCAATTAACAGCTGCTGCTGATGATGATGATGATGATACAAGTACTTTGGAATACATCATTTCAATCGCTTTAACCCTTTCCCTCATACGACAATTCTGCAGCAGACGACTTTGAACGTATTTTGTCAAAACATAGAAAATCTCCATAATTGAATGGATAACCTATGACTAAAAGTGGAAAACTTTGTGGCAAAAGGAGAAATTGCTCATTTTGAGCAATTTCTTTTTTTGTCACTATGTTTTCAAAAAGCCTTCTGCTTCAGAGGCGTCAGAAAGCGTCTATATCAGGGAAAGGGTTAACCGAAAATGATGAGCACATAGTGAACAATTTCACCTTTTGCCAAAATGTTTCCGAAAGCTGACTCAGCTCTATAGATGCATCGCAATGTGTATTCATGTGCGAGAGATATAAGGATTATATTTGTATCAAGAGTGAATATATCAATAAATCTAGGGGCTTACAGGTACTTGTTTTCGTACATTTCTGGTGACAAATTATTGATTGGCTTGTAAAGTTCATATACAGTGCATAAATCTTATCCACAGTTTTAAAGTGCACACTCATTGCACATAACTTTTGCTTTATTTACGGAGCACTATTCCAGCATGCTGATCTACAATTAGTTTCTAGACACAGTAAACTTTGCTAGAAATAACAACTGTATGATTGATTGATTGTTTGGTGTTTTACGTCGCTTTCAACAACTTTTCAGTTCGTTCTCTTGGGTTGTTGACCCTCACACTCGGCTATGAAGCCATTAATTTTGGTGAACAAACTGGTAAGTTACCAGTACTACTGGTCCATTTATACAGACACCAGCCAGTCAGTTGAAATGCTAACCCCACAACCCTGGTATAACCCATTTTCAACTGTATGTCAAAATCTTTGGATTCTATGGTTTAACCTTTTGCCACATCTGTAGCAGACAGTCATAGTCAAAGCATCTAGACAAATGTGAGAAAAATCTCTTAAAGTGAAAGAATATTTTTTAAATGGAGTTCGAAACATTGTGACAAAAGAAAAGAAATCTTGCTCTGAGTTTGAAACATTGTGACAAAAGAAAAGAAATCTTGCTCTGAGTTCGAAACATTGTGACAAAAGAAAAGAAATCTTGCTCTGAGTTCTGCTTCTTTTGTCTGCTTCTTTTGTCATAATGTTATCAAATGTCGTCTGCTGCAGAGCCATCAGAAAGCGTCTGTATATGGGAAAGTGTTAATAAGTAATCACCTATCAAATCCTCAAAACTGTCTGTCAGAAAGACAAGTATAAGTTGATTTGAATGATATAGATAATGAGTTCATAGAGACGTTTAAGTACAGATTTATTCATTTGAAAGGTTTCCATCTTTGTTAACGAGATCTCCTAGTCTGTGTTACCCCGCTGTCAATCTATACCTGAGGTAGACAGGCACTTCTTTTAAACCCTCTTGAGTTTTTTTAATTCTTTTTTCCAGTATTTGAAAAATGATCAGCTCAGGAAATTTTAACCATGGTTAGCAACAGACTGTTTGCACCTAAAATTTAAAAAAACAAAAAACAAGACAAGATTCAACAAAATGTACAGATCTAGTTACAGTCCACAAAAAATGTACATATAATTATCACATGCCTGCATGCAATTGTTTAGCAAGTGTAATAATATCCGCTAAGCCTTGCCTTGACCTTTGCAATCCATATATTAGTTCAAACAAGGCAAATGCCTTGATGCAGCTTCTGATTAAACCTGGTGGTGTAGTGGAAGAGCGTCCACCTTGGAAGCGGGAGGTTGCGGGTTCAATCCCCGACCAGGTCATACCAAAATCCCTCCTAGGTGCTCCGGTTTGCGGGGTCAACATTACAACTGACTGGCTGGTGTCAGAATAAATGGACAAGTAGTTCTGGCCCGGTATATATTGATCGATCATGTACTGGTAATTACCGAGGAAACGCCGTGATATAACTCTAAAATCAATCAATCAAATATGCAGCAGGCGACTGAACACATCTGGAAAAAAAGGAAAATTCTGTGTGTGTGTGTGTGTGTAATTGAAAGTTTAATTATTGAATAGGGTTGAAACAAATTATGCATGGCCAAAGGAGAAATTGTTCATCTAAGCAATTTCTACGTTTGCCACATTATGCTTTCAAAAATCGTCTGCTGCAGAGGCATCAGAAAAGCGTTTGGTTGTGTGAAGGTGTTAAACATGGTATTTGGATTTTACTTTATGTATCAGCTTGAAAGAATCTCATTATGTCAATCTTACTGCTTTTAACCCTTTCCCACATACACAAAATCTGCAGCCGACGACTTTCATAACATCTAGGCAAAAACACAGAAAATATCTTAAGGTATATTTACAGAATAAAGTTGAAAACCTTGTGGCAAAAGGAGAAATTGCTCTGTTGTAAAGCAGTGATTCACAGTTACAGTGTTACTGCACATACCTGTCTCATGCTGTACATCAATAAATCAAATAGACATTTCTAACATAAAAGACAGACCATTGTTTAAAACCCTTTCCCACCTGCAGACACATTTTGATGCATATTTTACGGATGACTTTTGAAAACATTGTGAAAATGATGATCAATTTCTCCATTTCACAAAATGTTATCAATTTTATTCAATAACCATTCTTTCATTTATAGATAATTTTCCCATATTTGTGCCTAGATCATTTTAAAGTCGTCTCCAGCAGATTTATTGCATGTGGGAAAGGATTAAAAGCCAGAATAGAAACTGTTCAAACAATGGGTCTTGAACAGATCAATGAAATTCCATGCATTGACCATTCCGTTATTATGTATTGTGTGCTACACAGTGAATTTGATAAATGATTTCTAAAACATACTGGATGATTTGAAAAAAATAAGGTAATAAATTTGATATTTGAAAATCGTAAAATGTTTCTTTTAAACCCAGGGGAAGTTTCCTGAAACTGACTGTAATCTGACAAACCTTTAGTACTATCCAGCAGAGTGTGACTCCTAAAATAAAATATGGAACGTCTAGAGAGCTATCAAACAATGAATGCAAGCATTATTATTTAACCCTTTCCCACATGCGACAACTCCGCAGCAGACAACTTCAAATCTATTTGATGATGATACTATCATTATCTGCTGCAAATTTGTCATATGTTTGAATGGGTTAATCAAAAGTCACAATGTTTATCATATCCCCTGCATGTGGGAATTTAAAGGCTTAGATAATAATACCCTGACCTTCAGTTTGCACGAAATTCTCCACTTGGGAACTCACTAATGTATTAACCTATTCCCACATACAACAAATCTGAAGCAGATGACTTTGAAAACATAACCAATTGCTCGTTTGCAGAGGCATCAGAAATAATTTTTATGTGGGAAAGGGTTAAACATGGTATTACATGACTGTAATGAGGTAATTTAACAGTATATCAATCTCAATTTGTTTCCCTATTTTTTACTCTATTAGGTCAATATATGCATGGATAATTCGATTAACATCAATTAGTCTTCAAGAGTTGTTAAATGTCTGACATTACAATATTGCCGTCTTATCAATGAATCTAATTAGGCTATACATTTAAATATTGTCTGTAATAACCTTTTCATTCATGGTTTAATTGGATTAGTTGCAAAATTGGAAAAGATGGAAGATATTGGGCTGAATTTAATATTATTAGCGTTTTTCTTGTTTGTTTTACTTTGACCATTTTTGCCATGAATTTTATTGAAATTGAAATTCCATTGTAAACTGGTAACTTTTGATTAGGTACTATACATAAAAATTGTTTTTTCTCCTCTTCAATATGGACTTTATGGATATTGAAAACATCTTTGCAAACATATCGAAAAATCTGTATAGATATAAGAGTACCATTATTGAAAATAGTTCAAAACATGCTCAGCTGCAATTTCTTCTTAACCTTTTCCCTGATATAGACGCTTTCTGATGCCTCTGCAGCAGACAGCTTTTTGAAAACATAGTGACTAAAGAAGAAATTGCTCAAAACGAGCAATTTCTCCTTTTGCCACAATGTTTTCCACTTTGTATCATAGGTTATCCATTCAATTAAAGAGATTTTCCATTTTTAGCTCACCTGAGCTTTGCTCAAGGTGAGTTATTGTGATCGCCTTTTGTCCGGCGTCCCTCATCCATCGTGCGTCGTCCGTCAACTTCTTCTCCTCAGTAACCAGTGGGTCAGTTGGGATGAAACTTCACAGAAAGCATCCTCTCAATGACCTCAGCAGATTTCCTTCAAATTTTTGAGATCCATGCAGAATTCTGGTTTCCATGGCAACGAAATGAAAAAAACTTCAAAATTCTTCTTCTCCCAAACTGGTTGGCAGATTTTCAAATAATTTTGTAGAAATGTTCCTTGGATGACCCTCTTTCAGATTCCTTCAAGCCATGTTAATTGGTCGAAAAACATGGCCGCCAGGGGGGGTGGGGCTATTTTGCCTTATATGGCTATAGTGAGAACTTGAAAAATCTTCTCCTCCGAAAGTGTCAAGCTGATTTTCAAATAATTTTGTAGAAATGTTCCTTGGATGACCCTCTATCAGATTCCTTCAAGCTGTGTTGATTGGTCTAAAAACATGGCCGCCAGGGGGGGCGGGGCTATTTTGCGTTATATGGCTATAGTGACTTAAAAAATCTTCTCCTCCGAAAGTGTCAAGCCGATTTTCAAATAATTTTGTAGAAATGTGCCTTGGATGACCCTCTATCAGATTTCTTCAAGCCATGTTGATTGGTTGATAGTGAAAACTTAAAAAATCTTCCTTCTCCGAAAGTTTTCAAATAATTTTGTAGAAATGTTCCTTAAGTGACCCACTTTCAGATTCCTTCAAGCTATGTTGATTGGTCGAAAAACATGGCCGCCAGTGGGCAGGGCTACTTTGCATTATATGGCTATAGTGAAAACTTAAAAAATCTTCTCCTCCAAAAGTGTCAGGCCGATTTTCAAATAATTTTGTAGAAATGTTCCTAGGGTGACCCTCTATCAGATTTCTTCAAGCCAAGTTGATTGGTTGAAAAATATGGCCGCCAGGGGGGCGGGGCTTATATAGCTTAAGTTAAAAAAAAAAAAAATCAGGTGAGCGATCCAGGGCCATCATGGCCCTCTTGTTTAACAAAATATGTTCAAAGTCGTCTGCTGCAGAATTGTCGTATGAGGGACAATGTTTTCAAAAGTTGTCTGCTGTAGTTGCGCCAAAATGTGTCAGTATGTTGGAAAGGATTGATTTCATTCTGGATTCAGTAAAAAAAAATACCAGCCAAAAAACAGAATGACCTGAAAAATATCAGGGTCACAGTTAATTACACAGGAAACAAATATGTTTTCATGCTTGGCCTCGTATTCATAACTTCACACTGATTATTTGATTACTGGTGATGAGCATAGATAGCAATGTCTTTAACCTTTAAATTTATTGAATGTTGGTAAATCCTTATGACATTGAAATTGTAAGAACTTGATAGCTTGTTTAACCTATTACCACATAATAGCCAATGTGCTGCAGACATGTTTGAAATCTTCTAATCTGTCTTTATTAAGATATGTATTTTTTTTTTATGTAAAAGTTTGGTGTAACTGATTGCTATTTGTTTACCCAGGGATCATGAATATCATGCAATAATGAACTGTTGATGTGATATTACCGAAATAATGTTGACAACAGCGTAAAACCCCAATTAAACAATCAAACAAAAATTGATTGCTATTTAATTAACCCGTTCCCTCATATAGACGCTTTTTGACGCCTCTGCTGCAGACAGCTTTTTGAAAACATTATAAGTGACATAAGAAGAAATTGCTCAATTTTGCTTTAGACACAATGTTTCCCAATATTAGTCATAGGTTATCCATTCAATTATAGAGATTTTCCATATTTTGACAAGATATGTTCATATTCGTCTACTACAGAATTGTCGTATCCATTCAATTATAGAGATTTTCCATATTTTGACAAGATTATGTTCATATTCGTCTACTACAGAATTGTCGTATGTGGGAAAGGATTAACTTCACAAGCATGTGGATCATTAATCTTTTTAGATATATCATAGAAAAATAATGCCATAATTACTTTTTATGCCCCGGCATACGAGGTATGAGGGGCATATAGTTTTCCGGTCTGTTCGTCCGTTCGTCCGTCCCGCTCAGGTTAAAGTTTTTGGTCAAGTTAGATTTTAGTGAACCTGATGTCCTATCATTATGAAACTTCACACAAATGACAATCAACATATCATTGTTTAAAAAATTGTATCAATTTGAGGTTGGACCAACTGTTCATCCGTCTGTTCGTCTGTCTGTTCGTCCATTCCATTCTCAGGTTAAAGTTTTTGGTCAAGTTAGATTTTAGTGAACCTGATGTCCTATCATTATGAAACTTCACACAAATGACAATCAACATATAATTGTTTAAAAAATTGTATCAATTTGAGGTTGGACCAACTGTTCGTCCGTCCGTTTTAAAATATAGTTAACAACCGGGGCATCCGTGTTCCATGGACACATTTTCTTGTTTCAGCTTAATTTCAATCAGTCACAATAATTTCGTACTTATATTATAATGTATACAACTATTTCACTACAATGTAGTCTTAACATAAACATGTCTAAGAATGAATACTTTATATTCATTCTTTCTTTTCATATTGCCAAATTGTGTAAGCCTAAAATTTGAATAGTTAATGTATATAAACAAGGATTATAAATGGATAAAAAAAGCTTAAACCCTTGACCATTTATGCCAAATCTACAGCAGACGACTTGAAACATTTAGGCAAAAGTATGGAAAATCTCTATAAATTACTGAATCATAGGGTTTAAAACATTGTGACAGAAGGATTATAAGGAAATTGTCTCCTTTTTCCACACTGTCTTCAAAAGTCTGCTGCAGAAATGTAAAAATTAAATTCATCGGCATTCATTGTGAAAGAGTTACAATGTGTAAAACTTTAGAACTAGTATTTGTTCAGGAGAACAACTGGTGGATTAACTAATATAGTAACAATCAATTGTAATAGGTATTTGGACCCTCGGTGCTGTGATCCATTTTGTTTATCAATTTGATTAATCTTTCCAAATGTTAACCCTTTCCCTCATACGACAATTCTGCAGCAGACAACTTTGAACATATTTTGTCAAAAAATGGAAAATCTCTATAATTGAATGGATAACCTATGACTAAAAGTGGAAAACATTGTGGCAAAAGGAGAAATTGCTCGTTTTGAGCAATTTCTTCTTTTGTCACTATGTTTTCAAAAAGCTGTCTGCTGCAGAGGCGTCAGAAAGCGTCTATATGAGGGAAAGGGTTAATAGGTATGCCTTTATACCTTAATTGGCGTCGTCACAAAACTTTAACCTTAACTCAATAATAGTTCAACATTTTCAATTGAAACTTAGTAGACAGTCACGTACTGTTCCTAGAAATAATATGCATATCTAAATCAAATTAAACATTAATAATTATTCAGTAATGTCCCTTTTTTTAATTAGAAAAACACCGACGAGCGTTGGCGTTCGCTTGCGGTGCTCTTAATTGTCCCTATAGCACACTAGTTATATCTGATAGATGTTGATGATCTAAGTCTGAAAATATAACGTTGTATGGAACAAAGTGTGAAATATTTTTTGTAAAGGGGCCTTGGATAATGATTAGCTTATTAAATGGTCTGTTATGCGTTCTCATTTGCTTCAATGTTTCCATTCATTAGCAAATTAATAAGGAACTTTCAGAAATATGACAAATAATCGGGCCATTCAGAGTGTAACATTGATTTTCAAAGAAATGATAAAAGTAGGGTATTGATTGCTTTAATGTCACAATTATGTTGTTGAATATCCCATAATACAAACAATTAACCCTTTCCCTCATATAGACGCTTTCTGATGCCTCTGCAGCAGACAGCTTTTTGAAAACATAGTGACAAAAGAAGAAATTGCTCAAAACGAGCAATTTTTCCTGTGGCCACAATGTTTTCCACATTTAGTTATAGGTTATCCATTCAATTATAGAGATTTTCTATTTTTTGACAAAATATGTTTAAAGTCGTCTGCTGCAGAATTGTCGTATGAGGGAAAGGGTTAATATAGGCCAGCAATTGATTACCTATTTACCAGATAGACTATTTATACAGGTATCTGCAAAACAGTGATATAAGCAGCTCATTAAAATAAAAAATATTGAACAATTTAAAGTTTAGTCTCGATACAGCATTGAAACAAACCATAGTGGAAAATATGAAAATTTATCGATTACAACATCTTCTAACAAAGCATTTAAGTTCATCACATCAGGAAAAGGGTGTTTTACTCACACATAGTCAAGGTGGCTTCATGCAAAAAAGCTACACTATGTCTTTAATACGACACCACCTAAAAGGTTGTCTCAAATTGACAATATGTATACACTTAAGAGTTCATGAGCAGCTAGCTAGGTGCTTGTTTTTTTGTCCAATGAAATTGCACGATACAATTTACCCTCAGTTCTATACACTATCAACTCTTCTTGTACTCATTTATCTCTTTTGGTTATCTCCCCTTTTTAGCTTGACTATTCGAAAAATAAGGGGAGCTATTGTAGTCAAAGTTTTTGTGCAAGCTAGCATTTACCCTTATAACTTACATACGCCTAAGCCAATGATCTTCAAACTTGGTATGGACATACTTCATAGCAAGTTGGTGATGCCTACACAGTTTGGAGTAAGTAAGTCAAAGGTCAAGGTCACTGTAACTTTCTATATAGAAACAGTTCATGGTTAAAGTTTTTGTGCAAGCTAGCATTTGTAAACCCTTATAACTAACATACAACAAGGCCTATGGTCTTTAAACTTTGTATGGACATTCTTCATAGCAAGTTGGTGATGCCTATAAGCTTTGGAGTCAGTAGGTCAAAGGTCAAGGTCACTGTGACCTTCTATATGGAAACAGTTCATGGTTTAAATTTTCGTGCAAGCTAGCATTTACCCTTATAACTAACATACACTTAGGCCTGTGATCTTCAAGTTGGTTTTGCCTAGAGAGTTTGGAGTTACTAGGTCAAAGGTCAAGGTCAAATGTGCCCTTTCTGTGAAGAAACAGTTAATGGTTAGTTTTTGTGAAAGCTAGCATTTACCCTTATAACTTACATACGCCTAGGCCTATGATCTTCAACCTTGGTATGAACATACATCATAGCAACTTGGTGATGCCTAGAGAGTTTGGAGTCAATAGGTCAAAGATCAAAGGTCAAGTTCACTGTGACCTTCAATACAGAAACATTCCTTGCTTTAAAACTACTGATTGCTTAGGCCTACGACCCTGAAACTTAGTTTTGGTAATGGTCATGATCAGCACTTGACTCAAACAGGTCATGGGATCATAAAGTCAAAGGTCAAGGTCACTTTGACCTTTAACGAAAAAAAACTATTTTTTGCATTAACTTCGAACTAGTCCATATCTAAGTAACTACTTGATGCATTCCATTGAACTTCCCAACAATCACACCTATACAAATAATCAAGTTAAATATCTCTATTCTGCATATAATGCAGACATTGTGGTTAATGTTTAGCATGCAAAGTTCTACATTAGAGTCCAATATCTCAGTAATCAAATAAGCGGTGGAATAGTCGAGCATGCTGTCCTCCGACAGCTCTTGTTTATATACTAAACAATTTTTTTGGCTGACATAATGGTCAATCTGAGTGGACTTTTATTAGGCAGTCATCAGATATATAAGAGTGTTAGGTTTGGTTTTAATGATAGAAGTTATTTCGGTCCTTTATATATTTTGATTGAACACTGTCTCGAAGTCATATTTTCATTGTCCAGCTTTAAATTTCCTTTCGTTTCAACAAATATTTAAACCAAAATTGTCATTTTAGGTGAAAAGTTAATCCTTTCACCTACAAATCTGCATCAGACAATTTTGAAAGCAGCTTTTCAAAAATACTTAAACTCCCTGATTGAAATTATAATTCTTTAAAAGGGTTGAAAACATTGTGGCAAAAGGAGAAATTCCAACTATGTGTCTGCTTGAGGAAAAGGATTAAGTAGAGAGGTGCTGTGCTTCTAAATAAGACCAGACAGCTATAGGCATGTATGCTCCCTTTCCCGAATACAAGTACAACAAATTAACAGCTAGCAGACGACTCAAAATAAAAATATGGGAACATTTTCTAAAAATAAAATGGAAATATATTGTATTAGATATAGTGTTGACAACATTGTTGCAAAAGTAGAAATTGCTGATTTCCATTTCTGCTTTAATGTGTTTCAAAGGTTGTCAGCATAATATATGGGTCTTCAAGTGGGGAAAGGTCTATAATAGTGTCAAGTAAATTTATAACATTTTATAATACTTGATAACAATGGTGTCTATTTGAACAGAAATTATAAATTACAAGCCTGTCACCTTCTCAATGTAGACTTAAACATGATATGAGAATCAATGACACATATTGATATCATAACCTAACAAAACTAATCATTAAGAGGCATTGAATATGACATACTTACTAGCCAAGTTATAGCCAAGGTGAGGATAAAGGATATTTTTTTTAAATTCAAAGTCAAAATCACTTCTTATTATTTTATTAATATTAACCCTTTCCCCCCCATATAGACGCTTTCTGACGCCTCTGCAGCAGACGGATTTTTTAAAACATGGTGACAAAAGAAAAAATTGCTCAAAACAAGCAATTTCTCCTTTTGTCACAATGTTTTCCACTTTTAGTCATAGGTTGGTTATCCATTCAATTATAGAGATTTTCTATATTTTGACAAAACATGTTCAAAGTTGTATGCTTCAGAATTGTCGAATGAGGTAAAGGGTTAACAGAGCCGCATCTGGCGATTTTGGGTCTTCTTACATTCTGGTCACTCAGTGAGTGAATTAAGCCTCAGTGTCACCAGAGTCCTCACTGTGCAGCACTGCCTATAATGTAATATAGACATATAAATGACAATTAATGTTTCTCATCTATATCCTATTGAACTTTATGCTTTTCCTTTCTTAGATGCATTTGCAGAGGCGACCTTGTGCAAGCATTGTAGCAAAGATGAAATTGCTCATAATGATCAAATCTGCCTAAATATTTGCAAAGTTGTCTGCTACCACCATGACCGTAGTGCCGCGACTGGGGATCGAACCCGGGACACCCGGTTTCGAAATCCCCGACGCTAACCAATATGTCACTCAATAACTATATATCCCTTTCCCACATACAACAAATCTGCAGCAGACGACTTTGAAAACATATCAACAATAAATTGGAAAATCTCCCTCAATGAAGACATACACAATCATGTACCTATTGAATAGAGTTGAAAATTTAACATTGTGTCAAAAGGAGAAATGTCTTGTTTTGAGCAATTTCTTCTTTTGTCATTTAGTTTTCAAAGGTTGTCTGCATGAGGAGAAGGGTTAAATATAACCTTTGGAACTCTGAGCAACCCCCATTATCCCTTCCCTCATATAGACACTTTCTGACGCCTTTGCAGTAGACAGCTCAAAACGAGCAATTTCTCCTTTTGCCACAATGTTTTCCACTTTTAGTTATAGTTATCCATTCAATTACAGAGATTTTCTATTTTTTGACAAAATATGTTCAAAGTCGTCTGCTGCAGAATTGTCGTATGTGGGAAAGGGTTAAAGATCCAAACAAACCATTGCCTCACAATCTAATCCTATATATATCCTTGATTATCACCAAATTCTAATTACCTCGTTCCCTCTGCAGCAGAACTTTGACTTAATTTCGCAAACTTTGGTAAATGGAGAGCAGTTTCTCTTTCTGCCGCAATGGTTTTTTTCCAATAGTTGTATTTTTCAATTACAGAGATTTTTCACATATTTGCCGAAATATTTTCAAATGCTTAACTTGCTGCAGATTTGTTGTATGAGGGAAAGTAAGAACTATGCAATTTAAAGGTCGTTTGACATGGCTGACTCCACTATAAAAGGTGAAACACATTATTCATTGTTTCACTAGATTGAATTTTTTAACATATAATGGTAGTTTCCTATTTATCACCTACATGGTTTTTTATGCCCCCGGAATCACCTATTCGATGGGCATCTAGTTTTTGGCCTGTCTGTCTGTCGAAAAAAACTAACCTTGACCACTACTTTTGAACCATAACAGGTACGGCTACCATATTTCACGTGTGTATTCCGACATGACCTTTCTGTCAGTACCAAAATGTTTGACCTTGCGACCTTGACCTTTGACCTAGATGTTGCGATTCGGGGGCATCAGTGTTTCACAAACACATCTTGTCTGGAATCTAATTTAAGTTTCATTATTGTTGTCCTTTTTAATTTATTTTACTGACTGCTAGGCTTTAACCGTTTTCCCACATACATCTAATCTGCAGCAGACGACTTTGAAAACGTTGATAAAAATATGGAAAACCTCTCAAATTAAATGTTGGAAAGTGTCTATATGGGGAAAGGGTTAAGCAGCTTGGATACTATTGACTTTATAACTTTTAACTTTATATTCAAATTAGGATTACTGGATAGCCATTTCTCAATTAACTCTGCAAATTTTTCCTTTGTAGTATAACAGTACCGTTTTAAACAGTCAAGTGATTTATAAGAAAATAAATTTTCTATTTCTTTATTATTCTCTCCAAGTATTTACTTAGGATGGACTTTTAAACCATAAACCCTTTCTCTGACTTTGCATTATTTGAAATCCTTTTCTTTTGACTTCAAAACCCTTTTCATTTGAGTACCTGTTATTTTGAGATTGATTGATTTCAAAGAGAGATAGTATATGACAAACGTCTTCCTTCCACCCTTTTCCACTTGCAGACGCATTTTAATGTGATGAATCGGCAGCAGACATGTTTTTAAACGATTGCAGTAAAAGGAGAATAATGATCAATTTCTTCTGGAAATTAGTGGAAGACGAATGACGCATGTCGTAGTGTAAGGAGTTTCTTCTTAATTTGTTTTTGCTCAAAATTGAAGGCAATTAAGTTTTCTGGTATAAGTAAGATGATTCTTTTGAGTACCACAACATAGGGTATAATGGCCAAACAAGTTCTTTAAAGTGTCTTAGACGCACCTTACCTTGAACTCTGTACTACCTGTATCATATATTAGACTACTTTGTGGTAATATGCCAGTAAATGTATTGACCAATGTTAATATGGCTTTATTAATCCTTTATTTGGCAAATGTATTTGGATGAAAGTGATATGTACGGATTTGTTAAAGCCACTTATACTCTGCCTATGACAATATAAGATTGGAATGTGCCACTAGTCACATGGCCACCTTGTTCAACTATTTACCTGATAAACTTTATTTCAGTCAACTGCTTTGAAAGCTATAGACAGACAAAATGTAAAATCTGGCAAATTCGAAGTATGATCGATATAGATATATAGAGTTGAAATTATTATTGGATGTACATTTTCTTTATCTTTCTCAAGTGCTGGGACTATCTTTTAAGCTTTAAAGCTTCGCTTGCATTTTTCTGCATTCCTGAGATTCCCATCAACAAGAAACAACTCATACCTTATTCTACCATGACCTTCATTCTGTGGTTTCATATCTAGAGATGCATACAGAAAATAAAGATTCAGCATCACTTAACCCTTTCCCTCATACGACAATTCTGCAGTAGACGACTTTGAACATATTTTGTCAAAAAGTGGAAAATCCCTTTAATTGAATGGATAACCTATCACTAAAAGTGGAAAACATTGTGGCAAAAGGAGAAATTCCTCGTTTTGAGCAATTTCTTCTTTTGTCACTATGTTTTCAAAAAGCTGTCTGCTGCAGAGGCGTCAGAAAGCGTCTATATTAGGGAAAGGCTCAACCCATTCCCTCATGTAGACGCTTTCTGATGCCTTTGCAGCAGACGACTTTTTGAATACATGGCGACAAAAGAAGAAATGCTCAAAATTATTGTACTTTCATTTAAAGGGTGTTTCCAATTTTGCTTAGGAATGTTTTAAAAGTCATCTGCTGCAGATTTGTTGTTTGTGGAAAAGGGTCAATTTGAATTGATCTAAACTGTACAGGCTTTTGACCTCTGCTAATATCATTATGATTCTGGATCTAATGAATCAATGTAAATTAGAGTGCTAATCAGGACCAAAAAAATATACCTATTAATCAATTCAATAATGACACATTAAAAGGTTGCTATCAGATTAAACCAGTGAAGTGATGTTTGTCAGTTTTTTTAAGCCGCCTTCAACACTTTTTCAGTTATATAGCATTTTCTAGTTTAAGTTACCATGTACTACTCGATCATTTATCCCAATATCAATGAGTCAGTCGCAGACTACATGAAATCTTTTGAACCTAATTTTTCATATATTTTCCTCTTTGTTCAACCAATTATTGCTTAAAAATGTGTCAGTCTGAATGAATTTTTGTCAGTCAGGGCTGAAGGACTGACCACACGCATAGTCTGCAGTCATAATGCTTAGTCAACCTCACAATCCAAAGCGCTAACAAGGGAAAGCCATTTCTTCCTGTACTACCATTTTTAAAGTAGTCCATCTCCCACACCCGTGTAATGGACGCTCTCCCATGACACCAGTAAGGCGGTTGTAATAATATGATGTAGAAGTTTGTCTAATTAAACTGCTAAATCTAATTTACACTGTTCATTTGAAACTTTTTGTTTGGTCTAAAATATGCACACAGTTAATGTCAATGTGTTTCATCTGACTTTGTCTTTGGTAGCTAAGGGTCCTTTTTCTTCATTTCTGCAAGCTTAATTAAGGATTAAATGAACCCTTTCTGTCATACAAAAAATATGCAGCAGACAACTTTGAAAACATTTGAGCAAAACTTTGGATAATCTCTATAAATGGAAGTACAGTGATTGAATCTAGTTGAAAACAATGTGACAAAATGAGAAATTGCTAATGATGAACAATTACCTCTTCTGTCATAGTGGTTTCAAAAATCATCTGCAGCAGATGTGTCAAAAGGTGTCTGCATGTGGGAAGGGGTTAATGTTTTAAGCACAGATCAATAAAAGAGTACTTTGGACACAAAAATTGCATGCTGAATGTGTCTCAGATAACCAATATAGGTCCTGGATTCATATACAACTAATGATACCTGTTCTAAGCTGACAGGTAGGTATTAACATTAAAACAAAACATGTTATGTGGGAAAATCAGAAATTTTTCAAAATTAAAAAAAATATAGCAGTGGCTCCCCTCCTTGAAAATTAGAGGAGTTATCATGCCCCCAACATTAAGTGGTGTGGGGTGGGTGGGCAATATATGTAAGGTTAAGTAAGTTTCTAAGGTGTATGCAATGACATCAATATTCTAGAATTTTCAATTATGGGCAGAATTCCTTCCTTTCACATACAAAGGTCTGATGTCAAGAGAGCTTGTACATGTTTCTCTGACCAAAGTCAAACCTCAAGGTCACAGTTGCTATTTATAAATAGCCTACCATTGTGTCACAGGTCCTAATTAATGGAAAAGTTTACTTTTCACTAACCAAGATCAAAGGCCAAGGTCACAGTTACTATAAACAGCCTATACTATAAACATACCTACCATGTAAATAGTCTTTACCCAAGGCTTGATGAATTTTCTAGTTAACCCTTTCCCTCATACGACAAATCTGCAGCAGACGAATTTGAACATGTTTTGTCAAAAAATAGAAAATCTCTATAATTGAATGGATAACCTATGATTAAAATTGGAAAACATTGAGGCAAAAGGAGAAATTGCTTTTCTTTTGTCACTATGTTTTCAAAAAGCTGTCTGCTGCAGAGACGTCAGAAAGCATCTATATGAGGGAAAGGGTTAATATATGTTTGAGCAATTTCTCCATTTTTTGAGTTTTTTAAAATATTATTTGCAGCAAAGACATTAAAATGTGTGAAAGGTGAACAGTTTTGTACTTAAACGGCTTCATTATCAGTCTATGTTTAATCAATGCCAACTGTTACATTTCTGTAAATAATAAATGTCCCCTAATTTTTGACGCGACATCAAGCTAGTACGTACTATTTACTTTGTCACTGCTTTGATTTTAAGTCAATATGAGCCGTGTCTGGCCATATTTGGGAAAAGGGTTAATTGGGTACACAAAACAGGTTTTGTTGTGCCACTCTTGACTGAGACTACAATTCTAATTTTTGTCAGCAGTGACATCTGGGTCTATACTTAATGTGAGGGAAAACAGTGAAGGCTCTTGTGGCACTTAAAGATTCCCAAAATGTCTTTCTTACAAGTGCTTGAAAGTAAAAATATATGCGACAGCTTGGCTCAGCGCCAAAGTTGCATTTATGCGACTTTTGTAACCCCCCTCGTATAGTTACTGCTGAGCCAAGCTGTCGCATATATGCAACTTTGGCGCCGAAAGGGTTAACAAAAATAAATGAAAAAGGTATAATAAAAATAAAATGTTCATAGACTGTTAATAAAACTGATTTCAAAAAACATTTTTTTGAAATCAGTTACTATTATTTCTAAGAAATGTCTGATTTTATTTGGCGCTGAGAACAACTTTTCTGCTATTTACTTGGCGCCGAAAGGGTTAAGGATGGATAGATGTGGATAAATATATCATTTTTAGCTTGTCTGTTTTTTTGGGGAAAAAGGGGCTATTGTGATTCCCTTGGTGTCATCACAAAACAGTTACACATTATTCAAATGAAACTTGGAATCCGCTGTGGTCAGGTGGTTAGCGTCGGGGATTTCGAAACCGGGTGTCCCGGGTTCGATCCCCAGTAGCGCCATAAAACAATATACATTCATTCATTCAAATGAAACTTGGTACACTGTAATACACTGTAATATTAATGTTCCTTGAAACAACATGCATGTCTTTACCAAGTCACATAACTCTTGCTTTAATAATAATTCAGTTATGCTCCTTTTTGGACTTAGAAATTCATGAACAAACAGACATTTTTAGCTCGGGCATTCGCTCGGCGGCGCTCTTGTTTTATCTATTTGTCAGTTGCAATTTTTTTCAAACATATTTTGTTATTGCATGTTTTTTGTAGAATATTTCACATAGATTTTACATTGAAAGAACAGCATAAATTATTCAGACTTAAGACCTTAATATGTTTTCATGGACATTCAGTCTAATTGTAACATTTGTTCAGTAAACATAGCTGTAGATAATGGATGCATATCACAACCTCAAATACTTATTTGTTCTCCAAATCTATATGTTGGTGGTACTCAAAATAATTGTACCAATTTAGCCAATTATTTTTGGTACCAACAGAAAAGAGTCTTAACCATTTCCAACATACAGATCTATGCTTTCTGACACCTCTACAGCAGACAACTTGAAGACATTGTGGCTAAAAAAGAATTTTCTTGTTTTTGCCATAATATTTTCAACTCTTTTTTTTTAAACGATTGAACTATCATTAATAAAGCTTTTCAATACTTTTACCAACCGTAAATATTTTCCATGTCATCTGCTGCAGATTTGTTGTATCTGGGGAAGAGTTAATTGAGAAATAAGTAATATATTTGGGGATTAATACTTGTTTACTCCTCCTTATCTAAAACTGGGATACATGCCAGTGAAAGATTACCTCTTTCAAACATACAGAGACCCTTCCTGACGTCTCTGCAGCAGAAGAATTTTAAAAAACCTTGTGCCAAAGAAGAAATTGCTCATGATGAGCAATTTCTTCATCTGCGACAATGTTTTCAACCTTATTCAATACAATATTATAGTTCTTTTATTCATAAAAAGTTTCCATACTTACGACTTAATGTTTTGGAAGTCGTCTGCAGCATATTTGTTGTACGTGGGTAAGGGATATGCAAAGTTAATAATGTCGTACAGTAATGAAAACATGAAGTAATTATACTGATTTGCGTTGATTTGTGTGTTGACGGAAGTAATCAATGGACATGAAAAACCAAACGAGCGCCAGTGTGGAAAATAACAATTCTTTCCCTGTGTTTGGAGGATGTTACAAGCCTTTGATTTGTCATGCATGACAGTTTGATTCAAGCATTTTGTCGATGATTCCATACATACATGGAAATGGTATTATACATGGAAAATACATGCAGAGACTGAAAGCACAAGTGCCTTGAGATCCATTCACCTGATACAGATGACTATAGAATTCAGAAAACATAGTGGGAAAAGGAAAATTACTCAAAATCAGCCATTTTCCAATTTCAACAATGTTTTCAGATCCATATTTATATTAATCTTCTTATTTGCTGTGTTGTAAGAACATATTCTTCAGATGCTTTTAAAACAGAAAAATCTAAAAATATCAATTAAAGGCAAATAAACAAATATTTTTTATGAAATGAGACTTAATTTCCTCAAAGATTTCGCATATTTGAGGTGAAACAATTAAATGTTGTGTCTTTTTATCTAAAAGTGTCTGTTTTGAAATATTGGACAAATTTCTAGAGAACATTTATGGAACACAGTGAGATGAAAGCCACATTTTAATGTGACTGGAAGATCAACTGCATGACTTGTGTATATTTATAATGTGAAAATCAATTCTGATGATAGCAATTATTTCATGCAACTTATACAAAATGCGGAATACTGCAATTATTACAGATGCTGGATACGACTGTGTCAATTGATGTTAATGTTTTATCTTTGATGGACGTGTTTTGCTTTAGATGGATTTATTCCTATTCCGGATTATTGTGTTTTGTGACATATAAGAGTGAATTATTTAAGGCTTAATGACTTTTAAAGATTAATTAAACATTAGAAATAATGGTGACAAAGAGCCATCTATCAATCTATACAAATGATATCATCAAATGCTTCCAAGTTTGCTTCCTGATAAGAAATTTCTTTATTCCCACAAAGTTATCATGAGGTGACTGCTGCAATATTAAAAGCTGTCGGCATCAGACAAGGAAGAAGTAAACTGAAATACAAATGAAAGGATTGACAGGAAATAAGAATAACATCTAAATAAATTATATTAAATATATTAAAAACAAATAAATAAATTAATGAATACATAAATAAATAAACAAATAATGAAACAAGAGCTGTCAGAGGAGAGCGTGCTTGACTTTTTTGTACTTGCCAATAAAACAAAACTTTTTTTTTTTTGGTACAGAAAACATAACCAAGTATTTTATTATACTATTTATAAGCAAAGTACTTTCATTAAAGGGTCTGTTGATGGGGGTCATGATGGTTAATAAGTATTGTAAGTGTATAAGCAATATCTCTTAATGGTTTTGAAAACAAATGAGGTGGTACAAAAAACTTAACCAAAGTCGAAAAAGGGCCATAATTCTTACAAAAACCTTGACAGAGCTATGGACTGTTGATGGAAGTAATGGTGGTGAAAAAGTGTTAAAAGTTTCAAAGCAATACCTGTAATGGTTTTGAAAAAAAGGGAATTGGTACAAAAAACTTAACCAAGGTGTGACACCAATGGCGAAAAGTCCAGCTAATAAAATGAAATAAATGAAAAAGTAAAATGAATCAATAAAAGATAAATGAATATAAAAATTATTATATAGATTGCTAGAAGTATATATATGTATATTATTAGCCTTTGAATAAAAATGTACCTCTCAATAACATATTAATCTTGTCAGCATGTGACTCTTTCAATTTCAATCATCCCGTCTTTTCAAAATATTGAAAAGCTGATTAGGATATATTTGAATATGTATACACAAATAGTATATTCATGTACTGAACTGTACCAATAATATGGTGGAATTCCAAGATGCATGTTTTAAATCTAATCCTCTACTTAAACCCTTTACCATTTACAAAACATCTTCACCAGACAATTGAGATCAAAATCTAGAACAAAATATGGAAAATCACTTTAATCGAAAGTACATTCATTTCAGAGTGTTGAAAACATGGTGAACAAAAGGAGAAATGTCTCCTTAAGCTTGAAATATTTCAATAAATGTCTGCTTCAGATGTGTCAAAATGTGTCTGCAAAATTGAATGGGAAAGGTTAAAAGTTATCATTTGCCTGCCTTGCTCCAAACAAGTGTGTATCCTTTACCTGAGCAATATTCAAACTTGATCTGTATCAAATTCATATTTTTTTTCATTCGCATTAGGTATTATAAAATAAATAATTCTACCTAAAAACTTTTAAAAAGGATGATCTATGTTCATGCAAGCTTTTTTTTTTTGGTTTTACTATATATAATAGTTTGCTTTTCTCTTAAATTTCTTTTCCCTCAAAAGTAATTTAGATGTAAAAACTGATGAGAGACAGAAAACTGATTAACAATACATGGAAAAGTCATGGGCAAAATATCTTTGATTTTTATAAGAATAACATTATGATTAAGTATTCTTCAACAAGAGAACTTCACAAACTACTTAAGATTCAAGTAACCGAGTAAATCATAATGTATTTTGTGTAACTAAGAGCAACCTTGTGAGCTTTTGGAGTGCCATAAACATAATCACTTGGTATAAATTGGATTGTTTCTCCATATCACTTGAGATGAAGGAGTGGTGTTTACCGTTGTCAACCTAGACTCTTATAATGAAAGGTGTCATGTTTGTGAATGTCGCGGCTTCAATGGAACACCAAGACCAGATAATATAGTGTCCTCGAGTGTCCAGGGGAGCTTTGTTTATTTAACAACTGCTGTGGATACACCAGGAAGATGTCTGCTGTATGACATATTAACTTTGCATATTCCTTTCCCACATACAACAAATCTGCAGCAGAAGACTTTGACAAAAATCTTGATCTTGGCAAAAATATGGTAAATCTATATAAATGAAAGTAAAATATTATCATTATATTAGTTTCTCCATTTACCACAATGTTTTTAAAAGTCTTCTGCTGCAAAGGCATCAGAAAGCGTCCGTATGTCGGAAATGTGGGTTAACCCTTTCCCTCATACAACAATTCTGCAGCAGACGACTTTGAACATATTTTGTCAAAAAATGGAAAATCTCCTTAATTGAATGGATAACCTATGACAAAAAGTTGAGAACATTGTGGTAAAAGGAGAAATTGCACGTTTTGTGCAATTTCTTCTTTTGTCACTATGTTTTAAAAAAGCCGTCTGCTGCAGAGGCGTCCGAAAGCGTCTATATGAGGGAAAGGGTTAATGAATCGACGTCATGTTTGTTTAACAGATAATGTAGGTGTCCATGGACATTCTGCTTGCTTTAGTTGCTTAACAACTGCTGTTGATCCATAAAGAAGATGTCTTCTGTATGACACATGACCTCGCATATAACAGGATTTATTCAAAACAGTTGTGACTAAATCTTGATTCTTTCCCTCATACAGACAACTTTGGATACCTCTGACTCTTATATTGAAAAGTGTCATGTTTGTGAATGTCAGGGCTTCAATGGAACACTAAGACCAGATAATATAGTGTCCTCAAGTGTCCAGGGGAGCTTTGCTTGTTTAACCATTTCCCTCATACGACAATTCGGCAGCAGACGACTTTGAACATATTTTGTCAAAAATAGAAAGTCTCTATAATTAAATGGATGACCTATGACTAAAAGTGGAAAACATTGTGTCAAAAGGAGAAATTGCTCGTTTTGAGCAATTTCTTCTTTTGTCACTATGTTTTCAAAAAGCTGTCTGCTTCAGAGGTTTCAGAAAGCGTCTATATGAGGGAAAGGGTTAACAGCTGCTGTGGTCTACATCAGGAAGATGTCTGCTGTATACCATATTACCTCGCATATCTCTTTCCCAAATACAACAAATCTGCAGCAGAAGACTAAATTGACACCATCTTGGCAAAAATATGAAAGATCTATTTAAATGAAAGTATAATTATTGAATAGAGCTGAAAACTTTGAAGCAAATAGAGAATTATGAACAATTTCTCTATTCACCACAATGTTTTCAAAAGTCGTCTGCTGCAAAGGCATCAGAAAGTGTCAGTAAAGAGGTTAATGAAAGGTGTAATATTGGTGAATGTCGTGGCTGCAATGGAATACTAAGACTATAATAGTGTCCTCAAATGTCCATGGGTACTTAATGCTTGTTTACCATTTGCTGTGGATACACGTCAGGAAGACATCATTATGACCTTGCATATTGCAGGATTTATTCAAAACCTAGTCACAATTTGATTTAACCTAACAAAGAGAAACATTAATTACAATGTACAAACATTTCAACTACCATTTTCAGTATAATTATGTTATATTTACCCATTCAGTGATTTATCCTGCGTCTGCATATCTTGTAAGACTGTTGTTCAGTGCTTAGTATCAAACGTCACCTGTATCAGGTAAAGGGTTCAAAGTTTCCTTCCATTATGCAGAGGAACCAAAGTCTTTAACCCTTGCCTACATACAATAAATCTGCAGCAGACAACTTTGAAGACAATTTGTAACAAAAAAAAAAAAATCTCTATAAATGAAGTAATACTGGTAATTAATGAAATAGTTGAAAAACATTGTGGGAAATGGAGAAATTGCTCGTTTTGAGCAATTTCTACGTTTGCCACAATGTTTTCAAGAGTCATCTGCTGCAGGTGTGTCACAATTCGTCTAGCAAAAGCAGGATTAACCCTTTTCGACTTCATGCTAGCCCTTTTGGATGCATCTGCAGGAAACAACGTTTGAAAACTTTATGGCCAAAGGAGAAATTCCTCAGAACAAGCAATTTCTCCATTTGCTACAATATATTCCAATAAATAAGCTTTCATTTATAGATATTTTTCATATTTTTGAGTAAACTTCCTAAGTTGTCTGTTACAGACTTATTTTTAATGGGAATGATTTAAATTGATATCAGATTATTATATTGTGTAGGAATCCGCAGTGGTCGAGTGGTTAGCGCCGGGGTCATGGTGGAGTGCCCTTGTCTAGTACTGGTTTGTTTACCCAGGGATCATGAATAAGTGAACTGTCGCTGTGATATAACTGAAATAATATTGAAACAGCATTAAACTCTTATAAAACAAATAAATTATAGTGTAACTATTTTCATTGGCAACAGCTGACTATAGATGAGTATGTCGTGAGGTCACTCATATGGCGTAGAGAGCTTGGAAATCAACAAATGAAAGGGCTTCTTGGCTCTGGTAATTATTTAAGTCACATTTACTCTCTCATATTTTAGCACCACAATTACAAGGTGTTTTGTGACAAAAGGAATCCTGTGGGTTTTTATCCTATTCCCACCTGTAGATGCATTTTGACACAATAGCAGCAAAACACCCTTTGAAAACACTGTGGCCAAAAGAGTAATTTCTCCTTTGGCAACAATGTTTTCAGCTCTATTTAACAATTAAGCTATCTTTTATTGAGACTTTTTAGGTTTTTGTCACTATGTTTTCAAATTCGTCTGCTGCAGATTTGTTGTATGTGGGAAAGGATTAAATTGATTAATTATGGAGGCATATTACAAATGAGCTTTGTGTGGCTAGTTGGCATCTTACTGACACTCGATCTGTAACAGGATGATAATGGTCAATTGGTATAAAGTTAATGGCTCTACAGTTCTAGGTTTTTGTCAAAAGATGCATGTATACAGACAGTGAAGACTCTGGTGAGGCTGTGTTACAATGTGCAGATACATTGAGACACATAATCATAAAATAGACACAGCTTAAAAACACATTCATATATCTGCATGATCTGTCTCAGTAGGCTCTGGTAAGGTACAGGTTTCCATAAGCTTTTTAACCCTTTCCCTCATATGTCAATTCTGCAGCAGACGAATTTGAACGTATTTTGTCAAAACATAGAAAAACTCCATAATTGAATGGATTTATAACCTATGACAAAAAGTGGAAAACATTGTGGCGAAAAGAGAAATT
The DNA here is from genome assembly GCA_031761405.1 of Serripes groenlandicus. Taxonomy (NCBI): domain Eukaryota; kingdom Metazoa; phylum Mollusca; class Bivalvia; order Cardiida; family Cardiidae; genus Serripes; species Serripes groenlandicus. The sequence continues at coordinate 142,211,684 of JASEVX010000003.1, forward strand.
GCACGTTTTGTGCAATTTCTTCTTTTGTCACTATGTTTTCAAAAAGTCGTCTGCTGCAGAGGCGTCAGAAAGCGTCTATATGAGGGAAAGGGTTAAAAGATCATAATTTATATTCCACCTTCCACTTTTATTGTCTAAAAGTTCAGGTACAGAGATTTTCTGACACTTCTGCATTTTGATGTTGAGCAATTTATCATTTTGCTACAATGTTTTAATTCAACCCTATTCAATAAATATATATACTTTCGTGTATATATTATGTAGATATTCGTAATACTTTTGACTAGATGTGTTTAAAATCCTCTGCTGCAATCTTTTGTTTGATGTGGGGAGGGTTAAATACATTATAGTAATAGCCAGTCTAGTCTGTCTGTTTATTACATAATAAACCAAGTTTTTACTAGGATCATTATAATTGCCTGTTGCTAGTTTGTTTAACCTCCCACATGGTAAGTTTATGAAAACATTAATTAGTATAAATTATTACACATAAAATACTGGTATGGTCAGGTTGTGTCCACTTTGGGTCAATGTGAACTTGACCTTTGACATGCCAGGACGTCACTGGCTGATCTGGCTCAACAGTGGACGCAAATGCCTTACAGTTTATTTCGTTAAGAGCGCAGTCAGTGCTCAATAGTTTTGTGATTTGATTGAAAAGGAGAATTTGGATAATTTGGGATATTTTCAAAAACAATTTCCAATATTTCTTGAAGTTGTTCTTTCATCCATATATTAAAATCCTATTTTGAAGAAATTATCATTTTTGAATATGTATACATGTGTTTTTATTAGTCCATAGATACATGTAGCAAGGTTACCATAATCTGCAGCAGAAATATTGGAAACATCTTGGCAAAAATGTTAAATATCTCCTTAAATGAGAGTTAAATTTTTAAATAGAGTTGATAAACATTTGACGAAAGGATACGTAATTATTTATTATGAGGAATTTCACTTTTTGTCACAATATTTTCAAAAGTTGTCAGAACGCTTAGAACTGTAGGTGGAAAAGGGTAACTTAACCCATTACTTCACACGTATGACTTTTTATAGGTCGTCTGCTTGACAATCATTAGACGAACAATTTTACCAAACTAGAAAACCCTTAAAGAGTTGAAAATATTACAATAAAAGGTGAAATCGCTCTTTTTGAGCAATTTCACCTTTTACTGCAATGTTTTCTAAAGTCGTCTGCAACAACAGGCGTCAAATGTCGTCTGTATGAAATAATGGGTTAAATAACTTCAAACAAAGAATAAGTTTGTATGTTTTCCAATTTCTTTGTTTGATTGTATAAAAGCACCTCATAAAATCTCGCTTAATATTTGTTCTGGTAATCGATGAGTTTAAATACGGATTTAACCCTTTCCCACATACAACACATCTACAGCAGACGACTTTGAAAACATCTATGAAATTTTTTGGAAAACTTTTATCAGGGAAAGTTTAATTATTGAAAAGAGTGGAAAACATTGAGACAAAAGGAGAAATTGCTTGTTTTGAGAATTTTTTTCTTTCGTCACAATGTTTTCAAAAGTCATCTGCAGCAGAGGAGTCAGAAAGTGTCTGTATGTGGGAAAGGGTTAACTCATTAATATTCATAGTTGACTGGATGATATTTAAATAAGTAAATTTGTAGTGTAATACATAATACCATACTTGGACCAGATCCATCCCCTTTATATGCAGGAGTTTGATATACTTAACCTGAATCAAATTATTTTTGACACCTCTGCAGCAGATAACCTTTAAAAACCGTTTTAGAAAATGGAGAAATTGTCATAAAGAGCACTTGATCGATTCTCTTCTCAAGGTATTTCTACAATTGTATTTGTATAACAAGTTTGATTAATGATATAGAATGATATAGAAGAGAACTGGATTGAATGAATTTGAGATATTTTTAAAAGAACTTCTTTCCCTTCGATGATTTCAATTCTAGTCCCAATTTTTTCCAGATTTCAAAGTTTTAAATATTGAAAGATGAATAAAAATTCTCCTTGTCTGTGGGTTCATGTCTAAAGAAATTTGTATCACCTGCCTTGGCGGGGAGACACAATGGGTATCACTTCTCTGCCGGCCGTCCGTCACACTTGCACGTATATTGTGTTCTCATTGAACATTCTTGATGATGGATACATTATGTAGGGTACCTACAATTACAGGCGCGTAGCTGGGTCGATTTGTAGACTACGCACCATTCTAGGGGGAAAAGAATCGTCTATATGGGCTCAGGTGACTTCTGGTGTATATTTCACAATTTCTAAATGAGCCTACTTGATACCCTTATGTACGGCATATCTACACAAAATACCCTAAAAACATTTGCAGCATTCGGGATTTATTTTTACCAACATTGACTGGCACTTCAACAAAAGTGAAAACTAGAAGAAACCGAACTGAGTGATCACAGTTCATATGCCCCGGCTTTGGCATCACTATAGTTAAGGAAGAAGTCATCTAAGCTGTCGACGACCGTCGTATACGAGCATTTGAAAGTGTTAAGTGCGACTATAATTTAGTCCAATTTTCCATTTGTTTTATGCTTACTTAGTTTCGTGAAAACGCAACAACCGTTTGCCCGAGAAGTAAAACAGGAACGCCACTTCTTGAACGGTCTTTATCATGTTTCTGGCAAGTGGCTCCTCGTTGTAGACGCGTCAGTAGCTTCGTCTGTCATAAACCCAAAGAATGGAACACTTTTGCATTTGCGCAAAAATTCCTCACTGATTTGATCCCCGCATATCGTGATTACTTCATTTTGTAAAGCGGATGAAGTGTATCGCGTCACCGTTCTTCAAATACTCACGCCGCACAGGGTTATATTTGGCTTGGTATTCTAAAAGTGCTTTAAAGTTACTACTTGTATCCTCATGACCATGTATAGCTAGATTGTGTTTACAACAAAGGATATAATTGTATCAATTATGCCTTGTAATACATGTATGTTCTTGCTAACTAGGACATCATTGGCATAGGAAACTGATTGGGTAATGCTTTTCTTAATTCCAGACATAACTGCAGTGAAATGTTCAGCCTCTTCAAGCGAATGCGCATGTGTTTTGCACTTAATGTGAGCGGTGATAACCTTGCCAAGATTGCTTGGGTCGGTTGATTGTTGCAGGATGCGACACTAGCGATCTCTTTTCAGATCCAAATAAATAGCACGGACCACAATTCGCTCCAACAATATACGTCGAATATCGTACTCCCATGTACAATATGAAAATACTATATGACTGTATACAAACTACATAGGACATCTAATATTATCAATAAATATAGATTATTCATGTGACATTTTGATCATGTCTGAATTGTTCTGATTTGTCCGTTTTCACCCTTACCCTCCTTAGGGTTCAGTTTTTATTGCATTTTTCGCATTTGTTTCATTTTCATTTTTGGAACTCTCAAACTATTTCTTAAGCACGTGCGTACGTGTGTAAGCCTAGCTACGCGCCTGAATTAGCAGACGTCGTTCTCAATGTTACCAATCAGAGTAATTTGTTAGTGATTTATTTTATACAATATAGTCATCATAAATTACAAGAGCTAAAAACTATTGGACAGTAAATCTAATATGCAAAGCTTGTTTCATTCTTAATAATACAGCATTTTGATAAACTTATTTTTAACACAATTTATGAATTTTTTGTATTTTATATATAATAATTAGAAATTGCTTTAATTTGCTGTAACTTTGTAAACATGTAACTTAGTTGTTAAATTGCATTTTAAATCCTTATCTGGATACAGACATCATTTCTAATCACCGAGGACAACCTTTGAAATCATTGTGGTGAAAAAAAGAAATTGGCCATGATCCGATTTCCTACTATGTTTTCAACAGAAATCATCTGCTATAGAGGGATAATAAGTCATCAGCATCTGGGAAAAGATTGAGTCAGGAGAATATGTTAGACAACCATAAAGGTTGTGCAATTGTCTTGCTGAGTATTATAAAACTTTATAGGCAACTTAACATCCGTCCGTCATCTACGTCATAGAAATCTTAAATTTGATTATCATGGACAGGTTTGTCTGGTAGTGTTTCCCACATATAGACACTTTTTGATGCCTCTTCAGCAGATGGTATTTGAAAACATTGTTTCAAGAGTTTTTCCACAATGTTTTCAAAATTTAATGTAATCAATAATTATACTTCCATATATATATATATAGATTTTACATTTTGTTTCTACTACAATTTTGATGTATGCCGGAAAGAGTTAAATTAATCTTTACTTTTATGTTAATCTTTGCTTCAGTTTTGTCAGCCTTTACCCTTTCCCACATGCAGACGTATTTTGACATTATCTGCAGCAGACAACTTTTGAAGACATTGGGACAAAAGAAAGCAATTTCTTCTTTTGCCACAATGTTTTCAGCACTATCCAATAATTATTACTTCATTTATAAATAGAAATTTTTCATATATTTGCATAGATGTTTTCAATGTAACCTGCTTACAATTTCTTGTATGTGGGAAAGGGTTAATGTAAAAAAAGAAGATGGTTTTATGAAAATAAGCATTGAAATTTGGTACATTATAGCTGGAGAGGGAGACATTGTGAACTTACCGGGTAAGAGAGCTCATTGCTGATGGCTAAATAACCCATCACAAACCATTTCTAAAGTGCTAACTTAACAGGGAATATTCCTTTTAATACTTCATCATAATTATACTACCATTGAATTCAAAATCATGGTCCCTTTAGTCCACTGTAATATTTCTATCATTGAAGTGGGATTAATTTGATTGTAGTCAAAGCTTTTACATAGTCTTACTGGCAATCTCATTAAAACACTTCCCTGTTGGTATATTGGACTTGACTACACCACATAAAAGGTTGTCTTTAATTGACCTTATGCATTTAAATATTCATGAGCAGTCTCTCAATTTTTTGATGATTCAACCTACATTGGCCATCACTACTTTTCTATCTTTTTATACCCCCGCAAACAAAGTTTGGGGGGGTATATAGGAATCACCCTGTCTGTCTGTCTGTCTGTCTTTATACCCCCGCAAACAAAGTTTGGGGGGGTATATAGGAATCACCCTGTCTGTCCGTCTGTCTGTCCGTATGTCCACATTTCTTGTAAGCACTACTCCTCCTAAACGGCTCAGTTGATTTGATTCAAACTGTATATGAAGGCTACACATCATATGTAGATATGCATGAAGGAAGATCATACGCCTCAGATTCTTCCAAGGGGAGATAATTCAACTTAGAGGTTACCTGTGAGGGACTCCTGTGCACATACCTCCACATTTCTTGTAAGCACTACTCCTCCTAAACGGCTCAGTGGATTTGGTTCAAACTTTACATGAAGGTTACACATCATATGTAGATATGCATGAAGGAAGATCATACGCCTCAGATTCTTCCAAGGGGAGATAATTCAACTTAGAGGTTACATATGAGGGTCTCCTGTGCACATACCTTGTAAGCGCTACTCCTCCTAAAGGGCTCAGTTGATTTGATTCAAACTGTATATGAAGGCTACACATCATATGTAGATATGTATGAAGGAAGATCATACGCCTCAGATTCTTCCAAGGGGAGATAATTCAAATTAGAGGTTACCTGCGAGGGACTCCTGTGCACATACCTTGTAAGCGCTACTCCTCCTAAAGGGCTCAGTTGATTTGATTCAAACTGTATATGAAGGCTACACATTATATGTAGATATGCATGAAGGAAGATTTTTCTCCTCAGATTCTTCCAAGGGAAGATAATTCAACTAAGAGGTTACGAGGAACTCCTGTGATACCTTGCAAGCACAACTCCTCCTTAACCGTAGAAACTTTACCATTGTATCCGATGCTTTGGGAGGGGAGCGGGGGGTATTCTTCAGTGAGCTTAGCTCACAGTATTTCTAGTTTATATAATTTTTATGTAATGTCCTCTGCGTTTTGTCAAACTTAGGACGAACGTCTTATTTACTTTTGGATCATCCCTCGTACATATCATACTGATGAATGACCTGTGTAAAACAGCCATGAGCTGCGTTAAAAGGATCATGTTAAAAAAAATTTCCTTGTGTGGCAGCTTATAAGGCAGGTTTGATTGTACTGTTAACCCTTTCCCACATTTAGACGCATTTTGACACATCTGCAGCAGACTACTTTTGATAACAGTGTAACAAAAGAAGAAATTGCTCATATTGAGCAATTTCATCTTTTGTCACACTATTTTCAACTCTATATAATTATATTCCATTTTCCTTATTTTTGCCTAGATATTTTAGAAGTCATCTGCTGCATTTTTGTTGTATGCGGGAAAGGATTGAACATATAGAATGTATTTACAGACGCTTGCATAAAATGCTTGATTCAAATTTATTTTTGACTTGTGAGCAAGTTATTGGATTAGTGGCTGTGGTAGGGTACTATTATTCGTTGACATTTAACCCTTTCCCTCATACGACAATTCTGCAGCAGACGACTTGGAACGTATTTTGTCAAAAAATAGAAAATCTCCATAATTGAATGGATAACCTATGACAAAAAGTGGAAAACATTGTGGCAAAAGGAGAAATTGCACGTTTTGTTGCAGAGGAGTTGGAAAGCGTCTATATGAGGGAAAGGGTTAAATTCAGCTAAAGAAAACATGTTCCTTGTGGGTATTACCTAGCCTCAATGTATGATTTGCACAAATTGCAATAGTAAAGTAGTTTGTCTGGCATGAATCAACAACTGCTACTTGCCGTGTAGTCTGGTACCTGGCTAGCCATACTAAATTACTATGTCTCGCATAAATCTGGTAACCTGCAAACAGCAGACCAATACAACTTGATATTTATAACATATATTGATATGTAGTAACTCCAGACTACACTCAAGATCTTCATTTTACCTAACTTTATATTAGTTCAGGGACAAACGGTTTATTCTAGACAGATTGAGATCATTGTTCTTCTAGTCGATATTTATTCCAATTAGATGGATGCAACCAAGTAATAAAGCAACAGTCTTTCTTGCTCCGTAGTCTAAACTATTGCCTAATTTAACAAGGGAAGTAACTCTAATCAACTGACTGCAGTTTTGACCTTATCCAATTTTAAAGATTTTTGATAAATCTCTTTTCTTTTTAACCCTTTTCCCACTTGTAGATGCATTTTGATGGATATGCAGGAGACCGTTTTCAAAAACAAAATGGCAAAAGGAAAAATTACTCATAATGAGCAATTTCTTCGTTTGCCACAACATTTTTTAACTGTATTCAAGGAATAGACTTTCATGAACCTTTTCCTACTTGTTGGTGCATTCTTTAGCATCTGCAGCAGACAACTTTGAAAACAAAAGGAGAGATTGCCCATAATTTGTCATAATGTTTTCAAAATGCGTCTGCAGGTGGGAAAGGGTTAATTAAGTGTTGTAAATCTCTTTTCATGACCTTTTCTTTGTTTCCTTGCAGGTGCCCCCTCCAATATAGAAAGGTTTAACAAAACAGTTGAACCAATGGCAGCCAGAGGACATGGTTTCATGGGCTTTCCAGGGAATTTCATGTTTAAGCCAAAACAAAATTTGAGAATAAATCCATCTGCAGATGGCAATCGCGGTCTTGATAGATTGTTCGGATCAGGTATGCAGATTTACCCATTCCATGACAATGACAAACTTTTGTGCTTTGTTTTTTAGCTCACCTATGCACAAAGGGCAAGGTGAGCTTTTGTGATCGCTCACTGTCCGTTGTCGTCGTCCGTTCACATTTTCCTACAAACAACTTCTCCTCTTAAAACCAATAAATTAAATTCAAAATAATTTTACAGGAATGTTCCTTGGGTGGATCTCTTTCAAACTTGATCAAAGAATTCTATTCCATGCAGAACTTTGGTTGCCAAGGCAAACAAAAAGGGGAAAATTAACCAAAACTTCTTGTCTAAAAGAAGAGGGCCCATGCCTTTAATATTTGGTATGTAGCATCATCTAGTGGACTTCTACCAAGATTGTTTAAATTATAGCCATGGGGTCGAAAATGACCCCTCCCGTGGGGATCACTTGTTTCACATAGACTTGTATAGGGGAAAAACTTTAAAAATGTTCTTGTCAAAAGTAGATTGCCAAGGCCTTTGATATTTGGTATGTAGTGTCATCTAGTGTACCTCTACCAAGATTGGTAAAAATTACCAGTCCCCGGGGGTCACTTGTTTTACATAGACTCATAAAGGGAAAAAAAATAAAAAATCATCTTGTCTAAAAGTAGAAGGCCCGGGCCTTTGATATTTGGTATATAGCATCATCTAGTGGACCCCTATCAAGATTGTTCATATTATAGCCCCGGGGTAAAAAATGGCCCCACCTGGGTCACTTGTTTTACATATACTTGTATAGGGAAAAACTTTAAAAATCTTGTCTAAAAGTTTAATATTTGAAATCTAACTTCATCTAGTGAACTTCTACCTAGATTGGTCAAATTATTATAGCCCTGGTGTCAAACATGGCTCCACCCTGGGGATCACTTGTTTTACATAGACTTGTTAAGGTAAACACTTATTCAAACACTAACTACAATATTCTTGTCCATTTGCCATGAATGTTCTTTGGGTGCCCCTCTACTAAGACTTCAAATTATTTTGATAGGATGATAAACATGGCCACCAGGGGGGGTGTTGCTTGTTTTCCGTATATATATATAGACAAAGAACAATGAAAACTTTTTAAGTTTGATTAAATCAGGTGAGCGATATAGGACCATCATGGTTTGTGGTCGTTTTGCGCCACTTCCAACAATATTCCAATTATATCACAGCATTTCCTGGGTAAGTTACCAGTACAACTGGTCCATTTTAAATTAAACCAGGCAATCAGTTGTCATGCTAACCCCACAATCCCACAATAGGCCAGAGATCGAGTGTGCATGCATGCATGCATGCATATGTGTGTTTTACTTTTAGCTTCAAACAACTTCTCTGGTGATGAAAGACCGAAGGTTGCATCCTCTTAATGGCCTTATCAAAATTGCTTGGAACAATTTGTAAAAAAAACCTTCTTCTCTGAAATGTTTTGCCTGATTTTCATTTGTTTTGTAGAAATGTTCCTCAAGCCATGTTTTTGTGTAAAAAATAAGAGGACTGTTTTGTCTTAAGGATGTAGTAAAAAAAAAAAATCTGAAAGTATGTGGCCATGTTCATTGATCAAGGATATTGGCTTTTTCAACCTTTATATTGATAGTGTATAGGGTTATTTTGCAAAATGGCAGTGGAATGATACTGGCCCTCTTATGCAAAATTGCTCATAATGAGCAATTTCACCATTTGCCACAATGTTTTCAAGTCTTTTCCATAATCATATTTTCATTTATAGAGAATTGTTTATTTTTTTGTAGAGATATTTTTAAAGTTGTCTGCTGCAGATTTGTTGTAGGTGGGAAAAGGTTAAGTTTGTTTTGCATGACATGATCAATGTTTCTTCTTGCAGATACCCCAAAACATTCACAATCATATCAACCTCAGCAACGCCATGATGAACCGCCCCCACAACAATATCACCCACCAACACCACCTCCACAAATCTCACAAAGGAATGATGAAGGACGTATGTGTGCCTATAACTCTCGGCATTCTAAATTAATTTTGTCTCCTTTATTGTTTGTATGCACATTTTTGAAAAATGATCTCTCACATAGAAATGATGAAGGATGGATGCATGTGTGTGTTTATCTTTTTGCATGCTAAATTAGATTTGTTTGCTATATTGTCGTCTGCACAATTTTTTATAATTCTTCTTTAAAAAGTTTGCTGAAATAGAATCTGACTGTTAAACAGTTTAGATCCAGATCAGGTCTCACAAAATGTGCAGGTCTTCATAATCCACTGATTAGCATGTTATAAACTTGTGGAAGACAGCAGTGTAGTGGTAGAGCGTCTCCTACCAAAGGGCCTTGGTTTGAATCAGGTGATGACCGGGTTCTGCCTTTGGGATTTTTCCATACAAACGGCGTGAGTACTGGTTAAGTCTCCAGGAAGCAGACATCGATCATAATTAATATGAGCTGAAAGCTTATTTTGAAATGTAGAATAAAAAAGTTTGAACTAAACTGTGATCAATAATCTCCAAATATTCCATAAATCAATTGTTTATATGATTTACAGACAAACCATCGCCACACCCAGCGCCAGCTGAGCCCTCCATTTCCCCACGATACAATGAACATCTACCAGTTAGTGAGAGAAGAAGGCCTGTTATACCTGACCACCAGCTGAGAAATATGACGTAAATTATTTCTTATTTAAAACAACTTTTTATGATATAGTCCTTAAAGATCTGACCTGACCAAGGCTATAATCTATGACCTCCAGGTCTACCACAAAACCCTAAAATCTAGCTCAGTAGCAACATAGTATAAATATCCTGTAATATATATATACCTTGGCTGCATAAACACCATCAAATTTGAAATAAATCCTTGAATTGCCACACATGACACATAGTGTTTTCTTTAATGCTCTTGTGTCGAGCCCCGGTAGCTCAGTAGGTGGCATCACATGCTGTCAATAATTATATGGGTTGTGAGTTTGAAACCAGGATGGCCAACTTTCTTTCTGACGTTTAACATAAGCCAATGTGCATTCAGATGAGAACCCAGTTGCTTGGAAAAGACTGTTGTTTGGAGAAAGCCAGGAAAACCCATGGATACGCGAACTGACTGCCGTTATATGACTGAAACATTGTTGAAAGCAGGGTTAAACCCTAACTTATCGATCAATTGAATACTCTTGTATATTTCATCAGTCAAGTATTGATGAAATTAGTGTTGGATGTGAATCCTTCATTACAGAGGTCCAGATAAAGAGAGTATTCAGCTCTTTTCTCCACAATATCTATTTATTATCCAACTTATCCCTGAGACGGTTCTTTTGAGTACCCACAACATAGGGTTTAAGGGTCAAATAACGATTAAAGAACATGGAAAACACTGCTAATCTAGAGCTCTGCTTCAATAAAAAATTGAAGTTATGTTAATGAACTGAGACAGGCAGATAGAAATCATAAGTCTACTGCTGCATATAGTGTTGAAAGTTTTTAACCCTTTCCCACATACAATAAATCTGCAGCAGACGACTTTGAAAACATATTGGCAAAATCATGGGAAATCTCTAAAAATAAAGGTACAATTAATGAAAAAGTTTTGAGCAATTTCTCCTTTTGTTACAGTGTTTTTCAAAAGTCGTCAATAGCAGAGGCGTCAAAAAGCGTCTATATGTGGTATAGGGTTAATAAATGAAAATATTAACTGTCGAAATATGAAGTTACTGTGGCAATAGATACGAAACTACATCTAAACTGTGGCTTCTGTATTAATCCTTTCTCACAAACAGAAAATCTGCAACAGAAGACATATCTTGGGCAAAAATATTGAAAGGATTAATCTTTCTTTTGTATAAACAATCTGCAGCAGACAGCTCTAAAAATGAAAGTTTAATTATGGAATAAGCTTGGAACTATTGATGCTCCTTTATCCATTTTGTTCACAAAAGTTGCTGCATATTGAACAATACGCATTTTCATGTTGAAAAAGGAAAGGGAAGTTTAAAGTAAACTTGTAATTACATAATACGAAATTTGTCACAGAACGTCTTCTATTTTAGTACTGCAGATATAAGAAAATACGAGCAGGCTTTTACGGATTCCGAGTCAGACAGATTGTTGAGTAACCATAAAAAGGAGGAAGCATTCCACCAGAAGAAAGAAGAGCAGGAAAGAGTATGTATAAATAACACAATCACGTCTCTACACATAAAGCTGAACCAATTGATGATACTAATGGTTGTTACTACATACAGAGTCTGAGTGGTTAGCGTCGGGGATATGGAACCAGTGTGTCACAGGTTTGATCCCCAGTTGTGGTGGGGTGCCCTTGGGCATGGCACATTTCCTAGCCCAGTACTAGTTTGTTTAAGCAGGGAGCATGAATAAGTGAGCTGTTGCTGTTATATAACTGTTACAATGTTGAAAAACAAGGTATGTCAGAGGTCTATTTTGCATTGAGCTTAATAACGAAATGTGACCTTGACATTCAATGTTCAGAAACCGACCACTATTTTTCTGGATGTAGCCACAAACATTTTGCATGAAGTCCTCAAAGTGTTAAACCTTTTAGCTGATCTATAGGATATTCTTAGAGTTTTAAGAGTTGTCGGCTTTGAAAATAAACCCTTTCCCACATGTATACAACAAATTTAGTCAAACATATGGGAATGCTCAATAAATGAAAGAGGTGTTGTAACGTTTTCTCTCTATCTTTGCCTCGTTTTCGTATGACTCTATTGAATTATTTAAATGAGCAATTTTTCTTTTTTTCCTGATCTGCTGCAGAGCCGTCAGAAAGTGCCTGTAAGTGGGAAAGGATTAAAAAATATATTGTAAAGTCTAGAAATTTACAAGTCCACCTTTGGTACATACTTGAAAACATTGTTGGAAAACAAGAAGTTGCTCATTTACAACAATCTCTTTTTTTTTGACAATATTTTAAAAAATCGCACTGTTTAAACGGTTTAGAGAAAAATATTTTAATCCAGGGAAAAAAGTCACTTTAAGTAGACGTTTAATGTTTAAGTTTAGTAGTTTCTTATTAACCCTTTCCCTCATATAGACGCTTTCTGATGCCTCTGCAGCAGATGTCTTTTGAAAACATTGTGGCAAAGGTGAAATTGCTAATGATGAACAATTTCACCATTTGCCACAATGTTTTCAACTCTATTTAATAATCAAACATTCATTTATAGGTCTAACATATTTCAAACTATATATTTGTTCAAAGTAGTCTGCTATTGATGTGTTGTATGTGGGAAAGGGTTAACAGAGATATCACCATAGACTAGTGGACTACTACTTTAATCAGCTTAGGTAGCTGCTAGTCACTGATTTTGCTTGATAGGCATAATTACTAGTAAAAGAACAGTTATTGAATAAAGTTGAAAACATTGTGGCAAAAGAAGAAATTGCTCATTATGACCAATATCTCCTTTTCAAACGTTGTCTGCTGCAAAGGCGTCGGACGACGTCTGTATGTGGGACAGTGTCAATTCCCAGTTTCCCTATTTTTGACACTAACCCTTTCTCACAAACATAACATCTGCAGAATGTGGCTTCTAAAATGTGCAATGGTATGGAAAATCCCTATAAATGAAAGTTTAGTTATTTAACCCTTTCCCTCGAAATTTCTCCTTTTGACTCAATGTTTTCCACTTTTAGTCATAGGTTATCCATTCAATTTTAGAGATTTTCTATTTTTTGACAAAATATGTTTAAAGTCGTCTGCTGCAGATTTGTTGTATGAGGGAAAGGGTTAACAGAGTTGTAAACATTGTGACAAAATAAAAATGAACATGATGAGCAAGTTATCATGTTGGCAAAATTGTTTCAAAGGCCATCTGCTGTAGATGTGTATATATGCATTTGCATGTGGGAAAGGGTTAACTTGGTTCATATAATGCAGAAAAACAGTTAATTATTTCAGCCATGTTGACAGTTAGGAAACTCACAATGTTCATTCAATATTACAGATTAGACAAAATATGTTACTTTATAACCCCTGGGGAAAACCAGGGTGTGGGGCCCCTAGATATGTAAGTCAAAATAAACTCATGTTGGCAGAGCTGCTTTTAAGGGGGTGTTAAGGAAATAATTGATGGAATAGTTAAGTTATTTCTCTATGTTGTCAAGTCTGCTACAGGACTTGATGAGTAAGTATCAACAACAAACTGATTAAAGAATTGGTAGAAAACTAAGGAGTTTAATGTCGAAAGAAACCCCCCCTTACTGACAGCCCCCCGATGGTGGAATCATTTTATAGCATGTTCATTTTGTCGGCATTTATTAATTTTGTCACAGAACATGCATTTATTTGTACAAGATATTTTATAGATGTAATCAGTATGCATGCGATCAGTATCAAAACATATGCAGCCAACAGTGCTTTGGAAGATACCTTTATATAGGCACATAAAATACCATGTAATTGTTGGGCAGTGCTTGCACTCTATTGTGTTGATATGTGGTATTTGTACTTCGAGTCATGTCTGGCTTTTTGGGGTCTTATTATACATGAGAATAATTAAGACTTGGGCAAGCCTGTGTATGCTTCTGTCCTCCTACATTTAGAAGAGACATTTATTTAACTAGAAAACTAGGATTTTAGCCCCACAAGATCCATGACCATACACATTAACCCTTTCCCACATACAGCAAATCTGCAGCAGACGACTTTGAAAATATGTAGGCAAAGACACAGAAAATAACTATAACTGATTGTATAATTGCCTAAAAAAGTTGAAAACATAGTGGCAAATGGAGAAATTGCTCATTACGATGCGTCTATATGATGGAAAGGGTTAATTTATGCAATAAGATCACATTTTGGTAGATGCTGCTCACTCTCTTTTACTCATAGACATTTCCACATATAAAACTAGCTGAAGCCGGTCGCCGACTTTAGCCATGTCACTGACATTTTTATTGTTAATTGTTATGTTTTTTTCTCATATAATATAACTTTTAAAAACTTCTTGAGAATAATCCATCTGAAAATGGAAGGATAATATCGATCAAGAATTGAAAGTTGTGCAGTTTCTCCTTTTACCACAGCATTTTCAAAAGATGTCAGCTGCAACGACAAGTTTTATAAAGCTTAAGCCAACAGAAAAGTTTGCCTTTTTGAAATTCAGAATAAGAGTTTCTTATACAAACTAATGCCAACTGCTAACTCTGACTTATATATAAGCACCATTTCAAGTTTTTTTAAGAAAGGAACAATGTTATAGGAAAACCAACTGTAGATAGAGTATTTATGACAAGTATAATTAACCCTTTCCCTCATAAAACAAATCTGCAGCAGACGACTTTAAAAACAAATTTAACAAGAGCATGAAAAAAACGTTGAGACAAAAGGAAAAATTGCTCACAATGATCACTTTCTCCTTTTGTCACAATGATTTCAAGATTTGTCTGCTGCAGAGGCTTAAGAAATAGTCTGTATGTGAGAAAGGGTCAAAGATCTGCCTAGGAATTCATGCTATCACGATATTTCTTCAAAAGTTTCTTCTAAATGTTAAATGAGCCCCAGATTGAACATCATAGACAGGTTAGGTGCCTTAATGCCTTAATGTTGGTTTTCTTTCAATCACACCTCAAATATATATATAAATAAAAAAAGTGTTAAACATGATTACATGTATTTACTTTTATATCACCAAAGCATTGTTTCATCTGTCTTCTACGCTTAAACCTTTCCCACCTGACACAGATATATATTAACGCTTCTGCAGCAGACCAGTGTTGACACAATATTTCTAAACTCTATTCAATAATGATACTTTCATTAATAGATTTTTTTCCGAATGTTTTCAATGTCGTCTGCTGCAGATTTGTTGTGTGTGGGAAAGGGTAAAAGGTTGTTCTTACTTTTTTCATTATTTTTGCACATTATTACAATTATTAACAGGTACGTGAAATGCAAGCAGGCTATCATCCATATGGCCTCCCAGGGGGAGGTGCTCCTCTAGTAAGTTGCCAAGCAACTGGGAAACAATGACCTTGACATTGCCTGCTCTTTTTCTAATAACTATTTGCTTACAGTATAAGCAGCAACAAGCAAAAAATGTTCCTTCCAATCAGAAAACATATGAAATAAAGATGGGATAACTTAACCCCCTTTCCCACATGCACTAAATCTGCGGCAGACAACTTTAAAAACATATAGGCAAAAGTATTGAAACTGTCTATGAACGGATGTGTCAATATTGAATAGCTGAAAACATTGTGACCAAAGGAGAAATTGCTCGTTATGAGCAATTTATCCTTTGGTCACAATGTTATCAAAAAAGTCTTCTGCTGCAGATGTGTCAAAATGTGTCTGCATGTGGGAATGGGTTACCCTGTCCATTTTCATGCATATATGCAGCACACAACTATTGAAACCATTGTGGTGAAATGCGGAATTGCTCATTCTCTAAGCAATGTACGCAATAAAGTTAAGTTTTATAAGAGTAAATTGTGAATACCTCCATAAAAGATAGACATTTTTTGTTTGCGCTGGCTTGTTTGTTTAGATAACACTGGGACTTAATAATACACTAATATATTGTAGATGTGTAACGTTACAAGAAAAGCTTTTCATCTGTGGTGAAAGTCATTTTAGATCTTCTCGACTATAATGAAGTAAAAAGAAAGAGTAATTGTACTCTGAAGATGTTTATTTGTATAAACCCTTTCTCACAAACAGCAAATCTGCAGCAACGACTTTGAGAACATGAAAGCATACATATGAAAAAATCTCTATAAACAAAAGTATATTTAGTGAAAAGAGTAGAAAACATTGAGGTATTATGAGCAATTTCCCATTTTGCCACAATGTTTTCAATTGACATCTGCTGCATAAGCATCAGCGCCTGCAGGTGAGAAAGGGTTAATTCAATTGTTTAATTGTTTCGCTAGAAAGGTTGTTGCTCACCAGAGGTAACATTACGAGAGGTAATGCTGGTATGTTATGAAAGCAGTACATTGTTGCGTAAAACATAAGAAGCAAACATGACGTATGACACAGGAAGAGACCCCAGTCAAATGACCCTTTCCCACCTATAGATGCATTTTGATGCATATGCAGCAGACAACTTCAAAACATCTCGATAAAAGGAGAAATTGCTCAAAACAAGCTATTTCTCCTTTTGCCACAATGTTTTCAACTTTTTTCAGTAATTATACCTGCAATAATAGTGATTTTTCATATTTTTGAATAGACATTTTCAAAGTCGTCTGCTGCAGGTTTGCTGTATGTGGGAAAGGGTCAAAGCACATATTGTCACCAGTATAGGTTCACACTAGCCTGTGGTCTAATCAGAATCTGTACTTTTGGCACATTGTTGTTAGAAAATGCTATTAAATGGTATATATATATATGGACAAATGGAATGGATGTGAAGGTTGATGTTTTGCTACATGTTACCACAAGTACGCTTTTGGTAGCTTTAAACCTTTCCCGCAATGCAGATGCATTTTACCCAACTGCAGCAGATGCTTATAATGAGCATTTTCTCCATTTGCCACAATGTCATCAACTTGAATACAAGATGCAGTTTCAACACTTTTGCATGAATCCTACATTCAATGTATTGCCAAACAAAAATCTCATATTTTATAAGATTGTCTCAACTTCAAGGGTTGATGACGACAATTTGTCCATCACCAAGAGGACTGAATGAATTTTTAAGGATGAAAAGCTTTTCTAGTGTAATTAGATGTTATTAAACTTGCATGAGCATGTGGCTTCTTCCAAGACTGAACACTTTCTTGTCATCCATGTGTTAGCTGTCTGCCTTTCATCCTACATATTTGTACTAGATGGCTTTAGTGCTTCTAGATTCTCTACAGGAAAGCTTGTGTTATATAACTCAGTGGCAATTTCTTGTGAATTTCCCACCCATATATTTGTGACAATTTTGGTATAACTTTGAATTAATTTCTGGGAAATTGAAGCGTCATTAAAAGAGATTTTTGTGACGATTCTACTTTCATCTTTTCTGTAACTGTGTATCCAATAATAATATTTTGGGAGTTGTAACAAAAGATTGCATGGTTGTTCTGGTGCAAAATACAAAAGAATGGACAAGTTTGAAATATTTTATCAGGTATAAATAGTGGCAATATTTTATAAATCAAAATGGAAGACAAAGTAAGTCAACAGTCTTTTGGAAGGAGATGGATTGTGTGCAGAAAACCACAGGTAGCCTTTTTCTGGTAGCATTTACTGATATTTATAATTTAGAACTCTTTTACTTTAATATGCTCATATAAATTTTCTTATTTTACATACTTACAAAACTATCATTAAATGAAAGTATAATAATGGAATAGAGTTGAAAACATTGTGGCAAATGAAGGAATTGCTCATGATGAGCAATTCCTCCATTTGCCACAATGTTTTCAAATATCATCTGTTGCAGAGGCGTCAGAAATCACCTGTATGAGAGAAAGGATTAAATTCATCATAAATTGTAACTTTTGTGCATTTTATGAGAAAGGCCCATATTGAATTGTTGATACCTTTTGCCTACATTTTTTTTTTATTAACTCTTGTTTTCTTTGGTGATATGACCAGAACTATGGGAAATCCTGTCTAGTCCCTTTTCTACATTCAAGAAATTTGTAGCGGACGACCTAAAAATATTTAGGCAAAAATGTGAAAAAAAATGTCTAAAAATAAAAGTCATACTGATTTTTGAAACATTTGAAAATATTATGGCAAAAAGGGAAAATGATGTGTAAACTCTCTTTTTGTCACAATATTTTCAAAGGTCTCTTTCCCTAATACAAAATATGCCTTAATATGCAGTAGATGACTTTGTTGGCGAAAAAAATGTTTCCTTCAAAAGTTGTCTGCTGCAAAGGTATTATCCCTTTCCCACATGCAGACACTTTTAGATCATAGGACTTTTGAAAATATTGTGGCAAATGAAGAAACTGCTCATAAAAAGCATTTCATACTTTTGCCATTATGTTCTAACCACTATTAAATGATAAGCTGTATGTGGGAAAGTGGTGTTAAAAGTCATGTGTAACAGAGAAAAAGGAGACAAAAGCAGGGTTATTTTCATGGTGCGGTAAATATCTATCATACATCAAAGGTACCAATACTAAAACAAAACAGAAATTTCATTCACTTACAAACTGAAATCCTAAAATATCTTTTTAAGTTCTTTCCCACATGCAGATGCAATTTGATAACAATTTCAGCCACCAGATTTTGAAATCATTGTGGCTACGGGGGAAGTTGCTCATAGTGAGTTTGCTCTTTGCTTGTTCAATAATGTTTCAACTCTATTCAAGCAATAAATCTTTCATTGATAGAGATTTTACAAATTTGCCCATATGTTTTCAAAGAGGTCTGCTGCCGATTTGTTGCATGCGTGAAAGGATTTATCAGTGCTCTTGAATTAATTTGTTCATTACTAATCTTTTAAGACAAAATAACATTTGTGGATGGATCATATTTTGTTTGATGTGTAGTTCTATTTAACAAACAACATTTTTCAAGACCAATGAATTAGAAAACCCTGTTCCAAACGTTATGATCAGTAGTAACAATCCCGGGAATTCCCATGCCCATGATTAGTGCATTGTGCTTGTAAGGTCTGTGAATCAGTCATGCAGTCAGAGGAAATATAGTCCACCCTGGTTGCATGCACCAGGGGCGTAGCTTGGCAATAATCAATGTGTAGGCGTCTCGTGAGAAAATCAACATTGAGGACTCTGCGTAAAGTATCGACCCAGACCAGCCTAAGCATGCCACACAGGCGTACCCGGATATACACTTCTTTTCGCCTCTCTGTTTCAGGAATCACTACTCTATCTATCCCCCTTAGACGGAATGTGTTGACCGGATCAGTCTGCGCAGACAGCGCAGGCTGATCTGGTTGATACATTACGCAGATGTGTATCGCCGCAGCTGTATTTTGGGGCATTTTTAGAAAAAATGTGTAGGCACGTGCCTAAAGGGAGCTACGCCCGTGAGCACTAGTGGGTTTGATCCCAGACTCGGTCAAAGCAAAGACTTTAAAAATGGTAGTACAATGTAATTGCTTTCTCTCCTTGGTGATCAGGTTAGTTGGGAAAACATTTGTTCTTACTTGCTGCTGGTGTCAGGATAAATGAACCGGTAGTCCTGGTAACTTACCCGGGAATAGCTGTGATATAGCTGAAACATTGTTGACAGTGACTATAGATAAACTGTAGAAACTCTGTTTCAAGTCGCTGCAACCCAAAGGAGTTCCTTTAATACTCGCTGACATAACAAAGACCTTTCCTGTCTGAACCTAACACAAACACAGAGACATCCATTTTTCATGATTGAATTTAATATTGTCTCATTGCTTTTAACTTTGTCAATACGAATTTTGGAAGCATATTATACAAGTCATGTACTTCTATGATAATAAAATTCAGGTATATGTTTCAAAAAGGTTTAATAAATTTATGCGGTCTCAATAATTATTAATCTTTTATTTTGTAATGGCTCCCCTTTTTTTTGTATAGATATTGTAAAAGGGTGGGCAAAACATGCCAAATTCACATTTCTTAAGGTTATTCTTGCTTTTAACCCTTTTCCACTTGTAGACGCATTTCGACACATCTAGCTGTAGCAGACGACTTTTTAAAACATCGTGGCAAAAGAAGAAATTGCTCATAATGAGCAAAATATCCTTTTGTCACAATTTTTTCAATTCTTTTCCCTGGTTATACCGTTATTTATGGAGATTTTCTACAATTTTGCATTGGTGTTTGCAAAGTCATCTGCTGCAGATTTGTTGTATGTGGGAAAGGGTTAAATGACAGAATTAATTTTCTGTTTATTTTTCCTAACAGGGTGATAATAGGAAAATGAGATTTACGGAATATCAATTGGAACGCCCATTGATGCCCAAATATCAGAACCCTAAACTGGTTAGTATGAATGTACTATGTTTTAATCAGAATTTAATAGAAGC
Organism: Serripes groenlandicus; assembly: GCA_031761405.1. Taxonomy (NCBI): domain Eukaryota; kingdom Metazoa; phylum Mollusca; class Bivalvia; order Cardiida; family Cardiidae; genus Serripes; species Serripes groenlandicus. The sequence goes on from JASEVX010000003.1 coordinate 142,232,174, forward strand.
ACACTATATCAGTCTGTTGTGTACGGATTTATAGTTCTTTCTTTAACCCTTTCCAACCTACAGACGCTTACTGATGCCTCTGAAGCAGACAACTTTTCAAAAACCATGTGGCAAAATGAAAAATTGAGCAATTATAATGAGCAATTATTCTATTTACCGCAAGCTTTTCAACATCTAATTATTGTTCAAGATTACATTCATTGAGAGTTTCAATATTTTTGAATAAATGTTTTCAAAGTCGCCTGCTGCAAATTTGTTTTATTTGGGAAAAGGTTAATTAACCCTTTCCCACCTATAGACGCATTTGGACGCATCTGCAGCAGACAGCTTTTTTGAAAACATAATGACAAAAGAAGAAATTGCTCAAAACGAGCAATTTCTCCTTTTGCCACAATGTTTTCAACTTTTAGTCATAGGTTATCCTTTCAATTATAGAGATTTTCTATTTTTTGACAAAATATGTTCAAAGTCGTCTGCTGCAGAATTGTCGTATGAGGGAAACTGCTGAAACCAACCAACCGATGCATCCACACCCTTTGACCATGCAGGTTCAGTCCTGGTGGCTGCCCAACTCCACATGTTAATCATTGATACTCCTAATATTGGCAATGAAATCTTCCAAATGCAAAGCTGGACAAGTCCATTTTAAAAATCCAGTCTTGAAAGGGTTAATGGTACCTTGATAATGAAACAGACAAAGTGTTTCACTGTATTCACCAATTCTTGAATTTCATAATCTAATTCCAAATTGTAGAGTGGAAAGAGCTTTAGTGCATTATTTTCTAGTTAGTAAGAATTAATTGTTGAAATTCTAAGGAGCTAAGTTTTCTTCAATTTATTTGGCATTCAAGTCGCTAGTATGTCTTCAAAAACTAGGGTCAATAACCTTGTTATTGCATACTTTCATATTGTAAATGCTTTTTATATATCGTTTCACACAATTAACAGCTTTTTTGGAATGCTTAACTTGTTTTTTCTAAAAATCTGTAAATCTTTTGCTTTTGCTCAAAAGCATTGAAAATCAGCCATGAAGAGTTTGCATGCTGATTTCTAGGTTTTGCTGTATAAAAGACACCATCATGGTTTCACCATATGAAAGTATGCAAGGATAGAAAGTCTTGATTACTAAAAGTATAATTTCGAGACAAGACCCTTGTTCAAAAAGCAGCAGTTTGTCAGAATGCCCAGTTTCTGCTTTTTCAACCATATCTTTTGAAACAGATTTTGTTGAAATGTTTCAAAAGATGTCTTGAAATGCTCTGAGGGTTTATAAGAATAAACAATACTTTGGTCTAAACCCTTTCCCCGCATGAAGATACATATTCAAACATTTGCAGCAGTTGACTTTTTGGAAACATTATGGCAAAAGTAGAAATTGCTCATAAATGTTTTCAAAAGTCATGGTGCAGAGGCATCATAATGTGTCTGGACATCGGAAAGGATTAAGCCCCAAAATTGTGTTCACTGTCAATTAATTCACAGCCGTTGTTGTGTTTTATTCATAAAATCCAATGGTACTTTCAGTTAGTTTTCCCTGTAATATTTTAAGTTGGATTTTCTGCCATTTGCAGTAACTGTTAATCTTTGTATATACCTTTAAATTGCTTTAATTATGTTATAAGTCAAGTTCTCTCATTTTAAGATTATTATGTCCTCATCAAAGCTACAGATGCTTTCTGATGCCTCTGTATCAGGCAGGCAACTTTTGAAAACATTGTACCAATAGGAGAAATTGCTATAAATGAGCAATTTTTCCTTTTACCTCAATGATTTCAACTCATATATTCAATTATTATACTTTCATGTATAAAGAGTTTTCATTGTTTTGTCTAATTGTGTTCAAAGTATGTACATGTATGTGGGAAAGGGTTAAGGATTTTACACACTTGTATGTGTATGTCCATTAATTAAATTCACACAAATATTCATTGCTCTTACTTATTGACTGTCAATTTGTTTGGTCAACACCTTGGTAGTTAGTTGAAAGGGTTAGTCTTTCCAGAGTTACCTACCTTATTTAAGTACTACTCAGTCAATATAACCCTTTTCCTCATACGACAATTCTGCAGCAGACAACTTTGAACGAATTTTGTCAAAACATAGAAAATCTCCATAATTGAATGGATAACCTATGACAAAGAGTGGAAAACATTGTGGCAAAAGGAGAAATTGCACGTTTTGTGCAATTTCTTCTTTTGTCACTATGTTTTCAAAAAGCTGTCTGCTGCAGAGGCGTCAGAAAGCGTCTATATGAGGGAAAGGGATAACCAGACAAACACAGGTGCTTGGTCCATAATGTAATTTAATACATTTTGTGGCATGGAGGCCGGTCGAAAACCAACTCCCTGACTGAATGAAAAACCTGAGTAAACAAATTAGCCTGTCTGTTACATCACTTCAGGTATGTAAGCAAGACAGTTTATCCAAGCCATTTCCTGGTGTATTGAGCCCTTTCATACAAAATATTGTCTGGGTGAAAAAAGCCCTGTCATATAAAATAATGTTCATTATAATATTTCACATTCTTAGGTTAGTGTAATATATATATATATACATGGCTAACACGATCTCTTTTTGTGACCCTGCCTTGGCAGGACTACGACTACGCAAATGGATATCTTCTACATTGTCTGTCCAGCTGTCCATCTGTCCCTCACACTGTGACCAAGGGATATTGTGTTCCTTCAAGCACTCTTGTGTTATGTTTAACCTTATCTCACTTGCAAACGTATTTTGACGCATCTGTAGCAGATGGCTTTTGAAAACATTGTTGCCAAAGTTGAAATTGCTCATAATGAACATTTCTCCTTTTGCAACAATGGTCATTTATTATGCTTTAATTTGCAGAAATATTTCATATTTTTGCATAGCTGTTTGCAAAGTTGTCTGCTACAGATTTATTGCATGTTGGAAAGGGGGGTAAAGTTTGTTTATGATATGGCAAAAACACAGAAAATTTGTATATTCTAGCATCATCATCATAGAGCACATCTTGTAAGTAAAACAGCAACTTGAAGTGATACTCTTATTTTTTATGCTGTTCAATTAAACAGAATATTTACAGCTACTAATTTGGTGTAATGCAGGACATTTGCCTACAAAGAATGAACAGCATGCGGATGCTATTCATACCTCATGTGCTATCTTCTAGTTAATATTTTATATTTCTGTGTGTTTAGGTATATAGATTATTTGACTAATTTGTTAATTATTATGATGATAATAGTTGTGATCATTTTTACCTCCACTGTCTGTAAGCCAGTAGAGCTTATGTCATGGAGAAGAGTCTGTTGTATTGTGCATCCGTCAATGGGTGGGTTAACTTTTTGCTTCAGATGAATTCTCCTCTGTAACCACATGGCTAATTGGGATGAACTTTCACAGGTAGCATACTTAAAATGTCCTCTCGTAAATTCTTTCATTTTTTGGGATCTATCAAACATTCTGGTTTCCATGGTAACCACAAGAAAAAAACTTTAAACTTCTTCTCCCCCACAAAACTTGTTTGCCGATTTCAAATACTTTGGTAGAATTGTTCCTTAGGAGACCCTGTATCAGAATCCTTAAAGCCATGTTGGTAAAAATAAGTGGCTACCAGGGGGTTGGCTGTTTTGCCTTATAGCTCTACTGGGCATTGGGCATCTTGTATTAGCTTACATGACCGCAAATCATATTGCAAACTCAGGTGATTGATCCAGGGCCATCATGGCTCCTCTGTTTACATCAGAAAAAACAAACATTTGCAATGGTTGAGGTATTTTTTTTTCTTTGAGTGAACACTTTCACTTATGTATTTTTTACATCAGAGTGACATTTGCAATGGGTCATATTTGTTTTTTTTTTCATCAGAGTTAATATTTTCAATTGTTCATTTATTTTTTTCATCTGTAAGTGAACATTTTCAATCGATATGTTTTTTTTTCATCAGAGAGATCATTTTCAGGATGAACCAATAGAACAAAGTGAACAGGATGAGGTACTCTTTGTGAACTTTGATTTCATGATAGTATTCACAGTTTTTGATAGTTCATTATACACACTATTGTATATTCTGCACTCTAGCAGCGGATTTCACCAACCATTCAAGACCGATGCAGTATGCAAACAGTTTGGTCCCAGAACATGCCCCCCAAAAATGTAGAGCCTGATCTGCGAACCTAACTGTTCAACACTCGAATTCAATGACAATGTATTAAACGAAAATTACTTAGCTTGCAAAGAGTTATAAAGCTTGTCACTGTCTTATAACCAAGGCATACTTTAATTTATATAATAGATTAGCAATTAATTTAAAAGATAGTCAATTTTATACCAATTATCAAATTGTTTAAACCCTGTTCACCCTTTTGCTTGCACAACAAATATGTAGCAGACGAGTTTGAACACATCTAGGCAAAATTTTTGAAAATCTCTCCAAATGAAAGTTTAACCCTTTCCCTCATATAGACGCTTTCTGACGCCTCTGCAGCAGACGGCTTTTTGAAAACATAGTGACAAAAGAAGAAATTGCACAAAACGTGCAATTTCTCCTTTTGCCACAATGTTTTCCACTTTTTGTCATAGGTTATCCATTCAATTATGGAGATTTTCTATGTTTTGACAAAATACGTCCAAAGTCGTCTGCTGCAGAATTGTCGTATGAGGGAAAGAGTTAATTATTGGATAGAGTTGGAAACATTGTGGCAAAAGGAAATATTGCTCATCATGAGCAATTTGTTCTTATGGCCCTATGGCACAATATTTTCAAAAATTGTCAGCTCAATGGCATATGTTTTTGGGAAAGGGTTAACCAAGCCTTGACTGAAATTTGTTACTGTAGCTACAGATCAGCATGCGGGTACACACCATCTGATTTTTGCCAAATAAAAGGTTCACTAACAATTTGTTTTGAACACTGATTAGACTGTAGGAAGGTATGGGCTCATTTGCTCTGCTTGTCACAAATTTTCTGAAAAACTATAATCATGTGAAATTATATAGTCTAAGACCGTCTGACATTAATTGACCTGTTAAAATTGTGGACAGTTATTTATTTTTTATCCCTTTCCAACTTGTTTTGGGCAATTCCTCTTTTGTCGCAATTTGCTTTCAGCTTTATTCAATAAATAAACTTTCATTTATAGATATATTCAACTTTTTTGTACAGATATTTTCTAAGTCCTCTGCTGCAGATTTGTTGTATGTTGGAAAGCAATAAGGAACTTGTTTGTTGCTATTAAGCTATTTTGTTGCCAATATTTGACCATGGATACCTGGACCACTACATAAAACCCTTTCCAACATACCTACGCATTCTTTACCTAGATGTTTTTAGTCATCTGCAGCAGATTTATTGCAAATATGATGAAAGAGACAAAATAGATGATCAGGCTAGGTAAACTGGACATCGTGATATAACTAAAAACCTGATGAAAACTGTGTTCAATTCAAATAAATCAATCCATCAATCTATTCTGGCAATGTCCCTGATTAATTATTCTTCTAGTACTATAATTGAACACTTAGGTTATTCCAGGCAGGCCAATTACTTCTGAAGACTTGTACAGACTTCCATGAAAGTACCTTTAGTCTCAACCAGGGACAATATAATAATACAATACACGGTCCCTGTCTCAACTTATTTTCGAATGGAGTAGTCTGGAATCATGCAGAGCTCTAGATAATGAGCGTTTTGCTTGTTCTAAAATCCTTATTTTATCTCCTAATCCTATGTTGTAGGTACTCAAAAGAATCGTCTCAATGAGTTGATTCTTTTGAGTACCTTCAATATAGGGTTTGGTTGGATAATAAGAGAGATATTGTGGGGAAATGAGCTGTAAACTCTGCCTTATCCGGACCTCTGGGATGTATTCAGGGATCCATGTTCAATTATTGACCACAATATCATAGCTAATCATTTTGGAATACTTATGACATAGAACAAATAGACTCAGACAATGTTCACAATACAAAGCGACTTGTTGAACTCATTTCTACTAATTATATTTCAATATGTTAGTGTTATTACTCTTCAAAGATTTAAAAATATTCACCTTTCATGCTTAATTAACATCCCTTCAATTATTTCCAAATACAAAGGTATCTGCAGCAAACGACTTTGATAGCAAATATATGGAATATTTCTTTAAAAAAAAAAAAAAGATATGATAATTGAAAACATTGTGATAATTGTCCTGTGCTGTGCTGCAAATCTGCATGTGGAAAAGATGTTAAATAAACAACATTTGCTTATGAGGGAGAGCAAGATCAGCCTTGCACATGTGTGCACTCTAATCTTGGTCTTCATTAGCTTCTACTAAATTATATTTTTTCATCAAACATTACTCCATTAACATGCAATAACTTGTTATTAATTTTTGACAAAGTTATAGATATTTAGACCAAAGAATGATGGATCTGGACAAATAAGTGATATAAGTCAACTTTGAAAAGATAAAATCATGATGACATCATAAAGAAATTATCATTTTCAAAAATCTTCTGCACTATCATGTCTAACACTTACTCTTATACTGACAACTTCTGAAAACATTTGATTTCTTCTATTTCTTCTGTGGAAATAGATGTTTGGGCATTTTGACAGCATTTTGCTCTCCAAAAAAGAGAACTGCATTGGCAATTTTAAATTGTTTCAATATTCTGTCTAAAACTTGTTGACAAGATCTTCAAAACAGTTTAATACTTAGACCATTTAAGTCAAACAAAACTTTTAAGATAATTATATCTGCTGCAATCAATGTTTAAAAATGTTGAAAGCAATTTCAGGATAGACTGTTGGATAAAAAGTTATTTATTTATGATTCTAAGTTTTTCCTTGTGTCTAAGTTATTGTTTTGATATACTACATATTTGTTATTTATTGCAGCTCTAATGATGAACATTAAAAATGTTTGTTTTTTCTTAACCCTTTCCCTCATATAGACACTTTCTGACGCCTCTGCAGCAGACAGCTTTTTGAAAACATAGTGACAAAAGAAGAAATTGCTCAAAACGAGCAATTTCTTCTTTTGCCACAATGTTTTCCACTTTTAGACATAGGTTATCCATTCAATTATAGAGATTTTCTATTTTTTGACAAAATATGTTCAAAGTCGTCTGCTGCAGAATTGTCGTATGAGGGAAAGGGTTAATCAATTAAGGTATTTTAATCTATTTTATAAACCTGTGATAAAGTGGTAAAAGGTATGTTCTAATTTTACATTTCACTAATTGTCTTGTTTTATTTATTTTGCAGCCAAGGTTCCCAGGTGAAAATAACCGTAAGTGCTTTTATCAAATCATTACCATAAATTATAATCTTCTTAACCCTTTCCCTCATATAAACGCTTTCTGACGCCTCTGCAGCAGACAGCTTTTTGAAAACATAGTGACAAAAGAAGAAATTGCTCAAAACAAGCAATTTATCCTTTTGCCACAATGTTTTCCACTTTTAGTCATAGGTTATCCATTCAATTATAGAGATTTTCTATGTTTTTACAAAATATGTACAAAGTTGTCTGCTGCAGAATTGTTGTATGAGGGATTGCGTTAACCCTTTCCCACATTCAACAAAACTGCAGCAGAAAACTTTGTAAACATCTTGGCAAAACTATTTTTATAATCAGCTTTGAAAATAAATGAGATCTTTTCCACAAATCTGCAGCAGAACACTTAACAAATGTGTAGGCAAAAAGATAAAAAATCTCTACAAATGAAAGTGTAATCATTGAAAAAAATGTACAATTTCTTCTTTTGCCACAATGTTTTCAAAAGTCATATGCTGCAGATTTATCAAAATGCACCAATAAGTGTGACAGGGTTAGTTTGGACTTATGTGACTTCAGGAGAATTTGAAGTATATTTTTGTCGTCTCGTTGGCTTTGAGACCCCGGATATGTATCATTTCTCTGCTGTCCGTCACTCTTTCACAAACTGTCATAGAGTCAGGTGACACATGTGTCCCTTTGAAAGCTCTTATGGTGGAAAGAAGTTGATGTTTCCTTTGACCCTTCCCACCCACATCACAAATCTAAAGCAGATGACTTTGATTGATTGTTTGGTGTTTTAAGATGCTTTAATACAACATTTATTCAGTTATATCACAGCGTTTCCTTGGTAAGTTACTAGTTCTACAGATCAATATATCCTGACACCAGCCACAGTCAATCACAATGCTAAGCCCACAACCCTGAGCGCCATGGAGGGCAGTCATTACAATTTTTTGGTATGACCCAGCTGGGGATCATACCCGCGACCTCTGGCACCCGAGTTGGACGCTCTACCACTACATCACCGAGGTGGACGCTCTACCACTACATCACTGACATCACTGAGGCTGTCAAATGATTTTTAAAACAATTAAGGAAAAATATATAGAAAAATATAGATATCCACAACAGATGACAAATTGAATAAAATTGAAAACATTGTAGCGAATGGAAAAAAAGCTCATTATGAGCAACTTCTCCTTTTGCCACAGTGTTTTCAATGGTCGTCTGCTGCAGAGGTATCAGAAAGCATCTGTTTTATCTGCCTTTGCAGGGAGACACAATATCAGCTGTGTTTGGAGCAGTGCTAGAGAATCCATCTCTGGTGCAGGAGGTCACAGGTTCGATTCCTGGGCAGACTTTTAAAATTCTATGAATTGTTTTCCCTCCTTGGCGCTCAGGATTGTGGGGTTAGCATTATGACTGACTCGCGTGTGTCAGGATAACTCTACATTTTGGCAAAAGGAGAAATTATTCTTTCTAAGAAATTTCCACTCTTTCTATTATGTATGCTGCAGCTGTGTCAAAGTATGTATACATGTGAGAAAGTACTTAACCCTTTCCCTCATACGGCAATTCTGCAGCAGACAACTTTGAATATATTTTGTCAAAAAATGGAAAATCTCTATAATTGAATGGATAACCTCCGACTAAAAGTGGAAAACATTTAGTAATTGTGGCAAAAGGAGAAATTGCATATTTTGTGCAATTTCTTCTTTTGTCACTATGTTTTTAAAAAGCTGTCTGCTGCAGAGGAGTCAGAAAGCGTCTATATGTGAGAAAGTACTTAACTGTAACGCAGTAGTGGTATGTAAACAATAATAGTATTATTAAAATGGTCAATATCTTTTTCAGATATGGCTCGGGGAAGGACAGACTTTGATTCAGTAAGTTCAATTATAATATTACCTCTTTATGGAGTCATGCTGGTCTAAAACAATCGCTATTTACCTGATATGCTATTGTTATTCCCACATACAACTAATCTGCAGCAGACAACTTTGAATATGTACAGGCAAAAATATTGAAAATCTCTATAAACTAGTGTATAATCATTGAATAAAGTTGAAAACATTGTGGCAAAAGGAACATTTCTCATCACTTTGAAAACATGTAGCAAAAATTATAAATAAAAGTTGAATTATTGAATAGAATTGAAAATATTGTTGCAAAAGGAAAAATTGCTCATGAGCAATTTCTTCTTTTGCCACAATGTTATTATAGTTCATCTCAAGCAGATGGGTCAAAATTCTTCTGCAAGTGGGAAAGGGTTAACCCTGTCTGCTTCAGAGAGAAAAAGAACTGAGTAGGAAGCTGGACAATTCAAAGTAAATAATTTTGATACAGAACTATGGGGACGGGAACATTTTGTTATGCCTCACTTTAAAAAAAAAAAGAAGAATGTATTGCTTTGCGTGTATTGGTATATCTGTAAACCAAAGCTTGTCCCATTGATAACTGGATAACGCTTGCACCAACAGTTCTCAAACTTGGCAGGGAAGTTTTTACCTGAGCAGTATTTAATGACTACTATTGATTTTAAGGTCATCCATTCAAAGGTCTAAGTTATCTTGAACACACAAAGCTTGTCCGATTGACAACTGCAGAATACTTAGGATGATTTTTAGGTCATCCTGTCAATGATCAAGGTTGCAGTGACTTTGAATATTAAAAGCTTGTATTAATGATATTCCAGACAAGGTGACGCTCAGGGGGGGCATAATGTTTGACATTTCTTTCTTTTTTGTATTTTCCCTGTAATATTGGCCAGTATTTCAAAAAAGTGTCCATTGCCACCTAAAGTATTTTGCAAGTGACAAACCAACGATCCATTGGAGGATAAATGGACAAGTTCTACCGGTAACCTACCCAGGGAATGCCATGATATAACTGGAAAAGCCACAAAACACCATGCAAACAAAATGCTTTCTAATGCCTAAGCAGCAGACCAACATTTTGGCAAAAAGAAAATTGCTAATTATGAACATTTTTGCCTGTTGCCGAAATGTTTTCAACTTTATTCAATATGATACTTTCTTCTTCAAAGTCATCTACTGCAGATTTGTTGTATGTTGCAAAGGGTTAACTTTTTTGAAAATAAATGTTTCTTTGTCTTCCAGGACTTTCGAAGCCCTAGAAAAGATGGTATGTAATATTAGTTTCTCTTTTGTTTGAATTCCTAATTACCTGTAGTGAATGTTTTCTAACTCTAAAAGTCATCATTGATTTAACCTTTTCCCACATTCAGACACATTTTTACACATCTGCAGCAGACGACTTTTGAAAACATCGTGACAAAAGGAGAAACTGCAATTTCTCCTTTTGTCACAATGTTTTCAACTTTGTTATGTAGTTATAACTACAATTATAGAGATTTTTTGAGTAGACATGTTCAAAGTCGTCTGCTGCAGATTTGCTAACATTAACCATTTCCCAAATTAAGAGACATTTTGACACATCTCCAGCAGACAACTGAAAACAAATTGTGGCAAAAAGAGAAATTGCACAGAACAAGTAAATTCTTCTTTTCTACAATGTTTAGACTCTATTTTTAAATTACATCTTTATTTAAGGTATTTGCTTGGTTTTTTATCACGATAGTTTTAAGCTGTCTGCTTCAGGTTCGTTCTATGTGGGAAAGGATTAGTTAACTTTGAATGTACAATTAATTTGCGCGTGTAATAGATACTTAAGAAACATGTGAAATCATAAAAGAACGATGTAGATTTTGTATTTCATATCTTCAAAGGTATATATTAAACTTTTTGTGACAATTTCTCCTTTTCCCATTTGTTTGATTCTGTTGCTAAATCATACAATATTTATTGTGCCATGTTTTTTTTATATCAAAATTTATTAAAACTCTTTCATCACATTTTTTCGATTTGGAGGAGACAAATATGGCAAATCAGGTAAATTAATGGATTGCAATAAATAAAATGTACAAGTACTGGCATGTTAAACAAATTGGTAAACTGTGTAATATATGTATACAGCTAACAGACCTTGTTGAGAAAAGTTATCATATGATCAAACAGGACTTGTTAAAAGTTGTTCACAGCTTTTTTAATACATTTTTTATTGCCAACTGATTTGTGTGAAATACTGACAATCAAATACAGATTAACCCTTACCCTCAGATAGACGCTTTCTGACGCCTCTGCAGCAGACGACTTTTTGAAAACTTAGTGACAAAAGAAGAAATTGCTCAAAACAAGCAATTTCTCCTTTTGCCACAATGTTTTCCACTTTTAGTCATAGGTCATAGTCATGGAATGTCCCGGGGAGCAAACCTGCAACCCCCCGCAACTGAGGCGGACACTCTACCACTACATCACCGAGGCGTTGGAAAGGGTTATTTATAATGTCATCTTCAGAAAGATAGGAAAATTAACACACATCCGAGTTGAAATCATTCTGTGAAAATAAATTAAAAATAATATTAATGTTCTCCTTTTGCCACTATGTTTTTAATTCCTCTCTGTAATTAGGGATAGGTTTAACCCTTTCCCACCTGCAGATGATTTTTGATGCATTAGTAGCAGACGACTTCTAAAAACATTGTGCCAAAATGATAAATTGCCCATGTCATGAGCTTTTTTCCATTTTTCCATAATGTTTTCAACTTTTAACAATTATACACTCATTTATAGGAATTTTCCTTATTTTTGCCCACAAGTTTCAAGACTTCTGCTTCCAGTTTCGTGTATGTTGGAAAGGATTAAAGTCAAATTGAGTTAAAGTAGCAATTCTGCTATGTCCACATGACATAAATCCATAGATAAGATTAGTCTTTGAAAAAAATTGGTAAATTACCGATAAGCTTTAAAATACGTTGAAACATGTTGATACGTCCACCATTGGTCTGTGGACAATATACATTTACACCTCAAAACCAATAAAGTTTAATTTTTATAAAAATTATTATTGTTTGAAGAGGAGAAAATGTTATTTAAGAGTATTTATCTGCCTGTCCAACTCTTTTGCTCTTTCAAAAAAAAATTCTTAAACCCTTTAATTAAATAAGTTATAAATGTTCAAACAAACATAAGTTATCCCTTATCCACACACAGCAAATTAACAGCAGACGACTTTGAAAACATTTAGGTAATAATTTTATTTTTTTTATGAAACAAAATATAATTATAGAACACACTGTGATAAAAGTAGAATGTCATAATGAGCAATTTCTCTTTTTGTCACAATGTTGTCAAAAACCATCTTCTTCAGACGCATCAAAATGGGTCTGCATGTGGGAAAGGGTTAAGTCATTACCTTGAGAGTGAAGGGAAGTCAATAGGGTGTAACTAATACCATATATATATATAATACAGAAGTTTTGAAACTAGAGCAAGACATATTAGAAAGGGACAGGGGTGAGAGTTAATTGTGAACAGTGAAGGATTGGTATTTTTTGAATTATTGACCGGAGTACTTGAAACAAAAGCCAAAATGAAATATGATACAGGTTTGTGATCAGGTTTTTAAATGCATGTGGATTTTTGTTTTAAGTGTGAACGTGATAACATCTGATATATATAATATAATATATACACTCTGGATTTTAAAAAAATGATTGTATTTTTAATCCATTCAGTCAGAGGTTACTTTAAACTATTTCAAAACAAATATCTTGTTTTTGTTTACTGGTATTGTTATGTTAATTGTTATAAGTTTCTAACAGCGAGTGATTAAGTACTTTGGTGCAACACCAATGTAACTGTCTACTATTGCATAGATAGCTGTAATATAATGAGTATATTTTTTAATCATTCTCCCAGAGAATGGTTATTCACTCACAGTAACTGTTTTAAAGTCAAAGCACAATAAATAAGTTAACAAAGGGGACTGTTGATCCAGTTGTCATGGGTTTGAAGCCCAGTTTGGCCATTCAGTCTTTTTGATGATTTACAAAAGTCATTTATCTTCCACCAGTATGGCCTAAAGAGGTTATGTTGGAATGTAGCCAATCAACCCCTTTCCCTCATATAGACGCTTTCTGACGCCTCTGCAGCAGACAGCTTTTTGAAAACATAGTAACAAAAGAAGAAATTGCACAAAACGTGCAATTTCTCCTTTTGTCACAATGTTTTCCACTTTTAGTCATAGGTTATCTATTCAGTTATAGAGATTTTCCATTATTTGACAAAATATGTTCAAAGGCGTCTGCTGCAGAATTGTCGTATGAGGTAAAGGGTTAACCCCCCTTTCCCTCATGTAGATGCTTTCTGACGCCTCCGCAGCAGACGTATTTTTTAAAACATGGCGACAATGAAAAATTGCTCAAAACAAGCAATTTTTCTTTTTGTAACCGCATGTTTTCAACTCTATTGAATGAATGTACTTTCATTTAAAGGGATTTTCCAAAAAGGTCTTCTGCTGCAGATTTGTCGCATGTGGGTTAAGTGCCTGAGGAGGATAGTGTGTTTAGTATTGGTGTGAAAAACCCAAGAAACATAACATAACACATAATACATGGTTAGATGAACGCAATGATGTAACTGAAATATGGTTGCAAATGCCGCAGAGCTCTAGATAAGACGAGAATTTTACATCGCGAAATCCTTATTTGACCTTCAAACCCTATGTTGTGGGTACTCAAAAGAATCGTCTCAATGAGACGATTCTTTTGAGTACCAATAACATTGGGCTAGCTTAAGCCATACAAGAAATATTGATGGGAAAATAACAGTTTACTCCTCCTTATCTAGTCCTCTGAAATGGTATTTGATCGAAACAAACAAAAACACACCTTCTGTTAGAGACAAAAGCTATTATTTTATTTTGTTGGTGTTTTGTATAATATTTTGTAACAAATATATAATCCAATCTCCCTTTTGTTTTATTTCAACTAGGTGTTACATCACATTTGATTCTGCAAGGTGCATTTTGTGTAATAACAGATATTTAGTACTTCATAAAATATTATAAATTAGTTTTATGACATTATTAACCCTTTCACTGATGCAAATGATTGTTTGAAAACTTGATGGAATAAGGAGAAATTGGTAATGAAAGGAAGATTCCCTTTTTCTATCATCTTTCAAATCTATATAACCTAATGCTGATTCAGATATTTTTGATGCAATTTGACACATCTGCAGCAGATGACTTTTTCAATCTTTGTGCTGAAAGGAGGATCTGCTACTATTGAGCGTGTTTATTCTTTTGCCTCAATGTTTTCAAGCCTTACTAGAAAGTTATACATTCCTCATAATTTTTGCCTAAATATGTTTTCAAAGTTATCTGCTACAGTATATGTGAGGGTTAACCCTTTCCCTCATACGACAAATCTGAGCAATTTCTTCTTTTGTCACTATGTTTTCAAAAAGCTCTCTGCTGCAGAGGCACCAGAAAGCATCTATATGAGGGAAAGGGTTAAAAGGGACATCTAAATTCTAGTTTGTCTTGGTTTTTCAAAGCTGATTATTCAAAAAATGGCATTACATGTATCAGGAAAGGGGTTTATTAAAGCTGCTAGTGGCATTTTATATGGAAGTAGACTTGGTATCTATATGTTTGCAACTTATACTAGTTAGTATGGTCTTCATTTGAAATCTATTTTGCTTAATTTTTAAAAGAATTTGTAGGCTTCATATTTATATTTGTTCTCGAAAGGGTTTATATAACATTTGTTCAAGTGGAATGCACCCAGGGCATGATGCGCAATGTTGTCTTTTCTTGTCTACTTACATTTAAAGATATTTTCTAAATTTTACCCGAATGTTTTCAAAGTAGTCTGCTTCAGATTTGTTATAAGTTGGAAGGGTTAATATATTCCTTGTTATGATACTTCTAGAGCCATCATTTTTGAAAATATTTGTGTAAAACAATGAAAAACATTGAGGGAAGTGGAGAAATTACCAATTATGAGCAATTCTCCCCATCAAACAATGTTTTCAAAGGCTACCATTTGCAGACACGATATGTGTTAAAAGTCGTCTGTATCAAGGAAAGGTTTTAACTATTAATCCTTTCCAACATGTAGGCACTTTGTGACGCCTCGGCAGCAGACGACATTTGAAAACATTGTGCCAAATTGAGAAATTGCTCAAAACAAGCAATTTCTCCATTTGCCACAATTTTTTTAAATTTTATTCAATAAGAATACCTCCATTTAAAGAGTTTTTCCGTAGTTTTACCAAGATGATTTCAAAGTCGTCTGCTGCAGAATTGATTCATCTAGGAAAGGGTTAACGGCAGATTTCACTTTACAAAGGCATTCACTGATCTGACTATATATATCCACACAAATTTGTATGTCTGTACTGAGTTATGTCCCTTTCCAACATACAATAGAATACAGAGATGACATGTAGGCTAAATCCCTATAAATGGTTCAAAACGGTTTACCCGACATGAAATTTAACTCTTTCCCACTTACAGATGCAATTTGATGCATCTGCTCTTAATGATCAAGTTTTTAATTTTGCCGTAATTTGTTCAACTATTCAATAATTTCACTATCATGACGAGAGCTTTTTTACCAGATATTTTAATGTTCTCTGCTGCAGATTAGTTCTATGTGGGAAATAGTTAGCCCTTTCCAACATACACCAAATCAGAAGGAGAAATAATAACAGCAAAAATGTGGAAAATCTCTATAAATGACACTTTTAATTATTGAATAGTTTTGAAAACATTGTGGCAAATGGAGAAATTGCTTATCATGAGCAATTTCTCCTTTTGTCACAATGATTTCAAAAGTCGTCTGCTGCAGGGGCATCAGAAAACGTCTGTATGTGGGAAAGAGGGGTTAAGAGAGCTTTTTTACCAGATGTTTTCAATGTCCTCTGCTGCAGATTAGTTCTATGTGGGAAATAGTTAAAAGATGTCTTCTGAACAATTCTGAGGAAGGAAAATTAATTTGTATTTTGAAAAGCTTGACTTGTGTCATTTTCATATGGATTCGAAAACATTTTTGAAAAATGAGATTGTTTTATTATGGAACAATTCTCATTTACAGGTAAAGTTTTCAAAACACGCCTTTTGTGGTATATCCTGTATCCCGTAAAACAATAGACAAGCAGAAGCATCTGATTCATTAGAGCTAGTAAACCCTTTTCCACATAGAACAAATAACTTTGAGCTGATCTTGGCAAATATATGGAACATTTTATAGATAAAGGCATACCTATTAAACAGAAATGAAAACACTTGAATGAACAAGAAATTTCTCATGATGACTAATTTCTCCTTGTACCACAATGTTTTCAAAAGTTGTCTGCTGCATCAGAAAGTGTCTGTATGTGGAAAATAGGTCATAATTATTTATCATAGAACAAATAACTTTGAGCTGATCTTGGCAAATATATGGAACATTTTATAGATAAAGGCATACCTATTAAACAGAAATGAAAACACTTGAATGAACAAGAAATTTCTCATGATGACTAATTTCTCCTTGTACCACAATGTTTTCAAAAGTTGTCTGCTGCATCAGAAAGTGTCTGTATGTGGAAAAAAGGTCATAATTATTTAATCTCAAAATGTGCTTATTAGATACCGGTAGTTAAATTTTGCAGATTTATTGATTTCTAAAATAGGAATGGAATAGGTTTGCTCAATCGTTATCACATATAATTAACCCTTTCCCTCATACGACAATTCTGCAGCAGACAACTTGTTTTGCCAAAAAATAGAAAATCTTTATAATTGAATGGATAACCTATGACTAAAAGTGGAAAACATTGTGGCAAAAGGAGAAATTGCACGTTTTGTGCAATTTCTTCTTTTGTTGCTATGTTTTCCAAATAGCCGTCTGCTGCAGAGGCGTCAGAAAGCGTCTATAAGAGGGAAAGGGATAAATCATTAGCTCTTTCTCACATGCAGACACACTTTGAGGCATCTGCAGCAGACATCTTTAGAAAACGTATTGGCAAAAGGAGAAATAGCTCATAATGAGCAATTCCGCCTTTTGCGACAATATTTCCAACTCCATTAAATAATTTCACTTTCATTTTTTAGAGGTTTTCAACATGTTTGCCTACATGTTTTTCAAAGTTGTCTGTTGCAGCAGATTTGTTGTGTGTAGGAAAATGTTTACAAGGGTTCTGCATACTGTAGATGTTAGATTAATTTTCGCTTATATCGCTAATTCATAATCATCTGAATCATGTCCAGGATTTCTAGATATCTAGATGTTATAACTATACATTAATGGTCTTAACTTATTTGTAACAGGTAGATTGCATTCTACCATGAGTATTAACGACTTGGTACATTTACAAACCAGTTATGCATTAAAATAATTTCTTTCACACATAGCCTCTCGATAAATAGGTTGTTTTAACAATTAAGCTTGTCAATGTCTGTACTAGTACCCTATGAAATTCTATTGTTAAATTAATTTTAAATGTAGTCTCCATTTCACACTTAAAACTGGTAAGTGATAACAGATAAGAATTACGAAATACCTTTCCATTGACTGTGCATTCGACCAGTGGGATGATAATGTTGCACGTTTCCGTTTTTTGACGAAACGGATGTCGAAAATTCATGAATACACAAATTTAAAAAAAAAAGCTATTTTGTACAAAAATAGCAAAACTTTGATTTGCTAATTCAAAGTGTTTTACAGTAATTTAAACAATTTGGAACATCTATCATAGATATTATAAATTATCTATAAAACTACAACAAAGTGGGAACTTATTACTTGAGTTATTAGTCGCCGGGCAGAAGCCCGCGACTTCTATTTTTAATAGCTTTTCGGAAATCACATGGGAGGGCGGCTTATTATTAGAAAGAAACAAATCTAGATGATTTGAACATATTACAATTGTGGCTGTTTACGAACACTAATAAATGACACATCTAAAATGAAATAAATATTCCGATTTTTTAATGTTTGCAGTTTTTTTTTATTTCACTCGCATTTAAGTTTTTTGTCTTATTTACGAAGACAAAAGTGGTCCCTTCAAGACGTGAACCAACACCCCCTAATGCAGACTCTTATGTGTCATCATTGAGGTCAATTTCGGATTCTCCTTTTAATAGCAATTTTAACTTACTAAATATTGTTTTCATGTTCAAAGAGATGTCTTGATTTGTGTAGAATTCATTTAATAATGTTAATCCATGAATATCTAAAGTAGGAACTGTTTCTAAGCTAAATATAGACCCTATTCTGTTGTGTAGGTTCGTGACCTTTAACATCGATTTTCGCGCATGCGCATTTCGATATGAAAAAGCGAGTGATATTATTTTATTTTAGACAAGTACAAGACGAATGTTTGACGCAAAGCGTCAAAGAGAAGCCGCAATATTTCGTTGTACATGTAGAAATAAGAAAAAAAGAACATTTTTAAATCCACAAACAATAGAACAATTTAAACTGTAGACGGTAATGCTGATATATTTCTCCTTTTGAAGACTTTTGTTTTCTTCAAATTACCTCCCTTTAAAGCAATACCAGGATATTTACCTTGTGATTCGAATAAGATTGACAAACATTGAAATTATATGAATGAATACTATTATTTAAATAAGTAACAACAGCAAAATTAAATTTAAGCCAAGATAAATGTGTACACATTTCGTTAATTTGTTATAGATACCCTAATGTATAGGTATGCATATAAAATTTATAAGCAAATGTTTTCATTTCAACGTTCCTAATGTTTGAATAGACTAAGGAAAGTCAAGAATACATAAATAAATCAATGCAGTCTTTTCCGGCGACATTGATGCCTTGCATCAACTTTCTCTTGTTGATATATGATATACAAACTATTACAATTTCGAAGATGTAAGAACGCTATGAGAGCATGTTTAACATGTATATGAGCTGAAACAGAATACTTAGTTAATCCATAAATGCGTATTATGAAATACTTTTTACAACTTTAAACATTTATCATAGATTTAGGACGGGCTGACACTATGCCAGTGTCAAAGCATCACCACCACCATCATGATGATCACCACCATCATGATCACCATCATGATAAGCATCATGTTGACCCGGGTATGATCTTGCAATATCAGATTTTTTATGTGCTTAACAGGAATAAAGGAACTTTTTCTCAATGTCTCAAGACTCCAGATAGGAATGTTTGTTTTCTCTATCCTTTTTACACTATTGGTCCATATTTAGCCTTTCCCCACATGAAGACGATTTTTGAAAACATTGTGGAAAAAGGGCAAAGTGGTCATAATGAGTAATTTTCAAATATTTTCAACTTTAGTCAATAATAATACTTTCATTTAGAAAGATTTTTTCCATATTTTGTCCAGATGCTTTAACCCTTTCCCACATACAAAAAATCTGCAGCTGATGACTTTGAAAACATCTAGGCAAAAACATGGATGGTAAAGTATAATTACTGAAAAAAGTTGAAAACATTGTGGCAAAAGATGAAATTGCTTATTTTGAGCATTTTCTCCTTTTGTCACAATGTTTTCAAAAGACGTCTGCTGTACATGCGTCAGAAAGCGTCTATGTGTGGGAAAGAGTTAATGAGTACCAAATGTATAAGGAATGTGACCCTTCATGTAGAATTCATCATTCCTATCTGCAGTCAATTTTCAATTTAATCATTTTCCTCATAATCTTTTGACTTCTTCGATACCCTTACGTAAATAAGTTCAATAGTACATTGAAGATAAGTGATATTGTTCACACATATGGTTCATATCTCTGTGAACTGTCTGTCACACATGTATTTATTGATATAGTAACCCTTTCCCACATACACCAAATCTGCAGCAGACGACTCAGAAATCATCCAGGCAAAATTATGGAAATTCTCCATAAGGTTAAAGTTTAATCATGGAAAAAAGTTGAAAACATTGTGGCAAAAGGAGAAATTGTTCATCATGAGCAAATTTCTGTTTGCTACACTGTTTTCAAAAGTCGTCTGCTGCAGAGGCGTGACAGAAAGCGTCTATATTTGGGAAAGAGTTTAGACAAATATTTGTATTTCTAAACTGCAATAAAAGCGCGAAGTTCAAATTATGGGGGAACTGCATCTACTTTAATTCTTTCTATGTTAACTCCGATTTCACAAACCTTGAAAATACATGTTTTCATTAATTATGAGCATTTTTTATTAATTATAAAATCCATTAACCCATTTCCACATATAACAAATCTGCAGCACAGAGGATATTGTGTGAGTAATTCTCCTTTAGCCGCAATGTTTTCTAAAGACGCTTACTGCAGATTTGTTACCATTTCCTGCATAATCAAAGATTATAAACAGTTTCAGCATCATGCAAGTTTTTCATATTATGTTGAAACTATATAATTTATGCTTCTTGTTTTTTTCTAAACCTGATTTGAAGGATAAACATGTATATTCAATGTCTTAGAAAGTATTTGTTAGAAAAGTTGGATTGTCAGAGTTTGTTATTTCATATATTCATGTTTTGGTAACCCCTGGTGGAATTTTTGGCTCAGGGATAAATCATGTAGCTGTTTCTTCTCTCTCCTCAATCTTCGTCTATTCTGAAAATTAATCATGTTGTGATGGCACCTAGCTGTTCACCTTTTCAAGTGGTCATTAAAGAATGATTTTATTCCGTAATGTCACTTGAAATAATTTTATTTTATCGACAAGAAAACTCATTTTCCAACATTAGTCAGCATAGCTCAGTACATGTTGGTATCTCTTTGTTATGTTCTGTAGAACTCAATTTCATACAGTCACAATCCCAACGTCCAATACTTAGAAATTAAATTAAAATAGGACTGTTAAACAAACTTCCATTTAATATAAATAGGCTTAAATCATTGCAATAATAATATTAATTGTAGTTTTTTCTTTTGAAATCATAGCTAGATGTAGAAATTTTACTTAACCCTTTCCCTCATATAGACTCTTTCTGATGCTGTGTAGCAGACGGCTTTTTGAAAACATAGCGACAAAAGAAGAAATTGCACAAAACGTGCAATTTCTCCTTTTGCCACAATATTTTCCACTTTTTTGTCATAGGTTATCCATTCAATTATGGAGATTTTCTGTTTTTTGACGAAATACGTTCAAAGTCGTCTGCTGCAGAATTGCCGTATGAGGGAAATGGTTAAATTTTTGCTCTCCTACTTTTACTACACAAACAGTTTCATTATATCCCCACAAACAAAGTTATCAACATTCATGAACTGAAGATTGCACAAGACATATTTTTGGATCATATCTATTCAAGCATATGAGAGTTATCTCCTATTGAATTTTCACTAATTAATTCTATCATAGCAGTTTGTGAGGGTATTAAGTGATCGTTAGTGACAGTTGTTTATATTATTGGAAAAACATGTTTGTTTTAATTATTATATTGACAAGGAAGAGGCTGATGGTATGTGAATGATTTAGACATTATTATTCAGCTCATTATGCCAGAAGTAGAACATAGCAATGAGTATGGGGTTAGTTCCACAAATAATTATCATATTTGCAACAATAACAAGAAAGCCTGTCTTACTTTCTACAGATCTCCTTAGGAAGCAGGAAAGAGATATGTACGAAAAACACCAATCTCTCGAGAGACTAGAAAGGCAGAAATTAATGAGTCAAGAAAGCAGAGATGGAAGAACTAAACGCTACGAAACATTTAAACCCAAGAAGGATTCTGGTATGGCCATTGTTCTTCTTTAATGTGAGAAAAAACAAGGCTTATATCCATTTCTTCCTTTTCTTTAAACATAAAACCTTTGTCCTGCTGTCAGTTATCATGCCCTCCGCCCCTGTAGTAGCCCTGTCCCACATACAACACATTCTGCAGCAGACAATCTTGAAACCATGTTGGCAAAAATGTTGAAAACTTAAATTAGGTATAGCCATTGAATAGCAGATGCGTCATACTGCATTGCATCTATATGTGGGAAAGGGTTATACAATGCAGATCTGCTATCTAAGCGTTATCTGCAATGTTTGGTTATTTGATTTATTGATATATTTCATAAACTCATTCCAGCATGCATCAAAAAACGCAACAGACAACTTTGAAATCATCTGCGCAAAAGATATGGAAAATCTCCATTACTGAAAGTATAATTATTCAATTAAATTGAAATATTGTGGTATAAATGGAGAAATTACTCATCTTGAGTAATTTCTAATTTTTCACAATGTTTTTAAAAATTGTTTGCTGCAGATGCATCTTTAAATGCATCTGCAAGTGGATATGCTTTAAAGTCTGTAAATGTTTGAAACTTTAAAGGTAAACAAAGTAATTTTCTAAATTAAGGAAGCAATATAGGGGTCAGCATTCTAGGTATCTTATCAAATCGCTGTAAGTCATGCAGAATAAATATTATTTTTGTACAAGGAAATCATTTTTAATTTGCTCTGAAAGTCCTTAATTGTCTATATATATATATAATTTTTCTACTGGAAAATTTCATTGAAAAATATATCACTTAATTT
This sequence comes from Serripes groenlandicus, assembly GCA_031761405.1. Classification (NCBI taxonomy): domain Eukaryota; kingdom Metazoa; phylum Mollusca; class Bivalvia; order Cardiida; family Cardiidae; genus Serripes; species Serripes groenlandicus. The sequence continues at coordinate 142,254,789 of JASEVX010000003.1, forward strand.
GCTCACAGCATTCTCTGACTAGTGTTAAACAATTATGGTTTTAGAAGGTGTACACTTCTTATGCAATACACATTCACACAAAAATACTTTGATAGAAACGGGTTTCTTGTAATATGTTCCTTTCTTTTAACCCCCCTTTCCCACACATGACAAATCTGCAGCAGACGACTTTGAAAACATTTGAACAAAAATATAGAAAATGTCTATAGAGGAAAGTAGGATTAATGAATAGATTTGAAAACATTGTGGCAAAAGGAGAAATTGCTCATTATGAGCAATTTCTCCTTTTGCTGCAATTTTTTCAAAAGTCACCTGCTGCAGAGGTGTCTAGAGGCGTCTGTATGTGGTAAAGGGTTAACCTTTTCCCACATACAGCAAATTTGCAGCAGACGACTTTGAAAACAATCATACAAAAACATGGAAAGTCTATAAATGAATGCATAATTACTGAGACAAAAGTTGAAAACAATTAGTGGCAAAAAGTGAAATTGCTTTTTCTCTTTTTTTGTGACAATGTTTTCAAAAGTCTTCTGCTGCAGTTGCGTTAGAATGTCTACAAGTGGGCATGGGTTAACCACATATAAATATGGAGTTTTAACCCTTTCCCTCATATAGACGCTTTCTGACGCCTCAGCAGCAGACAGCTTTTTGAAAACATATTGACAAAAGAAGAAATTGCTCAAAAGGAGCAATTTCTCCTTTAGACACAATGTTTTCCACTTTTAGACATAGGTTATCCATACAATTTTAGAGATTTTCTATTTTTTGACAAAATATGTTTAAAGTCGTCTGCTGCAAAATTGTCGTATGAGGGAAAGAGTTAAGTATCATAACAAGATGATTGGCACTCTCCCGATCTTCTTCAAAATATTTTGCTGCAGCATACATAATAGGTTATCAGAGATTTAGATGCGGTTCCCCTTCCAATAATGTATGGGTAATTTGCATGCACTAAAATCCTTGTTTCACTCTCAAAATATATGTTGTGGGTACTCAAAAGAATCATAACATGGTATATGGTTATGTTGGAAAGATCTGGGGAATAAAATATCTATTTTGGAAAAAGAAGTAAACCAGTTTTGTTATTATTGCAAGATATTAAATTTTTACTGTGATTATAGAGGAGTTTCTATTTCAAAAATTTGAAATTCTTAACTTTTTAGATTTAAGTGGTAATACATTTAATATGATAATAGATTTAAATCACTTGATAATTCAGAATAATATTTCACTATTATTATATTTGTTATGGCAATATCTGCAACTTTAATTACCATTGTGTGAATTTTTCTTACTAACCTAACCTTTCACCGATTAATATTTGATCATCCTTAAAAAAAATAACAACGCTTGGAGACAGTGTCACAAAGGTAAACTATTGGCCTCGTGATACAAAAGTTCAATACCAATGAGAAGAGATCTTCTAACTCATTGAAGTACTGGTTGAGTTGCCAGACTGATCAACTTTCATAATATGCAACTTCTCTTTTTAGCTGTAATGTTCTCTATTCTTAGTGTTGCCTGCTTTGGAAGAGTGACACATAGAGATAATTTCTCCATCTTTGTCTCTCCCGCAGGCTGTCACATACTGACCTATTGACGGGTGACACATAGTGATCATTTCTCCGTCTTTGTCTCTCCTGCAGGCTGTCACATACTGACCTATTGATGGGTGACACATAGTGATCACTTCTCCGTCTTTGTCTCTCCCGCAGGCTGTCACATACTGAATTATTGAATGGTGACACATAGAGATCCCTTCTACGTCTTTGTCTATCCCGCAGGCTGTCACATACTGACCTATTGACGGGTGACACATTCAACCTTCAAACACTTTCGTCCATACAGTTACAAATTTGATAATCTTTATAACTTTATAATAGATTGATATATTTGCATAAAATTTCTACTTTAATTATTTTTTCATAGACTAATTTTTTATTTTTATACTAACTAATGTCTTATTATTTATTGAACATTTATGATTTAAGTTTGTTTAATGTTCTCTCTTACTTTTTGCATTCTATAATAATATTCTTGGTTTTCTTTTAATTCATTGAAAGCAATGTCCTTCAAAGGTAGAATTATTTCAAACTATGATGCATGAGCTCACTATATATTTCATTCTACTTTCCAATGATGTTGAAATTTTCAAAACTGCCTTGATGGTGCAGGCTGGTTAGAATTTTCGATAACTGCCTTGATGTACTGCCCTGATTAGAGCATCTTCTGTGAGAGCAGGAAACCAGGGTTAGATGAACTTAGATCACTGGTCACGTCATACCAAAGTCTGTAAAATAAGTAGTAGCTTGGCTTCCCTCGTTGGGGCTTGACTTAGATGCCCTGGTGTCAGGATAAGTTTACTTGCAATACTTGTAATTTATCCTGGAAATGATGTGATATGACTGAAATACTGTTGGTGTAAACCACCATACAAAGAGGAGAACAAAAAAACTAACTTAATTAATACAAAATCAAAATGAAATACTTACTTCTATCGTCACAAGAAATTAGTATTGTTTCTGTTTCATGTAAATTAATGTTCTTTGTACAAAAGGGAAGAAGTTTTATTTTTCCAGTTCCTTTTAACTCTTTCCAAAATGCACATGTCTTCAGCAGTGCAGCAGACCACATTTGAGAATGTTGTGGCATAAGGAGACATTATTCATAATGAGCAAGTTCTCCTTTTGCCACAATATTTTCAACTATTTTCAATATTTATACTTTTTTTTCATGGACAGGCATCAAAAGCTTTCTGTGCCAGGATAGTTATGGACCAAAGATGAATATTAAAATGAAAACTATTGAGCCCATTTTTCAATAAATCACAGATATTTAAAGCTTATTATAACATTTTTGTGTATTATGCAATCAATGTTGATAATCACTCACTTTTCTTATTCTTGAATGCTAAATGTTCATATAGATTAAATTGAAAAAAGTTAAGCCTTTCCCACTTGCATTTTGACGCAATAGCAGCTGACGACTTTCGAAAACATTGTGGCCAAAGGTGCAAGAGCAATTTCTCCTTTGGCCACAATGTTTTCAACTTTATTTAACAATTAACTATTTCCCTCATATAGACGCTTTCTGACGCCTCTGCAGCAAACAGCTTTTTGAAAACATAGTGACAAAAGAAGAAATTGCACAAAACGTGCAATTTCTCCTTTTGCCACAATGTTTTCCACTTTTTGTCATAGGTTATCCATTCAATTATGGAGATTTTCTATTTTTTGACAAAATACGTTCAAAGGCGTCTGCTGCAGAATTGCTGTATGAGGGAAAGGGTTAAGCTACCTTTTATGGAAATTTTTCAGGTTTTTGCCACTATGTTTTCGAAGTCGTCTGCTGCAGATTTGTTGTATGTGGGAAAGGGTTAAATTATAAGACCAATATCTTTCTTTTGCCAGAATTGTTTTCAAAAGTTGTGTACTGCAGAGTTGACAGAAAGCACCTACATGTGGGAAAGGGTTAAAAGATTGAGACAAATACAAATGAGTAACCTATGAACTCCTTTTTCATTTTACAGACGTGCTTATGAGACAGGAGAGAGAGATCCATCAAAGAGAACAACAGTTACGAAATGTAAGTATCACATTAATGCCTTTAGCCATTTCCCAGATACAGATGCTTTCTGACGCCTCGACAGCAGACGGCTATTTGAAAACATAGTGACAAAAGAAGAAATTGCTCAAAACAAGTAATTTCTCCTTTTGCCACAATGTTTTCCACTTTTTGTCTTTCGTCTGTTGCAGAATTGTCGTATGTGGGAAAGGGTTAATGCCCTTAACCCTTTAACACATACAGATGCTTTCTGACTCCTAGACAGCAGACAGCCATTTGAAAACATTGTGACAATAGGAGAAATTGATAAAAACAAACAATTTCTTCTTTTGTCAAAATGTTTTCGCCTTGATTTCTTCAAAGTCGTCTTCTGCAGAATTGTTGTATGTGGGAAAGGATTCGTTGTTTTGCTTCCATCATACAACAATCTGCATCAGATGGGAAAAAAATGAAAAATCTCTTTAACCCTTTCCCCCATATATAGACGCTTTCCGACGCCTCTGCAGCAGACGGCTTTTTGAAAACATAGTGACAAAAGAAGAAATTGCACAAAACGTGCAATTTCTCCTTTTGCCACTATGTTTTCCACTTTTTGTCATGGGTTATCCATTCAATTATGGAGATTTTCTATGTTTTGACAAAATACGTTCAAAGTCGTCTGCTGTAGAATTGTCGTATGAGGGTAAGGGTTAAATGAAAGAATGATTATTGAAAAGAGTTGAAAACTTTGTGGCAAATGAAGAAATGATCTTTAAATAACATCCTTTTTGTATTTAATATGAATTGTATTAATACATATTTAAATAATATTTATATTAAATTATTCCTATTGTTGAAAAATATGGCCAATAGGGGGGGGGCTGGGACTCATTTTCCTGATATGTTTAGAGTAAAACCTTTGAAGAGTAAATCAAAGTGAGCAATATAGGACCATCTTGGTCCTCTTGTCATCTCCCTTTTGGTTGAGATTTGTGATACGGTCTTTTGCCTAAACCTAAGAAGACATGACCGTGTAACTTTGAGCACTAATCTGACATAATTGGATTTAATGCGAGGATGTTAATTCTATCCTGCATTTTGCATAGTTTGATGGCCCCCCAATGCTTATGCCCGCAGCTGGAATGCCCGGTCGGTCCATATACAGACACGAGCAGGTACTGTTTATCACGGATGAACCAGCGCAGATGACTCTTTTTTTATTGAAACTTTTTTAATGGGAGTAAATTTGCCTATAAAACATCCCATGTCTTACAAAGCTTTCCCACATACAGACACTTTCCGATGCCTCTACAGCAGACGACTTTTGAAAATGAGCAATTTCTCCTTTTGCCTTTATGTTTTCAACTCTATTTAACAATCACTCTCATTTATGGAGAATTTTCAATTTTTGCCAATATGTTTTTAGAAGTCATCTGCTGCAGATTTGTTGTATCTGGGCAAGGGTTAAAAAAAACTCTTGTGAAAAGATAAGTAGTAGTATAGGCTTTTCTATTTCAGTAGAAAATGCCATACAACTTCTATCCCAATTAGCTGGTACTCTACTGTCTCTGTCACATGTCACTGTCACTTGACAGTCAATGTTTGGAATAATATGTTACCCCTTTCCCACATACAACCAATCTGCAGCAGACTACTTTGAAAACATTTAGGCAAAAGCACAGAAAATCCTTTTAAATGAAAGAACAATAATTAAATAGAGTTAAGAACCGATTATGGTGACAAAAGGAGAAATTGCTTGTTTTGAGCAATTTCTTCTTTTGTTACCATGTTTTAAAAAAGCTGTCTGCTGTAGAGGCGTCAGAAAGCATCTATATGAGGGAAAGGGTTAAAGAAGTTTCTACATCAAATAAAAACAAAATTTATTTTGATGAAAAAAAACTGATCTCATTTGATGAGACAGTAGGGCACCGACTAAATAATGTGTTCAATGGAGAAGTGTCGGGTGATACAGGGTTAAGTTGCATCCACAAGCAGTGAAGACTCGGGGGGAAAGCCTGCTTACATGTACAGTCTTCCAAGAGCTTACATATAAAAGAGCTGAGATATAACGTTACCTTTTCCCACATGCAATAAAACTGCAGAATACATTGAAAACATGTATGTAGAAATGTGGGAAATCTTTATAAATGAAAGTTTTATTATATGATTATAGTTTAAACATGGTGACAAAAGATGAAATTGCTGTCATTATGAGCAATTTCTCCTGTTGTCACAATATTTCACCTCTTTAATGATTTAACTCTTATCCATAGACACTTTTCATATGTTTGTCAAAATGTCTTCAAAGCTGCAGCCAATAAAATACAGTTTGTTGTAAAAATAAGAATAAGTTTGCTCCCTTTGCTTGTTATTTCTCTGGTGCTGGAAGGCTTTATATTCTTTCTGGCTTTGTTAAAATAGATTGTTGCATATTTTTAAAGGCCCATTTGGTTCTTGTTAAAATAAAAAAACCATTAAAAAAAAGAAAATGAATTTTATAAGGAATAAATCTCCAAGGGGAAAGAATGCATTATTCTGAATTAATCCTGAGGTAAAATATGCAGACCCAACAAATTGATAATTTAATACATTTTAATATAGACAAATTAAAATGATTTTACACTTACAAGTCACAATATGTTGGTAGCCTTATATGGTTCAATTTGTATTCCATTTGTCTTCTTTCTTCCCTGTTCAATACTGTTTTCTACATTCCTTGGTGCATAAACTCCATAAAGCTGTCTTCCTTCCTTGGTCCATAAAGCTATCTTTCTTCCTTGGTCCATAAAGCTGTCTTCCTTCCTTGGTCCATAAAGCTGTCTTCTTCCTTAGTCCATAAATCTGTCTTTCTTCCTTGGTCCATAAAGTTGTCTTCCTTCCTTGGTCCATAAAGCTATCTTCCTTCCTTGGTCCATAAAGCTATCTTTCTTCCTTGGTCCATAAAGCTGTCTTCCTTCCTTGGTCCATAAAGCTGTCTTCTTCCTTAGTCCATTAATCTGTCTTTCTTCCTTGGTCCATAAAGTTGTCTTCCTTCCTTGGTCCATAAAGTTGTCTTCCTTCCTTGGTCCATAAAGCTGTCTTTTACCTTCCTTGGTCCATAAAGTTGTCTTCCTTCCTTGATCCATAAAGCTGTCTTTTACCTTCCTTGGTCCATAAAGCTGTCTTCCTTCCTTGGTCCATAAAGCTGTCTTCTTCCTTAGTCCATAAATCTGTCTTTTACCTTCCTTGGTCCATAAAGTTGTCTTCCTTCCTTGGTCCATAAAGCTGTCTTTTACCTTCCTTGGTCCATAAAGCTGTCTTCCTTCCTTGGTCCATAAAGCTGTCTTCTTCCTTAGTCCACAAATCTGTCTTTTACCTTCCTTGGTCCATAAAGTTGTCTTCCTTCCTTGGTCCATAAAGCTGTATTTTACCTTCCTTGGTCCATAAAGCTGTCTTCTTTCCTTGTTCCATAAAGCTGTCTTCCTTCCTAGGTCCATAAATCTGTCTTATACCTTCCTGTCTTCCTTCCTTGGTCCATAAAGCTGTCTTCCTTCCTTAGTCCATAAATCTGTCTTTCTTCCTTGGTCCATAAAGCTGTCTTCTTCCTTTTGTTGTCAATAATGGTGTTTTTTACCTTCCTTTGTTAATAATGCCGTCATCTGCCTTCTCTCGAGTGTTATGGTTTGCAGACAGCTGGCAGTTTGTTGGTGAATGGTTGCACTGCTAATGATAAAGAGTAAATCTCCCAAGTTACTCCTGAATTTACATAAAACCATATTTTAAATACCTTTAATTGAATAATTATGTTTATTAGGCTATTGATGAAAACATATTTACATGTATAAAGAAAGATAGAGTAACACAATTTTGAAAGAGGAGATATTCAAGTCACTTCTCACAATGAACAACGTATGCTTTACCTACAGAGTTTGCTATAGGGGCTGCTTAATATGGTATCAGTTTTATTTAACTTTATTAAAATACAACCCTTTCCCACATTAACCCTTTCCCTCATACGACAATTCTGCAGCAGACGACTTTGAATGGATTTTGTCGAAACATAGAAAATCTCCTTAATTGAATGGATAACCTATGACTAAAAGTGGAAAACATTGTGGCAAAAGGAGAAATTGCACGTTTTGTGCAATTTCTTCTTTTATCACTATGTTTTCAAAAAGCCGTCTGCTGCAGAGGCATCAGAAAGCGTCTATATGAGGGAAAGGGTTAAAATACAACCCTTTCCCACATTAAGACAATGTCTGATGCTTATGCAGCAGACGTCTTTTGAAAACATTGTGCTTATTGGAAAAATTGCTCAAATCTAGCAATTTCACCTTTGCCACAATGTTTTTTCAGTAATTATAACTTCATTTCTAAAGATTTACTTACTAAATAATTTTTCCTAAATATTCTGCTGCAGATTTGTTGGATGTAGAAAAGGGTTTAAGTTCCTTTGGATCAGGAATGAAACATAATTGACAAGACAAAAGATGTGTTTATAAGCTTTTATAACATTGTACTTTATTTCCCTTTCAGCTTCAAGCCAAGGATGACTTTGAAGTTCGGCGACCACCAAGAGAACGTGAATTTGACTTGGGTAGAGCCCAATCAGGTATGCTTCAAGTAACATTTTCCGTTGACAACCCCTATACCTTTTGTATTTTTTCCCCAGCCATATCCTCCATTGTTTTTATATCTTCTCTTCCTTAAACCTCTGACACATACATATAAACAATCTTCAGCAGACCAATTTGTAAACATGAAAACTGGGCAAAAATAAGGAAAATATCTGAATGAAAATACGATAATGAAAAAAGAGTTAAAATATTGTTGTAAAATAAAAAATAAAAGCTTACTTTGAGGAATTTCTTCTCCTTTTGCCACAATGTTTTCATAAGTCATCTGCTGAAGATTGTCAAAAGCTGTCTTCATGTGGGAAAATATCATTATTTTCAAATATCAAGCTTCATATGTGTTCTATTGTAATAGTTACTGTGCTCTTTTCAGTTAGGGAATCCACTGTAACCAACGGGTTAGCGTCGGGGATTTGGAACCCTGGGCGTCCCAGGTTTCATACCCAGTCACAGCTGTCATTGTGGAGTGCCCTTGGGCAAGGCTCATTTCCTAGTCTAATACTGTTCTGTTGACCCAGGGATCATGAAGAAGTGAACTGTCGCCATGATGTAACTGAAATAATGGTGTAAATGGTGTAAAACCCCAATAAAACAAACACATTTTTAGCTCGACTATTCGAAGAATATGAGAGCTTTACTACTCGCCCCGGCGTCGGCGTCCGGTTAAAGTTTTAGGGCAAGTTGGGATTTTCATTCATAAGTATTTGTGCTAGGGCTTTCATATTTGGAATATAGTTACATCTTATACCTTTCTTCACATTGAATGCTAAAGATGCTGAGTGTGACCTTCCTTTTGGGAAAAAATCATGATTTTCGGGGGTTAAAGTTTTAGGACAAGTTGGATTTTATTTTTTTTATTTTTTTTTTCTCAATAAGTACTTGTGCTAGGGCTTTCATATTTGGAATATAATTACATCTAATACCTTTCTTTATATTGTATGCTGAAGATTCTGAGTTTTACCTTCTTTTTGGGGTAAAAGACATGATTTTGGGTGGTTAAAGTTTTAGGGCAAGTTGGCATTTTCATTTAATTTTTTAATTTTTCTCTATAAGAATTTGTGCTAGGGCTTTACTATTTAGAATATAGTTACATCTTATACCTTTCTTCACATTGAATGCTGAAGATGCTGAGTGTGACCTTCTTTTTGGGGTAAAAAACATGATTGGGGCAAGTAGGATTTTATTTTATTTTTTTAACTTTTTCTGAATAAGTACTTGTGCTAGGGGTTTCATATTTGGAAAATAATTACATTTAATACATTTCTTCATATTATATGCTGAAGATGCTGAGTGTGACCTTCTGTTTGCGGTAAAACACATGCTTTTGGGTGGTTAAAGTTTTAGGGCAAGTTGGCTTTTTCATTTAATTTTCTAATTTTTCTAAATAAGTACTTGTGTTAGGGCTTCCATATTTGGAATATAATTACATGTAATACCTTTCTTCACATTGTATGTTGAAGATGCTGAGTGTGACTTTTAGGGGGTAAAAAACATGATTTTTGTTTGATTTTGAGAATTTTAGATAAATTCTTAATTTTTGGTTACATTTCTTTCTAATTGTGATCATTTATTTATCAAATATAATTCTTCAACATATCAAACGGGTTTTGCATGGTGTCAAACATTAGGAAAACCTTTTTTTTAAGGTTTTGCTAATTTTGGACTCGGTCAGTTTTAACATTTGCGTTTAGCTCAACGTTAAAGTTACATCATTCAAATCACTTCATACTTCACATATTTGTTAAGGACCATCGTACAATTAGGTTAGATAACTCCATTGTATCCTAAATATGGAGTAATGGCCCTTGATTGACTTAAGAAATTTTATTTTTAAATTATATTTAAATGTATGTATATCTATTCAGTTGCTTTTACATATAGAGTATATAATATGATTTAATAGTACTTAAGTGCAATATAATGAAATAGTGCTTTATGTGAATAAGCGGCATGTAGTCGAGCGCGCTGTCCTACGACAGCTCTTGTTCAGTTACTTCTGTATTTACCCGATATTATCACTTATAATCATCTGCTTTGGAAACATCAAAGGAAGAAAATGTAACAGCTGGACAATTGGAATCCTTTTATTGATTCTGAATTTAGACGTAATAAGAAAAGGAGAAATTACTATAGATGTTGAATTCTCTTTTTCCTGGTGTTTTCAAATGTCATATTAGCCCTGTCCCACATATGACAATCTGCAGCAGAATACATGGCAAAATATGAAAAATTTATGTAGATGACTATATATTAATTGAATAGAACTGAAAACATTATGGCAAAAGGAGAGATTGCTCATTGTGAACAGTTTCTTCTTTTTTCACAATTTTTTTTAAAGTTCCCTGCTACAGAGGCTTCAAAGTATCCGCATCAGGGAATGGGTTAAGTTTTCTTGGAAAAGGTTTTAATGTTTCCCTATATCTTCTTCATTATCCTTCTAATTTTTTATTTGTCTTTGCTTTCTTCTTCTTTCATGTCTTTGCTTTCTTCTAATTTCATGTCTTTGCTTTCTTCTGTCTTTCTGTCATTTCTGTGAATGTCCATCCCAATTTCCTCTGTCCAGACGTAGAAAAGACTTTGTTAGTCTTTACATCCAAGAATAAGAACTGGGGTTCTAACAATCAAACGAACTGGCGTTTTGATCCATTAACTAACATCAAAATGATCAGTTATATAGAAAGGACAGGTAACTCTCAATATACTATCATATATATTTTAAGAGTCGTTTCTCTTTGATAAACACAAATTTATACTGTTGGCCGCGTAACACATTGACAATAGCACATACATGTAATAATGTATTGTTGTCTTACCATGATATGAATTTAAAATCACTACACAATAAAATGTATTGATAACCTTTTCCCATATATGAACGCTTTCTGACGCCTCTGCAGCAGACGGCTTTTTGAAAACATAGTGACAAAAGAAGAAATTGCTCAAAACAAGCAATTTCTCCTTTTGCCACAATGTTTTCCAATTTTAGTCATAGGTTATCCATTCAATTATAGAGATTTTCTATTTTTTTGATAAAATATGTTCAAAGTCGTCTGCTGCAGAATTATCATATGAGGGAAAGGGTTAAATCTTTCCTACATTTGATGACTTGTAGGTGTATGACTATATATTGCAAACATTGTGACAAAAGGAGAAATTGCTCATACCAAGTAATTTCTCCTGTTACCTCAATGTTTTTAACCCTTTCCCCCATACAACAATTCTGCAGCAGACGACTGAACGTATTTAGTCAAAATATGGAAAATCTCCATAATTGAATGGATAACCTATGACAAAAAGTGGAAAACATTGTGTCAAAAGGAGAAATTGCACGTTTTGTGCAATTTCTTCTTTTGTCACTATGTTTTCAAAAAGCTGTCTGCTGCAGAGGCGTCAGAAAGCGTCTATATGAGGGAAAGGGTTAGCTGTATTCATTAATTATAATTTCATTTTATAGAGATTTTTCATATTTTAATCTTGATGTTTTCAAAGTAATCTGCTACAAATTTGTTGTATGTGGGGAAAGGATTAATTTGTTTTGATCATGTGTATCATAACACTTAGAAGTATTGTGGAATTTTCTATGTCAGTAGATACTAGAACATTACATACTAGTTCTAACATGCTTCGTTGGTGTTTTACTTTTTCTGTTTCGGGAAAGTGAATGCTTTGGAGAATCAAACAAATCAAGTGAAAAATATTTTCCTAAAACTAGAAATTTCGACATTAAATTGAAAACTTCCACCTGAAAATAGAAATAAGGAAATTATTGCTGACTTTTGTACTGTCATTGATTGCAGAATTTCTACAAAGGAATAGTGATGGTAAGAGATATAGGAATCTAGTTATATTTACAATCAAAAATAATTTTAACCCTTTCCCTCATATAGACGGTTTCTGATGCAAATTATAGAAATTTTCTATTTTTTGACAAAATAGGTTCAAAGTCATCTGCTGCAGAATTGTCGTATGAGGGAAAGGGTTAATTTTAGTGGTATTATGTATCAGTGTCAGTGACACCCTAACTTTTCTATCCTCCAATGCTTCCATGTTAATCCTACTATAAGTTATAACACTTTATGGAAAGCTTCACTAACAAGAGGAGATGCGCATATTATCACTTTGTTCCAGTTTGATCATTTTTCCCAGAGTTATTACCCTTTTTTTTTTACATATAATATGACATAGGAACATTTTGTCTGTGCTGTTTCTCAGCAACTACTGACTTATTTTTCAATGAAACTTTATGGAAAGCTTCACTAAAGGAGGATCATGTGCATATTATCACCTTTCCTGTGTCCTGGCTAAACTTTGGGGAGCATCAATCGGGTCCACCCATTTCTTGTTCTCACAATTTTCACTCTTTTAGTTCCATATGCATCCCTTTAACAAGATAGTATGTAATCATAACTAATTGAATAGAATAGATCACATTAAGGTGTGTAACAAGATAGTATGTAATCATAACTAATTGTGTAGAATAGATCACATTAAGTTGTGTAACAAGATAGTATGTAACCATAACTAATTGTGTAAAATAAATCACATAAAGTTGACATGGAGTTACCTGCTTGGTGTAAATATTCCGTCTGGAAAATTGAAAATGAAGACATTGTATGAAAAGGGGAAATTGCTTTTCATGAGCAATTCCTCCTTTTCTCATAATGTTTTCAATAGTAAGCTTCCTCACACACAAAATGACCTACGGGATTTACGAAAATCTTTGAAGCCTCCAAAAAGCTGTCTATGCAAGCATGTTCTTTGAACTTAATTGCCAATAGTTCTGATATACCTGATAGTCTGTTTCCATGTGATATAACTCATAATTAAAATGTCCAAGATTTAACCACTGACTCTTTACCTGCCGTGTCACAGTTATTTAACCCTTTCCCACATAGAGACGCTTTCTGACGCCCCTGCAGCAGACGACTTTTCAAAACATTGTGACAAACATTATGAGCAATTTCTCCTTTTGCAACAATGTTTTCAACTTTTTTCAGTAATTATACCTTCATTTATAGCAATATTCTGTGTTTTTGTCAAGATGTTTTCAAAGTCGTCTGCTGCAGATTTGTTGTATGAGGGAAAAGGTTGAAGTGCTATCATATGACTTTGAGTGGGAAGCTGTGACATTGAGGATCATGCCGTTATTTCTTTATTACATTACACTAGATGAGTACCACGATTGGTATGGTAAGTGTAGGTGTTAATAATTCTATACTTGTTAAACCCTTTCCCACTTGCAGACGCTTTCTGACGCATTTGCAGCAGACGTCTTTTGAAAACATTGTGACTAAAGGAGAAATTGCTCATGGTGAGCAATTCCTCCTTTTGCCACAATGTTTTCCATTTTTTGTCATAGGTATCCATTCAACTATGGAGATTTTCCATATTTTGACAAAATAAGTTCAAAGTCGTCTGCTGCAGAATTGTCGTATGAGGGAAAGGGTTAACCCTTTCCCACATACAACATTTCTGTAGCAGACGACTTCAAAAACCTCTATAAATGAATGTTTAATCATTGAATAGAGTCTAATACATTGTGGCTAAAGGAGAAATTGCTCATTATGAGCAATTTATCATTTTGCCACAATGAATTCAAAAGTTGTCTGCTGCAGAGGCATCAGAGAGCGTCTGTGTGTAGGAAAGGATTATGATTTCTTAGTTATTAATATGCTGTTCCCTATTTTACTAGTTTGCACTTAACTTTGAAAGTGAAACTTTTGATGTCTGTTTGAGTAACATATTTGTTAGTGAGCCTTTCCAACATATAAACACATTTTTACGCAACTGCAGCAGACGATTTTGGAAATCATTCTGTCAAAAGAAGAAATTGCTCATGAACAAGCATCATCTTCTTTTGCCACAATGTTTTCCACTTTACGCGATTATTTTATATCCATCTATAGTTATTTTCAATATTTTTGCCTATATGTTTAAAAAGTTGTATGTTGGGAAAGGGTCTATTTGTTTCATAGTTGTATTTTTGTGTAAATTAATTCTCCGCAGACATTAGAATACATCATTAATTTTGGTCCACTGCATTAACCCTTTCACACATACAAACAATCTGTAGCAGACAACTCTATTATTTATTCAAATAATTATGGAAAACATTAGGGCAAAATAGGAAAGTTTTCATTATGAGCAATTAATCCTTTTGACCTAATGTTTTTAAAAGTCAGCTGCTGTAGAAGATTCTAAGGTGTCTCCATGTGGAAAAGAGTTAGGAAAATTTAGATAGACAATACAATGTTACTGTTTGTCAAGTGTGCAATAAATTAACTGTGAATCATAAGTTGCGTTTAATACTAATTTTGAGTTTCTGGAACATAAGACTTCTGAATACTTTGTGGCAAAAGGAGAAAATTGCTCATCACAAGCAATTTCTCCATCTGCCACATTATTTTCAACTCTATTCAGTAACCATACTTTCTTTTACAGAGATTTTTCATATTTTTGCTGCCAAGTTTTCAAAGTCATCTGCTAGAAATAGTTAAGATCTAATTGGTCTACTTTTACAGCATTTGTTAATACTTTCCCTGTTTAGCTATACTTTTATGCAACTCCAATTTTGTTAGGCAAATGGTTATAAAACAGCAGTTATCACAATATTAAAAATTGGAATTACAATTTGATACTCTGAGTTGAAAACTGTAGAGAACTCAAACTTTTGGCATGAATATACAACATTTCTACTTTCTTAAATGTTTTGTCTTTTTATTTTTACAGAGCCCCAAACAGAAAGACACAGTAGGCGAGAGGTATGGTTTTATCTTTTTGTTATTTTATGTTATATCCCCATAAACCAAGCTTTGAAAAAGCTATATAAGCCAGTGCATGGTAAATTGTACAAATTGACTTTTGGGAACAGTGTAGAACCAGATCAGCCTGTGCATTAGCAGTCTAATTATGATGTACACTGTTCATATATTTCTTACACAAGCTTGTTAGAAGCTTCTGGTAACTATACTGTTAAGAAAAGGGAACTTTTACCTTATCCTTATATCAGACAGTTTATTTCCTTTATGATTATGATTATGAAGTTTGTTTGTTTGTTTGTTTGTTTATTCTTACTACTGTACAAGCAACAGACAGATTAATAAAAGCAAAAAAAAAGGGCAGACTTAAATACTAGGGCATTTGCTTGCCATCCTCTTTCAGAAATTCAGAACCCCTAACAAAAACACAGTTCTTTTACATACTCAATCTTTATTCGAGTATACAAGGTTTTAAATAGGAATTCTGCCATGGTCATGAATCACAGTTTTTATATTGTCTGCAATACTTCAATAACTTGTTTATGTTGTGTTATTTCAGAGAGACCATAATATGTTTGGTCACACAGACAATCTAAGACCAGTCAATTATTTCAGAAACTCACCTAGAAGGGAGCCAGGTAAGGATTTAAGTTTATTTAAGTTTTGTACTTGTGATACAGGAAGAATATCCGCAGTGAAATTTACTTATTATACAAGAGGTCTTTCTGGATTTATATTTACTTATGATACAAAATTCTATACGGAGTGATACTTAAGTATGATACAGAAAGTCTATTTGGAGTGATTTGTTACTTATGATATGGGAAGCCTATCCCGAGTGATGTTTACTTATGATACAGGAAGTCTATCCGGATTGATATTTTACTTGTGATACAAAAAATATCCGGAATGATATTTCACTTATGATACAAAAAGTATATCCAGAGTGATATTTACTTATGATACAAAAAGTATATCCAGAGTGATATTTTACTTATGATACAAAAAGTATATCTGGAATGATATTTTACTTATGATACAAAAAGTATATCCGGAATGATATTTTACTTATGATACAAAAAGTATATCCAGAGTGATATTTATTATGATACAGGAAGTCTCTCCAGAATGATATTTACTTATGATACAAGAAGAATATCCGGATTGATATTTACTTATGATACAGGAAGTCTCTCCAGAATGATATTTACTTATGATACAAGAAATCTATCCGGATTGATATTTTTACATACAAAATATGGGAAGTCTATCACTCACAAGTTTGTTATTGGCAGGTAAAATGAATAGGGAAACATGTATGATGGATCGCAATTCATGTCAGATCTTGTAACTGATGGTACATTAAGTAGTTGTGTTTATGGCGCTTTCATGATGTGAATATGTATTGTGACGTAGGTAGTGGCATCATTTCATATGATCCTGATGACTGATAATATTCCGTGGAAATTGATTGTTGCACCCAGATGTTTTTATTAACCCTCCTTTCCCACATGTATACAACAATTGTCCGGCAGATGACTTTCAAAACTAATTGACAAAAACATGAAAAATCTCAATACATGAGAGTTTTACTATTAAATTGACTTGAAAACATTGTGACAAATGGAGAAATTGCTAGTTTTAAGCAATTTCTTCTTTTGCCACAATGCTTTCAAAAGGTGTCTGCTGCAGTTGATTCAAAATGCGTTCTGCTGCAGTTGATTCAAAATGCGTAATATTTAAAGCTTTCATCCCCTTATTCCTCTTGCTCATTGACCATTTCATTCATTTCCTTCTTACGAAATTATGAGTACGACTTTTGAAAACATTGTGGGAAATGCCACAATGTTTTCAACTCATTTCAATAATTCAACTGTCATTTATGGAGATTTTTCAAGTATTTGTATAAATGTTTTCAAAGTCTTCTGCTGCAGATTTGTTGTATGTGGGAAAGGATTACGGTTTAACTATAGAAACATTCATCTTTCTATGTTTCTTTAAATTTATTTGTAGTTGGCCAATTCTATGGCATTGACACGATATATACCACAAGCTATGATGAACCCTCACAAAACAAGACTCCTAGAACAATTGAGCGCAATCCATACAAGAAAACCATGGATGTTTTTGATCCATTCTGTCAACCAGGAGGTGGCGCTCCACTGGTCGGTGGTACCGGACAGAGAGAAACCCGTATTCAAGGACGAATGGTTGACTTGGGCAGAGAGGTGAGTTATTTTCAATTGCTTAACCATGTGACGCAGCTACAGCAGACGACTCTTGAAAAGCAATTTCTCCTTTTGCCACCATGTTTTCAACCTTTTTTCAGTAATTAAACCTACAATTATAGAGATTTTCCATATTTTTAGTAGACATTTTCAAAGTCCTCTGCTGCAGATTTGCTGTATGTGCGAAAGGGTTTAATCATTTGCCAAATATAGATGGCATCTTATCTAATAGCAGACAACTATAGGAATAAATTGTGATAAAAGGAGTAATTACTCTTGATAAGCAATTTCTCATTTTCTCACAATTTTTGAACGAATAGCCTAATTATGTTCAAATGTTTTCCCAGATATTATCTAAGTAAATATAGCAGGTAAATTTATAAAAGCAAATCTCCTCTTATTATGATTATAATCTGTTTTTCTGACTGGTTTAAACTAAACTAAGGCTTGGCAAATGATTGACAAAAATAATTTTTACTAGGGTCTTTTTTATTTGATAAATGGGCTAAAACTGGTACTATTTGGGAAGGTAGCGAGTTGCTCGAGAAATATTGTGTGGAGTACTGGTGCGAGAAAGTAAGGAAACATGTAATTAGTTGAACTGGCTACCAAGATATAACTGAAAAACTGTTGAAAATGGCATTTATTTCATATCAACCTTTTGATTGTTCGTCGGTGGCAAAATAATGCTTCCTTTAACCCTTTCCCACATACAACAATTCTGCAGCAGACGACTTTGAACGTATTTTGTACAAACATAGAAAATCTCCATAATTGAATGGATAACCTATGACAAAAAGTAGAAAACATTGTGGCAAAAGGAGAAATTGCACGTTTTGTGCAATTTCTTCTTTTGTCACTATGTTTTCAAAAAGCCGTCTGCTGCAGAGGCGTCAGAAAGCGTCTATATGAGGGAAAGGGTTAACCCTTTCCCACATACAACAAATATGCAGCAGACAACTTTGAAAACCTATAAACAAATACATGAAAAATCTCCATAAATGAGTATTGAATTATTAAAAAGAATTGAAAACATTGTGAAAAAAGGAGAAATTGCTTGTTTTGAGCAATTTCTACACTTGCCACAATGTTTTCAACAGTCATCTGTCACTGCTGGACCTGATTTTGTAAAGCCTATGCTGCCAGTAAAGAGCCAGGCCAGCCAGCTCATCCGTGCAGTCTGAACAGGGTCTATACTTTTGGCTGCTTTACTCAACATTTTTATCGTCATATTTCTAAAATAATTTGGTTAATGGGTTTTCCAAATGAAAAGCTGAACAAGTCATTTTTAGCTTGTCTGTTTTTCGAAGAAAACAAGTCTGGGTAGTGTGATACCCTTGGTGTCTACTTTGTCACAAAGCTTTAACCTTACCTCATAACTCAAAAAAGGTTCAACATTTTCAAATGAAACACATGTTCCTAGCAACAGTACATATTATATACCAAGTCACAAAAGTTTGGCTTTAATACTTATTCACTTATGGCCCTTTTACGGTTTAGAAGAAAACAGTCAAGTGTTGGCGTTCCCTTGTGGCGCTCTTGTTTAAAAACTCAACTTTGAAAGGGTCACAATAGCTTCATTCTCAATTCTATTTACTTTATTGTCTTTTTTCCTCCACAGAATTCTGGTAACGCTAGAGCTCAAGAGGGGAAAAAGAAACTTCGATTACGGGATGACTTATGTAAGTATTATAGATCTACTTTCAGTATTTACCAATGATCCTGAAATATTTTCATTTAACCCTTTTCCTATGTATGACAAATCTGCAGCAGACGACTTTGAAAACATCTAGGCAAAAATATGAAAAATCTCTGTAAATGAAAGTATAATTATTGAATAGAGTTGAAAACATTGTGGCAAAAGGAGAAATTGCTCACCCTTTTTTACATACAACAAATCTGCAGCAGATGACTTTTAACTCGCCTGCCTTGGCAGTGTGTAATGGATCACTTTTCTGTCTTCTGCCTGGCCGTCACACTCTTATTTTATGACCTATTGGAAGGCACAACATGTCTTCTGTACCCAGCTTGGTCAACACTCTTCTCTACATTTGACTAAAGTCAATGTGACAAACGTCAATGTGTCAAACGTCATTCCTCTTCCATCAATGGGCTTACAGTCTATGTGGAAAAGTACCTAGTCGAGTTTGTTCTCATATTTTGTTTTCTATTACAGTGGGTATGATGGCTGAGAACACTGTGAGAAGACGAAATGAAAAATCAGACTTCAGTCAACCAGTAAGTGTTCATAACCCACTTCCATCCCTCAAAAAAACATAATTAAAACCCCTTCAACCACGTCATATGAGCAAACAAAACAATTTTCAGAAATGTGCATGAAATGAAGATCCAGATGAATCTTTGCCTTTTCTACAGAATGATCTGGTTCTTCACTGCTACCCATCTAGAGGGACAATAGTCACGAAAAGCTCTTGAGAAACAGATATGATCAATGACTGACTATACAAGTTGATTATAATGGTCATCATAATAGCCAAACATTTAACAAATTCATTACATGTAGTGATTACAGAGTAAATGATCTTGACATGTCATGAACAAAAGGGATGCTTAAGCAATGATATCCATGTCAAATAAAACAGTTTAAGGTTCCCTTGTCTGGCTGCTTAACCATTTAAACATACAACATATCTGCAGCAGGCAACTTTGAAAACATCTAGGCAAAAATAGATAAATTCACGGAAAATGAGCCAGATAAACTTTCTCAATCCACGGCACCAACCTATTATTCTATTTATCCTAAATTATGTTAAATTAAATATTTATTTATTTAAACAACTGAAATCACTGTCAATTTATCCACGATATTTGCTGTTTTTATCGATTGAAGTTGGAATTTACAGCGACGCTTGCTAAAAAAAGTAGTCCCGGCTAGCAGGTGCCCGCCAGCTTATCACGTGACCAACTGACGTAAATCAAAATAAATATACGGCACCCTGTTATCGGGTCGAAAATTGCTAGACGTGACAGGATAAATTTGAGTAATCAGGATCTGCATGAGGTGACTTTTGTCACAGTGTCCTTATCTCTTGTCATTTCCATAATTTGTCAAGATATTTCTTTTGATCAATTGGATCAGATTTGTTTGACTGAAAAGAAGGGAGTGTTTTTATGACTTATTAAATTATTGGAAATGTCATGGAATCCAAATTACTAAACTGAGGCCTACATAAGGAAGTCTAAGCTGGTTCGATTCTGGTGAGCACCTACAACAAATCTGCAGTAGACGACTTTGAAATTATTAATTCAAAAACATAGAAAATCTCTATAAATGATAGTATGATTATTGAATAGAGTTGAAATCATTGTGACAAATGGAGAAATTGCTCAACATGAGCAATTTCTCCATTTGCCACTATGATTTCAAGATTCGTCTGCTTCAGAGGTGTCAGAAAGCGTTTACATGTTTTAATTGTTATGTTCTTTCAGGCTATAGATTATGTTGACCATGTAAAGAAGATGGACTCAGTTGGGTATCCAAAGAAAAATGAGTATGGTTTCCAAAGTGAAAAACAGCATCTTCCCCATACTTTGTCATACCAAGTAAGTGTTGTTTTAGTCATGCTCTGGGGGAAAAAAACATAGCCAAGGGCCCCCATTTCAGGAATCTAACTTTAAATTCATTGTAATACATTATGAATATGAAGTGTGTATGTATTGATTAACTTCCCGTATGTAATTAGATGTAATCTATGAATTTAGAAAACATTGCGACACAGGAAGAAATTTCTCAGAAGAAGCAATTTGTCCTTTTTCCACAATTCTTTTGTACTTTATACCTCCATTCTCAGCCATTCACCATATTTTCCCCAACATAATTTGTCTGCTGCAGGAAAGGACTTATATAATCATTTATGAGCCATGGCAAGCTATTTTGCATTTTAATGCATCCTAAACCTTTCCCGCATACAACAATTCTGCAGCAGACGACATTGAAAACATATTGGCAAAAATGTGAAATATCTCCATAAAGAGTTTAATCATTAAATAGAGTTGAAAACATTGTGACAAAAGGAGAAATTGCTTGTTTTAAAGCAATTTCTCCTTTTGTCACGATGTTTTCAAAAGTAGTCTGCTGCAGATGCTTTAAATGCATCTATAGGTGGGGAAGGGTTAATGCATCAGCATACATTATAGACACAGGTCATTGTCTTTCTACATGTAATTTAGTCCTAGATTCATCTTTGACAAGAACTAGATTTGTATACCCAAATAGCCGGGCTTTCAATAAGAAGCTTATATGACCCTCACACCCTATGTTGTGGTAACTCAATGAGAGGATCATTATCCTTTTATATATTATTTTTTATTGTGTTATATTAAATTGTATTGCATGTTAAGCGTGTATATATACAGTGGTGATGAAGATATGATATTACATTTGAACAACACCTTCTCCTCCTACATTTTACCACCTTCGAATATATGTACTTGTAAATTGGTAAATGTGCTCCACTTACTATGTCATTTGTAATGTTTATTTGTGTATTTTGTTTTTCTCACGGGTCATGTGGCTTATTGAATTCATATTTGAAATAAACGTCTTCTATATATAATCCCATTGCGGAGAGTCATTAAGACCCCAAATTGCTAGCTGCTTCTCATATATATCTGATTTATACATAGCTGAAAAGAAACCTATCTATATCATAAGTGTAATATCTGTTTTAGGGCCCACATAGGAGATCTGAGGACATGCATGGTTTGAAGTGTGAGCTAGACGCCCAGCAAGAGACGAAAAAAATGTCAACAGCATTAGAAAGGCAACATGAGAAACATTTGGACAAACTGGTATGTATGGGTTTTCAAGGATTTGTGGTATTGGATTGAAACAAAATTGTCTTGAATTTGGTTAACGCTGGATCAATATCAGCATAGTTTTTGCCCTTTTAAGTTTGAAAAGATTGTAAATTTCATGGTTTCCACTTTCTTTTCCCATTTTATGGTTTCTACCCATTTCTTTGGCAGTGGATACAGATATTCTAATGATTTCTGATGCATAGTTGTCTGATGACAGTATACAGATCTAGAGTGAATAATAGAATTATTTTATGATGACAGTATACAGATCTAGAGTGAATAATAGAATTATTTTGTCACTTTCCTTGGCAGGTAGACACATAGTGATTACTTTTCCAGCGTCTGTTATGCTTTCACTTAACTCTTTCCCTCATACGACAATTCTGCAGCAGACGACTTTTCAAAAAATAGAAAATCTCGATAATTGAATGAATAACCTAAGACTAAAAGTGGAAAACATTGTGGCAAAAGTAGAAATTGCTTGTTTTGAGCAATTTCTTCTTTTGTCACTATGTTTTCAAAAAGCTGTCTGCTGTAGAGGCGTCAGAAAGTGTCTATATGAGGGAAAGGGTTAATAACATATTTGCAACCAATATATGTGTTTCTTTGACCACTCTTGTTGCTCTGATCGCTTTCCCACATACAACAATTATTATCCCCCGCTTTTTCGAAGAAAAAAAGGGGGGTTATTAATTTCGGTTTGTCCGTCCGTCCGTCTGTCTGTCCGTCCGTCACACTTCGTTTCCGTGCAATAACTGCCGCAAATGTGAACAGTTTCTTTTCAAACTTGGTAACAAGGTTAAATGCCTTAACGGCTAGGCCAAGTTCGAATATCACTTTCGGCGGACTTTATTTGGTGGAGTTATGGCCCCTTATTTAACAAAATATGTTGTTTCTTGCCGTTTCCGTGCAATAACTGCCACAAATGTGAACCTTTTTTTTTCAAACTTGGTAACAACGTTAAATGCCTTAAGGGCTAGGCCAAGTTCGAATATGACTTTCGGCGGACTTTATTTGGTGGAGTTATGGCCCCTTATTTAACAAAATATGTTGTTTCTTGCCGTTTCCGTGCAATAACTGCCACAAATGTGAACCTTTTTTTTTCAAACTTGGTAACAACGTTAAATGCCTTAAGGGCTAGGCCAAGTTCGAATATCACTTTCGGCGGACTTTATTCAGTGGAGTTATGGCCCCTTATTTAACAAAAAATGTCGTTTCTTGCTGTTTCCGTGCAATAACTGCCACAAATGTGAACCTTTTTTTTTCAAACTTGGTAACAACGTTAAATGCCTTAAGGGCTAGGCCAAGTTCGAATATCACTTTCGGCGGACTTTATTCGGTGGAGTTATGGCCCCTTATTTAACAAAAAATGTCGTTTCTTGCTGTTTCCGTGCAATAACTGCCACAAATGTGAACCTTTTTTTTTCAAACTTGGTAACAAGGTTAAATGCCTTAAGGGCTAGGCCAAGTTCGAATATCACTTTCGGCAGACTTTATTTGGTGGAGTTATGGCCCCTTATTTAACAAAATATGTCGTTTCTTGCTGTTTCCGTGCAATAACTGCCACAGATGTGAACCTTTTTTTTTCAAACTTGGTAACAAGGTTAAATGCCTTAAGGGCTAGGCCAACTTCGATCGTCACTTTCGGCAGACTTTATTTGGTGGAGTTATGGCCCCTTATTTAACAAAATATGTCGTTTCTTGCTGTTTCCGTGCAATAACTGCCACAGATGTGAACCTTTTTTTTTCAAACTTGGTAACAAGGTTAAATGCCTTAAGGGCTAGGCCAACTTCGATCGTCACTTTCGGCAGACTTTATTTGGTGGAGTTATGGCCCCTTATTTAACAAAAAATGTCGTTTCTTGCCGTTTCCGTGCAATAACTGCCACAAATGTGAACCTTTTTTTATACAACCGTTTTATTATGGTATGGTCATGTCCCTTCCTCCCTCCGTCCGTCCCTCCCTCCGTCCGTCCGTTCGGGTTTTCCGCACTTTTTTCCTACATACTTTGAGCTATTGAGGTGAAATTTTGTATAACGCTTTCTAGTGATGTGTCACAGATCAAGTTCATATTTCCTGGGATTTCGTCAATTTTTGAATGAGTTATGCCCCTTTTTGGACTTAGAATATTTGTTTTCTGCATTTTTTTCTACATGCTTTCATGTATTACGCTGAAATTTTGTATATGGCTTTGTGGTCATGTGCCATAGATCAAATTCACGTTTCTTCAGATTTCGTCAATTTCTGCATGAGTTATGCCCCTTTTTGGGGTTGGAATAATGTTTTTTCACATTTTTTTCCTACATGCTTTGAGGTATTCAGCTGTATTTTTGTATACTGCTTTGTTGTCAATTCATTCCTGAACAACTTTATTAACTTTTTACAAACAAACAATATATCAAAACAAGAGGAAACTTACAAAGATGTTCCTGACGGGCGTATTATGTACCGTTTGCTGTACTCTTGTTTTCAAACTTGGTAACAAGATTAAATGCCTTAACATGTTTAAACCTAACCTCAACATTTTCCTACAATATTTCCTCCAAGCGGGGGATAGAAATTTCATGAATTTGCTTGTTTTGCATCGGATGAGTTTGAAAACATCTTGGCAAAAATATAGAAAATCTTCATGAATGAAAGAAGAAGTTGTCACAAGAGTTGACATTTGAGCAATTTCTCTTTTTGCCACAATGTTTTCAAAAGTTGTCTGTTTCAGAGGCATCTGTATGTGGGAAATGGATATTTTTAATTTCAAAGTACAAAATATCTGATTGGCTGAATCATACTGGATTTACTTGTACTGTCTTTCAGCATATGGACACATTCAATAAGATGTACGGCGGGGACTACGGTGGTGGAAACAAGAAAGGGCCTAACCTTCGTAAATTAAATTTGAATAGTATCATTCACAATCCACAGCAAACGGTAAGTTAAATCCTGATTTCTCTTTTTTAGTGATTTGTGGTATTAACCCTTTCCCACACAACAATCTGCAGCAGACAGAAAACATCTAGGCAATTATTCAGAAAATCTCTATAAATGATGTTAAAACGATTGAAATAAAGTTAAAGGAGAAATTGCTCATGATGAGCAATTTTTGCCTAATGCCACAATATATTCAAAAGTTGCCTGCTGAAAAGGGGTCAAAAAGTGTCTACATGTCGTGAAAGGTTAACCCTTTCCCTCATATAGACGCTTTCTGACGCCTCTGCAGCAGATGGCTTTTTGAAAACATAGTGACAAAAGAAGAAATTGCACAGAACGTGCAATTTCTCCTTTTGCCACAATGTTTTCCACTTTTAGTCATAGGTTATCCATTCAGTTATGGAGATTTTCTATTTTTGGACAAAATACGTTCAAAGTCGTCTGCTGCAGAATTGTTGTATGAGGGAAAGGGTTAACCCATTACCACATGCAGACTCATTTTGACTCATCTACAGCAGATGACTTTTGCAACAATATGTTCAACTCCATACAGTAATTATACCTTTGTATAAAGATATTTTCCTCTTTGTTTTGCTTCAATATTTTAAAAGATGTCTTTTGCAGATGTGTTGTATGTGGGAAAGAGATAATTGTTTTACTCTATATGATAAAAAACAAATGAAGTGTCTTGTTTGAAAATTTAGGTGGAAATAAAGGTAACATAAAACTTTGAATAGTATCAGTTACACAAAACTTGTTTTGTTACATATTACAGATCTTAAATTCTTTTTTGGTAATTCAATGCATGGAAAGGAATATTTAGTTGTGTTAATCCTTTCCCACGTGCAACAAATCTGCTGCAAATGACTTTTGTAGGGGGAAAAAAGGGGAAGGGGAACATTTCGTGAAATGAAAGTATAATTATTGAATAGAGTTGAAAACATAATGGCAAGTCATGATGACCAATTTCTCCTTTTGTAAAAATGTTTTCAATGCTATTCAATAATTGTATTATTATTTATAGAGATATACCATAATTTTAGATGTTTTCAAAAATATCTGCTGCAGATTTGTCGTATTTGGGAAAAGGGTTAAATAATGAACATTATGATAGATTGAAAAGTCCTTTGCAGCAATATTACCACTTTCCCGCATACAACAAATCTACAAATCTGCAGCAGACGACTTTTGTCAAAATTATGGAAAATATCTATAAATGGAAGAAAAATTATTGAATAAAGTTGAAAACATTGTGGCAAAAGAAGAAATTTGTCATTAGAGCAATTTCCTAGTTTTCCACAAGGTTTTCAAAATTCGTCTGCTGCCGACGGGTCAGAAAGCATTGTCATGTGAGAAGAGGCTTATTTAAAACAATTATTCAGGGCAGTTTAGTGAGTATTAGTTTTTGTCTAATTTTCTACTATTGACTATGTGGACGCAGAGGTCCAAACTTAACTTAGTATTCTGTAGTAAAGTAAGAACTTGTATAAGTTAATGTCAAACTTTCTATTATTGACTATGTGGACGCAGAGGTCCAAACTTAACTTAGTATTCTGTAGTAAAGTAAGAACTTGTATAAGTTAATGTCAAACTTTCTACTATTGCCTATAGGGACGCAGAGGACCGACTGAATTTAGTATTCTGTAGTAAAGTAAGAACTATCAGATGTATATTTATATCGTCTTTAAACAGAGCCTTATTTGTTTGTTTTTCTTATTAACCACTTACCTGATATGATATCTTTAAAGAGCCATTTGCTTTAATAATGTATGGATGAAATTGAAATAAAAAATGTTTTTAATGAGTTGAAAACATTACGTGAATAGAAGAAATTGTTCATCTTTACAATATTCTCCTTTAACTGCAATGTTTTTAAAATTGTTCATCTACTGATGCATCAGAAGTTGTCTGAAGCAGGTAAATGGTTAAATATTCTGGTTCTTTGACGACCTTACTTGTAAATGGAAATTTGATGGAAATGGCATATGTACCATTCTTTTATACTCACTCCAAACCCCAATATGTAAGGCAAAATGCACATGCAGACCCATTTTGACAAATATGCGGCAGATGACTTTTGAAAACACTGTGGCAAAAGGAGAAATTGGTCATAGTGAGCAGTTTCAACTTTTTCAAATTGTTTTTAAACTATTTCATAATTAAACTTTCATTGCCTTATTGTTTGTCTAGATCTTTTCCAAGTTGTCTTCTGCAGATTATCTGTATGTGGTAAAGAGTAATTAAAATAAGAGTTAAAAACAGTGTGAGAAAAGGAGAACTATTCCATTACAGGATAGGCTTTCAGGTCAAAGTTTCAGATGATGTGAACTGATCACTTTTGTTGTTCACCATTTTGTCAACCCTTTCCTCTGAATAAACACCATTTTGACACATCCTTCAGCTTTAGAGAATAACCCTTTCTCACATACAACAAATCGGCAGCAGTCGACTTTTGAAAATTGTGGACAAAAATATGGAAAATCCATATAAATGAGGCTATATTTACTGAAAAAGTTGCAAACATTGTGGAAAAAGGAAAAACTGCTTGTTTTGAGCAATTTCTTCTTTTGTCACAATGTTTTCAAAAGTCGTCTGCTGCTGAAGCGTCAGAAAGCATCTATATGTGGGAAAGGGATACTATTGTGGTAAATAGTTGACACTGGACACCTGAATATGCTACCTGGATCAATCCATTAAAAAATAAATATATGATACCTTTATGAATGTTTAACTGCCTAGTGCTGTAGTGGTAAAGTGTCCGCCTTCACGGGTTTGATCCCCTATTGGGTCATACCAAAGACTTTCAACAAGGGTGTAACCAGAGAAAGATTTTTTATACACACTATCCTGTTTTTTTTACAATTTACAGTGTTTAGGACGTGGAATTTTCTATACGCACATGCACATTGTTGAGAGCGGCATTAAACAACAAACAATCGATCAATCAATTTAAATGTTTGTTAAGTATTTGGAGTAACTTGTTTACCTGTTGTTAGTGAAAGGTGATAATGTACCTTCCTGAAAGTCCGTTAACCCTTCCCCTCATACGACAAATCTGCAGCAGACGACTTTGAACATATTTTGTCAAAAGATAGAAAATCTCTATAATTGGATAACCTATGACTTAAAGTGGAAAACATTGTGGCAAAAGGAGAAATTGCTCGTTTTGAGCAATTTCTTCTTTTGTCACTATGTTTTCAAAAAGCTGTCTGCTGCAGCCAACATACAGACACTTTCCGGCGCAACTACAGCAGATGACTTTCAAAAAAATGATGAGCAATTTCTCCTTTTGCCACAATTATTTCAATCTTATTCAATTTTTGTTCTTTCATTTATAAAGTTTCCATATTTTTGATTAGATGTTTTTAAAGTCGTCATACAACAAATCTACAGCAGACGCGGTAGTTAACATCTAGTCAAAACACGGAAAATCTATAAATGAAGAAAAAAATACTGAAAAAAGTTGAAAACATTGTGGCAAAAGGAAAAATTGCTCATTTTGAGCAATTTCTTCTTTTGTCACAATGTTCTCAAAATCGTCTGCTGTAGAGGCATCAGAAAGCGCCTATATGTGGGAAGGGGTTAAGATCAGTACCTATTTTAGGATGCAATAGTCATAGTTACATAATACAGGTGTCCATCTTCAATTATCTACTGTGATACATTGTACTACAGCAGGCATTTCCTCTTTCCTTACTATTTATTTCCAGAGTTTTACCTGTATTTTTTAGATGTTTTGAACTGATTATTTTATTAATGCTCTATGAAAACAAAACTAACTATTATTATTACATGTTTGGAAACAGTCCTGCCATCCCTTTCTTGCTATAGAATCCAAATAGATACTCCTGTACAATAACTTCTTTAACCCCAATTTCCCACATACAACAAATTTACAGCAGACGGCTTTGAAATAACCAGGCAAAAATGTGAAAAATCTCAATGAAAGTATAATTTAATAGAATTGAATACTTTGTAGCTTAAAGTGAAATTTGCTCATCATGAAAAACTATTTCTCCTTTTGCCTCAATGTTTTACCAAAGTCATCTGCTGCAGAAGCATAAGAAAGCTTTCATATGTGGGAAAGGTTTAAACCGTCTGTGGCAAATTAGCTTAAAAGGCAGAGCCAGATCAGACAGCAGATATGAAGGCTGATCATGAATCTACCAAACTTCTTTCAAACTAATATTGAGAAGGTCGTCATCTTTATTAGGATTCAGGTTGGTCAGAATACACGCTTGTGTGACCCCTTTCCCACATACAACAATTCTGCAGCAGACAACTTTGAAAACATGCCCTAACAAAATTGGAAACTCCCTTTAAAGGAAAGTACAATTGAATAGAGTTGAAAACATGTTGACAAAAGGAGAAATTGCTCGTTTGAGCAATTTCTTCTTTTGTCTACATGTTTTCAAAAAGCTGTCTGCTGCAGAGGCTTCAGAAAGTGTCTATATGAGGGAAAGGGTTAATGTCCATGTTGCCACACTAGATATAGAGAACCCGTAACCTTTTCCAGCTTGCAGTTCTATTCTGATGCCCATGAAGCAGACAACTTTTGAAATAATTCCTCAAACCTAACCCTTTCCCACATAATATGGCAAATCTTCAGCAGAAGACATTGAATAACATATGGCAAATCTGCAGAAGAAGACATTGAATAATCTATGGCAAATCTGCAGCAGACGACATTGAATAACATATGGCAAAACTTCAGCAGAAGACACTGGAAATGTCTACACAAAAATACTGAAAATCCCTATATATAAGTAGGTAGATTTATTGCAAAGAGTTGGAAATGTTGTAGCAAAAGGACCTCATGCTAAAACCTTGCCTGCTTGCAGATGCATCAAAAAAGCGTCTGCAGGTTTGAAAGGGGTCAGAGCTCTAAGTAAAGAGCATTTTTCAAATTCTAAAACCCTTTTTTGAAACTCAAATCCTTTGTTGTGGGTACTCTAAAAATTGTCTCAGTAAGACGGATTTTTCGAGTAGCCACAATATTGGGTTTGGTTGAGTGGTAAGAGAAATATTTGTGGGAAAAGACAACAAGGTTACTCCTACTTATTTAGTCTTCTGATAATATATCCTTTTGTTGTTTAAATAGAATGGATATTACAACAAAGTTCTGGTAGAAGGCAATAATTACTTTGATGACCCAGATGATTACTTTGATCATTTCAAACCACGTATAACGATAAACAGTACACATCAAAATCTCTATGAATATCCCGACGGAAATATAAAGGTATCCGCTAGTGACTAAAGCATGGCGTTTCTTACAAGCGTTAGTCATTTACATGTAACTAATAGAATGTTGTTGCTTTTTAAGTATAATACTAGATTCAATGTACAGAAAGCCAGATTTATGTGTAAATAATAGAATTTTGATGCTTTTTAATCATAATACTAGATTCAGTGTACAGAAAGCCAGAATTAGTGTACAGGTATATTAACCCTTTCCCTCATACAACAATTCTGCAGCAGACGACTTTGAACATATTTTGTCAAAAAATGGAAAATCTCTAATTGAATGGATAACCTATGACCAAAAGTGGAAAACATTGTGGCGAAAGGAGAAATTGCTTGTTTTGAGCAATTTCTACTTTTGTTACTATGTTTTCAAAAAGCTGTCTGCTACAGAGGGGTCAGAAAGCGTCTATATGAGGGAAAGGGTTAAAACTTGTTTAGTTCATGTCAGCCCTGGGTTCAATAAACATTGTACCATACTGAATTGGGTTTCTGTGAAAACTAACTGTTGGTTTTAGTTTATTGTAGTACAGTTGCAGTTTCTAAAGAATGCAGCCCGAATTTAACCCTTTTGGCGCCAATGGCAATATTGAGGTTTCTGCAAAAAATACAAATTCAGGTGAGTCAGCTCGAGACGAGCTGTCTCATCTGAAATTGGCTTTATTTATATTTTAGTTATAAAAATAGTCCAAAACTCTTTATACATGAAAAACGAACAAGGAAACGTTTACTTTATGAAATTCAGAGCTGAAGGGGTAAAGATTTTTGCATTTTTTGAACAATCACAAAGATATGAGATATACAAGAAAACTAATATTGTGGACTCTGCATAAAGTATCGACCCAGATCAGCTTAAGCAGGCACGCTTTTTGCCTTCTGTGGATATTCCGATTATGCCCCCTTTGAAGATGAGGGGTATATTGCTAAAAATTTGCACATGTCTGTCGGTCAGTCCGTCTGAAGACCAAAGCTTGTCCGAGTGATAACTCAACAATGCCTGGACCTATGGTCCTCAAACTTGACTTGGGGGTTGGGCCTGACCAGTAGATGAATCCTTTTTATTTTGAGGTTATTGGGTCAAAGGTCAAGGTCACAGTGACCTTGAACACAAAAACCCTTTTTAAGCTTGTCTGAGTGATAACTCAACAATGCCTGGACCTATGGTCCTCAAACTTGACTTGAAGGTTGGGCCTGGCCAGTAGATGAACCCTATTTATTTTGAGGTCATTGCGTTAAAGGTCAAGGTCACAGTGACCTTTAACACAAAAACCCTTGTTAAGCTTGTCTGAGTGATAACTCAACAATGCCTGGACCTATGGTCCTCAAACTTGACTTGGAGGTTGGGCCTGACCAGTAGATGAACCCTATCTATTTTGAGGTCATTGGGTCAAAGGTCAAGGTCACAGTGACCTTGAACACAAAAACCATTGTTAAGCTAGTCTGAGTGATAACTCAACAATGCCTGGACCTGGAGGATACATAATATCTGCAAATATCAGTCATCATCAAAATGGGATTAAGAACTGTACCTACCATCCTCAAACTTTGAATGAACATTGTTCATAATCTTAAAACTGACTCATAGACATCCAATGTGAAATGACAAATCAACTGGCATTTCGGTCCATGCAAATTTTACTCAATTGTCCTAATTTTCCTGACAACATGGCGCTCAGGAGGGGCATAATGTTTGACAAACATCTCTTGTTACACTTAACCTCTACCCCCTGAAACGGAATGTGTCTGCCCGGATTAGCCTGGGCGGACTGAGACGATACGTTACGCAGAGTCCATCATGTTGGTTTTCTCATTGAACTGTTCATATGTCAATGATATTTTGATGAACTTATTTCATTTTACATCATTACTTGCCCTCAAAAACCGATAATGTGGGTACTCTAAATGCATGAGGTAATAAGTTTAATAAGTTCTAGATGTATGTTGTATTTTTTCATGCTAACTTTCTTTTAGCTCACCTGTGCACAAAGTGCAAGGTGAGCTATTGTGATCACATTTTGTCCGGCGTTAACACTCTACAGGCTACATTTTGCATCCAATCTTCATGAAAGTTCATCAGAACATTCATCTCCATCAAATCTTGGACAAGTTCGAAACTGGGCCATGTGAGGTCAAAACTACGTCACTAGGTCAAATTGAAGGGAAATCTTGTTAACACTCTGGAGGCCACATTTTCAACTTGAGCATGTTTAAACTTTGTCAGAATGTTTGTCTTGATGATATGTAAGCCAAGTTCGAACATGGGTCATGTCTGGTCAAAAAGTAGGTCACTAGAGTCCGCAATTTTTGTCTTGAAAATTTCTAGGTCAAGTTCGAATTTGGGTCATATTGGGTCAGAAACTAGGTCATTAGGCCAAATTGAAGGAAAATCTTTTTAACTCTGTAGAAGACGCATCTAAATGATAGCTAAGCCAATTTCGAATATGGGTCATGTAGGGTCAAAATCTAGGTCACTAGACCAAATTGAAGGAAAATCTTGATAACACTTTGGAGGCCGCATTTTTTGCTTCACCAGCTTGAAATTTTGTCAGAATGTTTGTCTGAATTATATCTAGGTCGAATTCAAATATGGATCATATTGGGTAAATAAAGGAAAATATTGTTCAAACTCCGGAGGCCGCATTTTTACTTTGAGCAAGTTGAAACTTTGTCAGAATGTTGTCTTGATGATATCTAGTACATATCTAGTCCATATTGGAATATGGGTCATATCAGGTGAAAAAATATAGGCCAAATGAATTTATTTATTTTTTTATTTACTGGGGTTTTACGCCGCTTTTAACATTATTTCAGTTATATCACGGCGACAGTTCACTTATTCATGATCCCTGGGTAAACAAACCAGTACTAGGCTAGAAAATGTGCCTTGCACCATGACCGAGATG
Organism: Serripes groenlandicus; assembly: GCA_031761405.1. Classification (NCBI taxonomy): domain Eukaryota; kingdom Metazoa; phylum Mollusca; class Bivalvia; order Cardiida; family Cardiidae; genus Serripes; species Serripes groenlandicus. The sequence goes on from JASEVX010000003.1 coordinate 142,287,825, forward strand.
CCGGGACTGGGGATCGAACCCGGGACAACCGGTTTCGAAATCCCCGACGCTAAAGGCCAAATGAAGGAAAAAATCTTGTTAACACTGTGGAGGCTGCATTCAGAATAATTGTCTTGATTTGTTTTGCATTGCAGTACATTGTATAATTATGGTGAGCGAACTAGGGCCATTATGGCCCTCTTGTTATGTTATTGCTGTGTACCAAAAAAAAACAATGAAAACACATTTAACTCCTTTCTTGATGCAAGTGACTTTGGCGTCTGAGAATGTTGTTGAAAAAGAAGAAATAAGTAATTTCTTCTTTTATTCACACAATATTTTCATCTCTGTTTAATACTTAGGTTTCAATTTTCCAGATATTTTCAAATATCAACGTCTCTTAACATATTGTATCAGTTTAACCCTTTCCCACATACAACAACTCTGCAGCAGACGACTTTGAAAACATACCCGAAATTGTTTGGGAACTCCCTTTAAATGAAAGTACAATAATTGAATAGAGTTGAACACATTGGGACAAAAGGTAAAATTGCTTGTTTTGAGCAATTTCTTCTTTTGTCGCCATGATTTCAAAAAGTCATCTGCTTCAGAGGCATCAGAAAGCATTTATATGAGGGAAAGGGTTAAATGTTGATCCTTCCTCACTTGCACCAAATATGCAGCAAAGGGCTTTAATAACATTTTTGCATATTTTTTAAAATCTCTATTAATGAAAAAAAAATGAAACCATTGTAGCCAAAGTGTTGCAGATGCATCAAACTGCATAATATTATGCAAGTGGGAGAACTTCATACTTTTACTACAATGTTTTCATAAGTCACTTTCTTCAGACCAATCAAAATGCAGCTATTTTTTGGAAAGGATTTAACTTTTGGAATGAAGAAGTCGATGCTACTAAGGCTTTGAAATTGTTTTGAACCTTTCCCACATATAGACACTTTCTGATGCCTCTGCAAAAGACAACTTAAAAAAACATTGTGACAAAAGGAAAAATTGTTCAAGACCAGCAATTTCTCCTGTTGTCATAATTGTTCAACTTTTTTCAGTAACAATACCTTCGTTTATAGATATTCTTTTTGTTTTTGCCTGGCTTTTTCAGGGTCATCAGCTACATGTTTGTTGTTTATAAATAGAAATGGTTAAAATTGCTTGCAGTTTTATATACATGTAACTATTTTTATGTACATTTTCGGCTCTACATAAAGCATTTTCATACAAACACTTCTAGAAAGAAGCACAATTTATTTACCAATGAACAGTTCAATCAAGACATCTTATTATCTTTTTAATTCAAACTGTCATTTAAGGTAGAGTGATACATATTTGCTGCCAAATATAGATAACTTTTAATATGTCTTCACAGCTGACAACTGATTTATAAATTGTGGGTAAAAGATAATTTATTCTCTTACCACAATGTTTTCAACTCTGTCTTAACCCTTTCCCACCTATAGACACATTTTGACGCATGTGCAGCAGACGACTTTTGAAGACATCGTGACAAAAGGAGAAATTGCTCAATTTCTCCTTTTGCCATAATGTTTTCAACTTTTTTCAGTAATTGTACCTACAATTATAGAGATTTTCCATAATTTTGAGTAGACATTTTCAAAGTCGTCTGGTGCAGATTTGTTGTATGTGGAAAACGGTTGAAGTCTATTTCAGTTAAGCAGTTGTTATATCCCCTTGCCAGCACATGCACATCATTCTGAAAAAAAACTTTATCAGGTCCGGATTAACTTCAAATCATGAACACTTTCCAACATGTATAAACATCGGCAGCAGATAACTTTTGAAAACAATTTGACAAACGAAGAAATTGCTCAGGATGAGCACTTTCTCCATTGGCAACAATATTTACAACTGTTTTCAATAATTCAACTATTACTTATATAAATATATCCTATTTTTTCCACAATGATTTCAAAGCCATCTGCGGCAGGTTTGTTGTATGTGGGATAGGGTTAACCCTTTCCCTCATATAGACGCTTTCTGACGCCTCTGCAGCAGACAGCCTTTTGAAAACATAGTGACAAAAGAAGAAATTGCTCAAAACGAGCAATTTCTCCTTTTGCCACAATGTTTTCCTCTTTTAGTCATAGGTTATCCATTCAATTATAGAGATTTTCCATTTTTTGACAACATATGTTTAAAGTCGTCTGCTGCAGAATTATCGTATGAGGGAAAGGGTTAACAGTGAAATGTGTGTTCTCCGATTTATAGTATATAACGATTTATAGTATATAATGATTTATGGTATATAATGATTTATGGTATATAACGATTTATAGTATATAATGATTTATAGTATATAACGATGTATAGTATATAACGATTTATAGTATATAATGATTTATAGTATATAACGGGAAAATGTTGTTATTAATCAATGTGTTGTTATCTATTTTCAGATGACCTATTCAGGAAGAGCGCCATATGCTGAACATGGGAGCTACTAGATCTTCACCATAAAGAGACCACCTTTTAGGATTAGCAATAACTTATTTATACATTTAGGTTTTCTCACTCTCATTGATAATGTAAAGTTATTCATATCAGACAGTCTGATCTTATTATGTACATGTTTTGAACTGTTGGCGTCACACTCTTACCATTATGTAATCAGTCTCGGCACTTTTGGTATCTCTTTTCAAAATAGACCTGAATTAAATTGCAGTCTGTTATAGTTTCTTAACATAGATGTTAAAAAAAGTTTTGATAACTGAGATGTTAAACAAAAAAAAGAGTATCTGAATGTGCTAAGCCTCTTACTACATCTATGTTGAGTTAAAAACTTGACAGAATAGCAAACACTTAACAAGAGTAATTCTACTGCACAATTTTCACATTATAAGATTATTAAATTTATGTTTCAACTGTGTATGAGACGGGGGAAGAATGCTTACTGTCTCTGTCATTTTGGTTTATACCTCTTATATTTGTATAGCTTTGTTATTGGATTTTATTAAAAATGATTCTCATTAAAGACAATTGTGTATTCTTGCTCCTTTTCTCAGATAATGTTAATCTTTAGCTGTGTTCCACATACAGATGCTTTTAGATGTGTATGCAGCATATGACTTTTGAAAGCATTGTGGCAAAAAGAAAAAATGTTCATAATGAGCAATTTTCTTCTTTTGCCACAATGTTTTCAAAGAATTTCAATAATTATTTCTTTCACTTAGACAGAGTTCCCATACTTTTGTCTAAGTGTTTTCAAAGTCGGCTGCTGCAGATTTGATGTATGTGGGAAGGAGTTAACTGATTACTTTTAACATGATATTTTGTTTAAGTCATCTGCTTTGTAAACAATTGACACTGCCTGTAGAAGTGGGAGTACCTTTTTGATGCAGAGTTGTAAAACGTTATTGGCTAAAGGAAATGCTCATTTTGAACAATAACTTCTTTTCCCACAATGTTTTCAAATGGTTTCTGTATCAGATAATTGGTTAACCCATGAAATGATTTGTGGATTAATAATATCCACTTTCTTTTAACCCTTTCCCACATGCAGATGTATTTCGATGTATCTGCAGTATTGCAAACAAGTTTAGAAATCAATTCAATATATTTATATAGAGTTTTACATATATTCTGTCTGCCTGTGTTTGAATATTTCTGCTGAAGATTGTTTGTATGTAAAAAAGGGTTAAACCTGATATCTCTATAAACCAAGACTTTTTATTTCATATATCTGTTGGCTAGTTGGTTATATTTCAATTATCCTATTTTCGGTTTTCGGGAATGTTTAGATTCCAGCATGAGTAATGAAGTGTCTCTGCCTCCATTATACAAGAGATGTCTCAAGTACTGTTAAGGATTGATTAACTTGCACAGTTCATTTTTGAAAATTAGCCAAATTAAAGCCAATACTTAATCCTTTCCCACATACGACAATTCTGCAGCAGACGACTGAACATATTTTGTCAAAAAGTGGAAATCTCTTTAATTGAATGGATAACCTATGACTTAAAGTTGAAAACATTGTGGCAATAGGAGAAATTGCTCGTTTTGAGCAATTTCTTATTTTGTCGCTATGTTTTCAAAAAGCCCTCTGCTGCAAAGGCATCAGAAAGTGTTTATATGTGGGAAAGGGTTAAGGATTGATTAACTTGCACAGTTCATTTTTGAAAATTAGCCAATACTTAATACAATTTGAATGAAAAGAAACAAAATTCAACTCACAAGAAATGAAACATGGCATAAACAAGATTCTGTAATATTGTTCTGGTGATTAACATGGCATTGAAGTACATTTTAAAAAAGACCGAGGGATGATGTATGATATGAATTGTTATATTGTATTAATTAAGACTAAAGCATTGTCTGTGATAATTTACATGAATAAAATATTTGTATGTCCTCCATTCATCATTAATCTTGTATCACAATCAGACCACAGAGCCTTAATCTTTCTTTTCAAAATACCCTAAGGCCTCCTGAAACCAAAACTCAACAAAAATCTCTCGCTTTACACTTACATATTACATGCAGACAAACTTGTTTTCATCTGCAGCGGACCTTTTTAACCCTTTCCCTCATACGGCAATTCTGCAGCAGACGACTTTGAACTTATTTTTTCAAAACATAGAAAATCTCCATAGTTGAATGGATAACCAATGACAAAAAGTGGAAAACATTGTGGCAAAAGGAGAAATTGCACGTTTTGTGCAATTTCTTCTTTTGTCACTATGTTTTCAAAAAGCCGTCTGCTGCAGAGGCGTCTATATGAGGGAAAGGGTTAAATATAGTTGAAACATTGTCATAAGAATATGGAAACTCATTGAATAGAGTTGAAGACTTTGTGTCAAAATGTTTTCAAAAGTTGTCTGCTGTAAATGTGTCACAATGAGTTTGCAGGTGGGAGAATGTTAAAAACAGAAGAATGAGGAAAAAGGAGAAATTTATCTTTTTTTTAAAGATCAACTCTTGCTGCAATAAAGTCCAAAGTTGTCTGCTGCAGAAGGCTTAAAATGCGTCTGCATGTAGGAAATGGTGGAGAAGATCAATTATTACCCTTTTCAGTTTTGTACAAATTCAGATATTTATGCAGGTTACATATTTTATATGAATTCCGTCCATGATACCAGATGTATACATGATCATGTTTATATATTTATATCATTTTCCTTATTAACCCTCTTTCGCATACAACAAATCTGCAGCAGACAACTTTCAACATATTTTGTCAAAAAATAGAAAATCTCTATAATTGAATGGATAACCTATGTCTAAAAGTGGAAAACATTGTGTCAAAAGGAGAAATTGCTTGTTTTGAGCAATTTCTTCTTTTGTTTTGAAAAAGCTGTCTGCTGCAGAGGCGTCAGAAAGCCTCTATATGCGGGAAAGGGTTAACCCTCTCTCGCATACAACAAATCTGCAGCAGACAACTTTAAACACATCTTGGTAATTATGTGAACAAAATCTCAATACATGGAAGAATATTTATTGAATAGCGATGAAATCATTGTGGAAACAGTTTTCTGCAGCAGATGTGTTAACATGCGTCTGCCTAGGGGAAAGGAGTTTTTGTATTGTATATTTTATTCTTTATAGTGTTAATTGTAAAACAGGTTAGAGGCAGAAATAATAAAAACTGTTTTACAATGACCACACAGTTGTTTTTGTTTGCCTGTGATAAAACAGATTTTGGTATCATTATTATTATGATCATTTTATCCCAAATTGTTCTGGTTTTTTGTTTTTTTGAGGGAAGAGGGATATTGTTGTGTTATCATTAAAGGAACATTTTCAAATTTTATTTTAAAGATATTTATTTTTATTTTGTACAGATATTTTTGTTTACATGACTTGTACCATAGTTGTAAATGCTTTTTTAACACTTCATAAAATGTTTGTCTCAAAGATCCATTCATCTCTTTCCTACTTACAATAAATCTACAGCAGACGACTTTGAATACAGAAAACGTCTATAAATGAAAGTAAAACAATTTACAAGAGTTGAAAACGTTGTGGCAAATGGAGAAATTATTCATCAATATCAATTTCTTTTTTTTCAACAATGTTTACAAAAGTCATCTACTGCACAAGCATCAAAATGCATCTATATTTGGGAAAGGGTTAAATAGCTTGGTTATCAACAGGCCATTGTTTTCCATTAAAACAATGGAAGAGCTCAAATTTAAATCGGGAGATGGATTTTTTTCAAGAAATAAGAATAGCAGATTGATTAATGAAATATTTATGAGCTGTCCGAAATTTACTTGATAATCAATTGGAGACGGCTATTTGAAAACATAGTGACAAAAGAAGAAATTGCACAAAACGTGCAATTTCTCCTTATGACACAATGTTTTCCACTTTTAGTCATAGGTTATCCATTCAATTATAGAGATTTTCTATTTTTTGACAAAATATGTTCAAAGTCGTCTGCTGCAGAATTGTCATTTGAGGGAAAGGGTTAATGAAATATTTATGAGCTGTCCGAAATTTACTTGATAATCAATTACTAAGGGTTTCACAAAGTTGTTTATCTATAACTGTTTATTGTTTCATTAGGTCATAATGAGCAATGTCTCCACAGTATTTATGGAGACATTGGAAGGAAAATGAAGATAACAAATCTTTCTTAACCCTTTCCCTCATAGGACAATTCTGCAGCAGACGACTTTGAACGTATTTTGTCAAAACATAGAAAATCTCCATAATCAAATGGATAACCTATGACAAAAAGTGGAAAACATTGTGGCAAAAGGAGAAATTGCACGTTCTGTGCAATTTCTTCTTTAAAATGTCACTATGTTTTCAAAAAGCCGTCTGCTGCAGAGGCGTCAGAAAGCGTCTATATGAGGGAAATTATGTACTATTTATATTGGGTATTGCTTCCAGTTGAACTTTTTTATCAGATATTTTATAGATATATATAAATTTTAAGTATGAATGATTGTTTTTTCATTTTTTCATATTTTTCATTGCATTATAATAATCGTGTATCAATAACACTCCCATTTAGATTTCCTTCCTCCATGTAAATACAATCTCAATATTCCCACACTGCTCTCAATCTGTGAACCCTTTCTCACATATATCACATTTAACAAACAAAAACAAGTCTAGGCAAACATACAGAAACACTAGATACATGAAAATGGTGTTGTCATTGAAAATATCTAGTCAAAAGTAGAGCTTGCTCATTATGAGTAATTTTAGCTTTTGTCAGAATCTTTTCAAAAGTCATCTGCTGTCTGCATGTGAGACAGATTTAAGCCTTAAAAACAAAGCCATACACCATACCATTTTAAACATAAACAGCACTGTTTACATTATAAGATATTTTGTTACCTACAGCTAAGAGCACAGACACGCATATTTGGAGTGTGAATTTATAATCTTACTTGAATGATTATTTTCACTATAGCCATTGTGTTCTTTCCTCATACTTTCATTCTGTAAGAGTTTGTACATTTGCATGCACGTAGTTACATAAGGAATATCATTTGTGGGATATATGGCATTAATATCAATCATTCAAAAACCTGTCTCTCACTCTCTGCTTAAGTTATTGGTGTATTTCTTTTATTCATAATAAATCTTAAGCCAGTGTACATTAACTTTCACTGTGGTGAAATGTTTTCTATTTCCTTTCAACAGATAAGTGCCAGGATATTTGTAATTTAACCCTCTCCCACATACAAAAAGAAAGTAGTAGACCTAGACATGTGAACAAACAATTATTGAATAAAATTGAAATCATTGTGGCAAAACCAATATGAGTTGGGCTACATGAGGTAAATAACGTAAAACCCCCATCTACTTCTGTATGTTGGAAAGGGTTAATTATAAAGCATTTGAAGAAGTATATACATTCTTAGAAATATGATTTTTCTGTTTCTTTGAATATTTATTTTGAAATTATATCTTTAAATAGATACATTTTTAAGTATTTTTCTAACTTTGGTTATTAAATTTTCTATTTCTACCATATCTTTAACCTTTTCTCTCATACGACAGACTTTGAACATGTTTTGTTAAAAATTAGAAAATCTCGTCTGCATTAGAGGCGTCAGTAAGCGTCTATATGAGGGTTAAACTGTAGATGGATGAATGTTCTGATCTTTGCATGTATTCACTAACTGTTCTAAAACCTACGATAATTAAAATGCCATTGTTTAATATTCGCTTCACAAAAACGGCCGAAATTCATATTGGCAATACCACACTTTTGTAGGGAATCATAGGACTTTACAACATCATATTTGTTTAACCATTTCCCCAAAGCAAAAATTGCAGCAGCCGACTTTGAAAACATCTAGGCAAACATTTGGAAAATCTCTTTAAATGAGTTCAATTCTTAAATAGAGTTAAAAACATTGTGGCAAACGGAGAAATTGCTTGTCTTGAGCAATTTTCTTTTTTTCCACAATGTTTTCAAATGTTGTGTGCTGTCTGGAAGCGTATGTATTTGGGAGAAGGTTAGCTAATGATTTGTACCTTAAAAGTTGACTGGGAAGCTGACACTGATGGAACACCCTGCATGGTCTTGATGGGATATACTTACCAATAAACACATATTTGTCTGCCTTTTGTTTAACCTCAACACACGTTGATGCTTTAACCCTTTCCCACATAGCAGATTACTTTGAAAACATCTGGTTGAAAATATGAATACGGGTTAAATAGCTTCAGGGTGGTTAGTGAATGCTTGCCTTCATGCATGATCCATGCCTCGTGTATTATACCATTGTAGAGGGATATGGTTACAACCGTTGCAAATGTTATCGGTATGTTAATAAATGTATATGTTTTAGCAAATATTTTGTTCGTGTTTTTACTTTCTAGTTCCGTGACTCACTTTCTTCCAATATGTTTCCTCCATGTATAGTTTTATTGGATGATCTGTCTTGATCACTGGTACAAATGAATTTCCCTCTTCGGTTCTCAGGAGTTTGGGGTTGGTATAGCAACCGACTCGCTCGTGTCGAGATAAATGGACCAGTAGTACTGAAAACTAACCCAGTAGACACCGTTATAACTAATAAAAATTGTTGAAAGCGGCGTAAAACACCATAGAAACAAAAACATTAATTGGAAAATCTTAATATTAAGAGTTATTGTGTCGTCGCCTGTGTTGGCATGGTGACAAAATAGATCACTTCTCTGTCGGCTGCCCTGCTGTCTGTCTGTGTCACATTGTGACTAAATGGAGAGCGGCACGCTTTCCCCTTGAACACGAAGTCTTGTGACAGCACTTTTTGATGAAATGAGATATTGTTCACTACATGAGCCCATCAAAGGGTCAAAGTTGACTATTGTGAGCAGTGACCCAGTTCAGCCTGTGCATCTCACAGCATGATCAAATTATTTACACTGTTCACTTATTATTTAGACAGGATTGTTAGAAGCTTCTGTCATCTTGTGTAGATCCTGAGAAGACAGAGCCGATATACAGACTGTTCTTAACCTTCACTGTTAGATAATTGCCAACGTGTAGTGGTGCTAGTCACATACTCCATGATGTAGTGGTGCTAGTCACATACTCAATGATGTAGTGGTGCTAGTCACATACTCAATGATGTAGTGGTGCTAGTCACATACTCCATGATGTAGTGGTGCTAGTCACATACTCCATGATGTAGTGGTGCTAGTCACATACTCAATGATGTAGTGACAAGAGCGGGAGTTCAGGATTCGATCACTGGCCGGGGTTGTGAGTTCGAACCGCAGCTCGACCAACATTCTTCCCGACGTTTGACAAATTCTCTGCGTCATTCGTCTTCCACCAATGGGCTAACAGTCTTTGTGGAAAAGCAGCCAGTTGCTTAGGAAATATGTTTGTGTGGAGTACTGGTGTGAAAAGCCATGACACACATGAGTAGGTGAAATGTTGAAAATGGCGGTAAACCCCAATCAATCGATCGCCGGCCGAATCATATCAATGATTTTAAAAGTGGTAGTACAGTCGAACTTGCCCACACTATTAGGTTCCACCAATCGGTACCACGGCGAATGTTAGCTTCCTTCCTTGACGCTCAGGTATACCATTGCGACTGGTGCAAAGACGACGGGATACAACTGGACAGGTAGTGCTGCTGATTCATACAATATGATACCTTTCCCTTTCCCACATACATTAGATATGAAGCAGACGACTTTTAAAACATATTGGCAACAAAAAAAGTCCACAAATGAAAGATTATTTAGTAAATAGAGTAAAACATTCTGGCAAAAGGACAAATTGCTCATTATGAGCAATTTCTCCTGTTGCCAAAATGATTTCAAAAGACGTCTGCTGCAGAGGCGTCAGAAAGCGTCTATATGTCGGAAAGGGTACACATAACTGACACTCAAACTGATAAGATATCGTGTTAAAAGGGTGTAGGGGTTGATACATAGTGATTGCATGCAGTAATCTGGCAGACTGCATCAGATGATGTCTTACAGCGTATCGAAAAACACACTTTCCCCCAGTCCGTTTGCTCGCATGTGACACGAACTGTTTTATCGCCTAAATCATTATTTGAGTCGGGCCATACGAAAATCGACATTCAATGGTTTTGAATTTTTAACTACCACGGCCAAATTGTATATTTTGTACAGTCGTTCTGTAACAACATCTTTTCTTATTGAGCTTCTAAGAGGTTTGTATGATATGAACAGTCAGGGAATACACTGACCAGACTACGCGGCGGTGCACGCTGATCTGAATCTTCGTCATTCACCAACTTCTGAATGTCGAGTTTTCCTGTAACGTGACCCAGGGTGGCTTTTAATACCATTACCGCAAAACTCCCCATCGCCTTGTAAATGACGTGAACTTCACCTGACAAACGCTAGCATGCTTACCGGGTATTTGAAGGGCTATATTTGCACATTTGAAATAGACTCCTGTTAACCCTTTCCTCATATAGACGCTTTTTGACGCCCCTGCAGCAGATGACTTTTTGAAAACATAGTGACAAAAGAAAAAATTGCTCAAAACGAGCAATTTCTTCTTCTGCCACAATATTTTTCACTTTTAGTCTTAGGTTATCCATTTAAATACAGAGATTTTCTATTTTTTGACAAAATATGTTCTAAGTCGTCTGCTGCAGAATTGTCGTATGGGAGGAAAGGGTTAAACTGATATACTCCTGTCGTAACCATATACAGTCGAACCTGTGCTATAGACCACACTGGAGTATCAATTCCCTGTATATAGCGACCACACTGTAAATTTCCCAATTAACCACTTTCTGCGCATATGACCATGTATTTAAAGACCACCTGTGAACAGAGACCAGATTGTTCGCGTCCAATGGGTGGTCTTTAAACACAGGTTGAACTGTTCTCTAAATCCCTGCCTTATAATGTGTGCCTGGAAATGTGGCGGATTCTATTAACTCGAATATGTGATAATTCGAATAGTTCGTTGAGCTCGAAGCATTTATTTGAATGGATTTGTTTCTGTAAAATAATGAGGCAGCAGTTATGATTGCCCATACGAGCAATTATAATTGATGCTGGGATTTCAGGATAGGATTTCATTACTGGTTCGCTTTTCACAATAAACAACATAAACGAATGAGCCGTCCCGCGAGAAAACCAACATGCCGCGCAGGCTTACCCGGTAATACACTTTTCGCCTCCTGTGGATTTCCTGTTTCAGGAATCATTACACTACCCCCCTGAGATGGAATTTGATCCGGGTCGATACATTACGCATAGGCCGTACTGATGGTTTTCTCGCGGGACGGCTTAAATGACCAAGCTGAATTAAGAATAACTGCAACGATCACTCGAACACGTTGATAACTCGGGGTAATGTTAGAGTCCCTTTCTACTTCGACTTCTCACGAGACCTATGCAACGGTAACGGTGTCTAGTCATTTCGAATATGCTAACATTAAAAACCTAAGGTCAAGTAGCCTATGTCCCGCAATGGGTTTGTGCTTTCTTTGTTACATGCGATCTTTAGACACTTCTTCAAATGATGGTTTTTAGAAAAATGAGAAGTATCGAATTATGGCACTTCAAGTCTTCCCACACTTTTTTCTACTCCCTATCAAACATTGTAGCTTAATTTGTCTAGTTTTGAAAAATCCCCATGTCAGAACTCGCTCATCACGGGTCTCGAACCCAGCACCTTTAGTACAAGAGGCTGACGGTCTACCTCTGCACCACTGCCTTGTCAGCATATGTTAAAGGGTAACTAATTAGACTTACTCCATGCAAGAACTGAAGGTCTTTGGTTACACTTTTGCCTATAGAGACCCCTAACCCTCCAGTCGATACCCCTAGCATTCTGATATGCGTCTGACAAGACCGTGACATTTACAACAGTCCTGGGAAATTAGCCTAATTAAGTCAGAATTAACACCGACTATTACTCACCTTGTGCGTACACCGTACCAATTAATAGGCGTTTCAATACTGAATAATTAATTAAAGTCATTGGATATGTTGTTGTTCATTTCGCACCTTCAATGACGAAACCTCATGACGTTTGTTGATGTTTTGATAAGATATTTATAATCTGTATGGGGTTGTTGATTGATTGACTATATGATGACTTATAATGCCTAGCCACGGGAAAATGTTACAGACCATCGGTGTCTTACGACCAGGGTCGATTCAGATTAACATGAGCCGCCGTGCATTCTGATCAGGTTCATAACTGTTGGTTTTAGTCACTTAAACTTAATAATAATGATCTGGAGAACCTCATTGGACTTTAAAAATCATAGACACGTAAATGTTGCTTTGAATATTTTTTAAACTATTACCGTTCTCTGTATGCAGACGTATTTTGACGAATATGCAACAGAACTATGAAAACAATGTAACAAATGGAGTAATTGCTTATAATAACAATTTCTCCTTTTGTCATAGAGTTTTACCTTTATTCAATAATACAACTTCCATTACTGGAGTACTAGATGCTGTCAAAGTCGTCTGCTGCAAATTCATGGTATGTTTAAAAAGGTATTAACCTCCGAGCGATTGTATTTGAGCCGTACCACGAGAAAACCAACAATTTGGACTCTGTAAAGTATTGACCCGGATCATCCTAAACATGCCGCGCAGGCTAACCCGGACATATACTTTTCGCCTCCTTTGGATTTTCTGTTTCAGGAGTCATTACTCTATATCTCTGCACCCCTGAGACGGAATGTGTCGGCCCGGATTATCGTGAGGGAATTGCGCAGGCTGGTCTGATTCGAAACATTACGCAGAGACCATAATGTTGGTTTTCTCGTGGAATTGCTCATTTCGTATGGCGTTGTAAGGCTGAGGAGAAGCGGCTGTTCGGTAAAAGCCTGATTTTGGCTGAAACGAGCGGCGGTCCAGCAACAAACAAACCTTAAGACATTTTGACACTAGCGTAGATCAAGATCAACTGGGGCACAGCTTTTACCATACTCTGACAAAATGCATTTGTATCAGGGATATATATACAGGCAGATCTTTATCCACACTTGTTATATACAGATCTATCTCACGGCTGATTTTCGAGGGAAGGATTCAATTGATATAAATAATTTATTCCTAACAAACAATAACCACAAGAAAAAGTTGATGCAGCGCATCAATTTCGCCGGAGGTGCATATTGGAACATCAGGGGTGGGGTCGAGTGAAAATGTATCAAAACTTGCATTTTTTTGTCAACGAAGTGAATGTCCTTCATTGAAATACAATTGAAGCCTTTCATTGTTTATGAAGGTTGACCATACACACAGCCAACTAATTATTGATCATAAACAGAAATGGAAATGAGTAATCTTAAAAAATCATTAGTCTTAGTATGTATACAGTGCTTTCATTAAGGAATAATTATAAGATTTGTGAATTCCATATACACTTTTCAAGATGTTTGTCAGAATATTTGAATTTTATTATTCATCAATAAAACCACAAAACGGACAATTTAGGATTCGCATGCAATAGCACGTCATTTTACATTTCCCCTATTAAAGTCAACATTGGACAATATTTATACATTAGACCATCCTCGAAGTTCATAATCAGCTATATAATTTTAAACTTAATTTCGAACATAAACTGAACCCTACAACATGTTAATTTATTATTATTCTTTCCTTCCTTTTTTATATTGAAAATAACAAACTACTCATGTTTTAAAATTATATTATGATGAGCGCCCTTATGTCAATGATGCATAACAATATGCAGATCGGAAGCAAAATGCCTGTATGGAATCTAATGACACATTTAAAATTGTCAAGGACGAAATAATTTTGATCGAAAGACCCGATTCGTGACCCATTCTTCTTCGCAGAGTTGTCGTTCTTTACACTCTCTTTATAGTAATTTTTCTATTAAAACCAGTGTTATCTCTGTTTGTTCTTTTCTTCATTTGTTTCGAACTAAATACGCATTTTAAATCACCTATAATTCACTATTTGTAAGTGAGTGTAAAGAACGGCTCTCTGCAAAGGAGATTGATCTTCGCAGTTGGTATTCGCTAGTCACGTGATCAACAGTTTTAGCTTCAAGTTTTCAAGTTTTATTGTATTAAAGGGCCACCGGCCCATACACAAAAAATATTCATTACATACAATATACAAGTATAGGTACATGTGTAAGAGGTATACATATCCAATGACAATCATTTTTTCTAAAAGTACATACAATTAAAGTAATGTCATTGAAGAAATAGCTAGTCAGTTTTCTTGTTCGTTTATATAGACTTCTCTTATTCGGAAAGCATAAAATAGGTACATAGCTAGATTACGGATAACAGTTTCGTTTTTACTAGACATGATATTGCAAAATGACATTTCATTTGGGATAGTAAGGGATTTCTGATCAATGAATTTATCTCGCATGTCTTTATATAATGGACAGAGAAAAAGAAAATGCAACTCATTTTCTATAACGCATTCGCAATAGACACAAAAGCGATACTCTCTGGGTATTCCATAATGTCTACCCTTTTCAATCATTAACGAATGAGATGCATTTCTAAATCGTGCTAAACAAGATCTAAATTTACTAACATCAATGATATTTAAATATGACTCCTGTCCAAAGAATTGTTTATATCCACAGTAAGATGTTAATTTAGCATTGTCAGAACACCCAGTCCTCCATTCTTGTATATACTGGTCCTTAAGGCGCTGGGTATAATTAAAAATAAAAAGTTTATCATTTTCCACATATTGACTTTCCCAAACTTGCCCAAAACCGTTTCTGTACAAATGTGTTCTTATATAAGTTACCCAATTAATATATCCGAGATTATCAAAATGCAATAACATGTTATACGAAAGCTTAACAAGTCTACATTGTGGTAATTTAAGGATGCGTAACCAATACTTTATTACTCTTTTAGAGGACATGATTTGGACAGGATATCTACCCGTATCACCCAAAATGGAAAGATTACATGCTTCTAAACCTACATTTAGCAAACGTTTACATGCATATAGTTGTACTTGCTCGATACAGTTCATATACTGGAGACCCCATATCTCAGATCCATATAGCATAACTGGACATACCTTAGAATCAAATACTTTAAAGAATGTGTTAACTGGAATATATGGTAGTTTAACAAAAGAACTGAATATATACATTAATACTTTTTTGGCTTTAACCGAGGACATTTCTGCCATTTTAAACAATGACAATCTATTTGTAAAATGAATACCAACGTAAGAAAAACTAGAAACGACTTCAACAGCTTTACCATTGAATGACCAGTGTTCTTTCTTAGACAATTGACCTCCCTTCTTAAAAACCACAATTTTAGTCTTAGCTATGTTGACCTTTAGCTTATAATTGTTACAAAATGAATTCAATAGATTTAGTTCTTTTTGTAGACCACCAATAGTGTTTGCAACTAATCCTATATCGTCCGCAAACATAAGCATGAAAACTGACGTAAAATCCGGAAATAATTGGATTCCTCTGATGTCACTATCTCTCATTACGTCATCAAGTTCATTAATAAACAGGGAAAATAAAATTGGACTTAAAGAACATCCCTGACGGAGTCCGATTGGACAAGAAAAAACATCACTTATACCATCATCAGATCTTACACAGGCCTTAACACTGCTATAGATTGATTGTATTGCTCTAAATAAATTACCTTTGATACCATGTTTTATTAAAACATTATACAGCAGTGGTCGGCTAACGGAATCAAACGCCTTTTCAAAATCAATAAAGGCAACGTAAACAGATTTCTTTTTCATCGATAGACATTTTGAAATTATTGAATTTAAAACAAAGGCATTATCGACGGTACTATATCCTGCTCGGAAGCCGGCCTGCGACTCTGTCAACCTGTCATATGCATCGACATAGAAGGTCAGGCGCTTAGTTAATACAGATATGTATGCCTTACTTAATATATCCATAAGTGCAATGCCTCTATAATTTGTAGGTTCACGAACATTACCTTTCTTATAAACAGGTATTAACAGAATTTTAGACCAATTCAAAGGAAATTCACCAGTAATATATAACCTATTAAATAACATGTTGATAAAAGGTAACAACACAGGAATTCCGAATTTCATATGGTGAGGTGTAATACTACCAGCAAATGCTTTGTTAACATTTAAACTTTGAATTGTACTTAATATCTCACTATCATCTATAGGTGAGTTAAAAAGAACACTTTCAATTTCGTCCAGAGTCTCATTAGTACGCATTTCGTCTACATTGTTTGTCTCTTGACAACTGTCAATGGCGAACAATGTACGAAAATAATCATACCAGTCGTTCAATGATATATCATTTGTTGCTTTTGGTTTGCTTGTGAGTTTTCGTATTTCTTTCCAGAATTTACTACTATCTTTGATAGAATTCTCAATATTATTAATTTTATTTTTGTTATATAAGCGTCGTTTTCTTTTGCAAATTACTTTGTACGCTGCTTTATGATCTAAATATACATTCAAATCATTTACATTTCGGCTGGTCCGATATCTTTTTTAAGCTTGCTTTTGATTTTTTTTTATGTACTACACATTCGTTATCAAACCAATCTCTGTGTATAACACGCGAGTTTGGCTTCATAATTCTCTTAAACCCAGATGAGCTTGCAAGTAATACATTTTCAAATTCATCTATCACAATATCAATAGATACATCATAATTTTTAACATTATTTTCAAATACATGGAAGCAATTATTATCTATATCATTGGCCAATGTCTGTACATAATCATCACAACTGTCGACATTGATGTTATATTTTGCAACGTTCTGATGACAATGTTCAGCATTATTCTTTGATCGTGACATATATGGACTGCTTAACTGCAACATAAGTGGCATATGTGCACTATCAGGGTATGATAATATTTCAAAATCATTTATATGATTTATAAGTTCATTGGACACGATAAAGTAGTCAATAACACTACAACCATTGTGATTAATAAACGTAAATTCACCTTTGTTAACGTCCTTGCCGAATCGTCCATTAACAATTGAGCAGGCATAGGCCTTACATAAATTTAAAAGTTGCCGACCGAATTTGTTCACCTTTTTATCAGAATTAACTCTATCAATGCCTTCATCTCTGTTTAATATGTCCTGATAATCTGCCAGTTCAGGTACATTTTCGGTATTTATAATGGTATCATCATTGATTCCCGTTCTGGCATTTAAGTCTCCATTCAGAATGATAAAGTAATCTTTAAGATTCTGACTAGTGACTATGTTTTCGACAACATTCGGCCCACACGTATTACCTCGCTCATAAAAAGGTGAACCATCCGGGGGTATATATACAGAAATATAAACACAGTCTCGGTCAACACCTAGTAGTTTATGATCTAAAATAAGAATAATCCCATACTCAAAATCTGGACAAATCCGCTTGACTAAATGGTTGAACCGGTCGTGCACATAGACTATAACACCACCCATAGATCGACCCCCAGAGGTTGACCTTTTTGCTTTGCACATATAGGATATATAATTTGGAAAAAAGTTGCTATAGTTAATCTCATCTATCAACCAAGTCTCCTGGAGCCCAATTATGTCAAATGTTTCTAGAAAAGTGGTAAGCTCCGAACACAATTTATTAACGACGACAGTTATTAACGAAACAGTTCATATTTTAGATATGCATGGATACACATTATTAAATGCATTCTTCACAAATCAAGACATCTCTTTGAACATGAAAATAACATTCAGTAAGTTAAAATTGCTATTAAAAGGATAATTCGACGTGAGTTTTATCTCGGTATTGACACATAACAGTCTGCTGCAAGTCCAATAGGGACTGTTTTGTCTTCGTAAATCCCCAGTCGCGGCACTACGGTCATGATGGAGTGCCCATGGGCAAGGCACATTTTCTAGCCTAGTACTGGTTTGTTTACCCAGGGATCATGAATAATTAAAATTAATTGCGCGCTAAATGACCTTAGCTGTCGATGCGCCATAAAACAATATACATTCATTCATTCTTCGTAAATAAAAAAAACCATAAATGCGAGTCTAAATAAAGAAACTGCAAATACTTAAAACATCGAAATATTTATTTTATTGGCCGGATTGCTCAAGCAATTCCGGTCTATAGATTGGCGATGTCCGTCTGTCCGTCTGTCTGTCTGTCTGTCTGTCTGTCCGTCAACATTTTGGTTAAAGTTTCAGGTTAGGCAAAATGGTTAAAGTTTCTGGTTAAGCAAAATCTCAGACATGGAAAGAGCTACAAACTTGAAAATTGGTCTGTGTGTAGCCACTAACATGTTCTTTTGACTTCCATGATAACTCTTCACCTTCACCTTGCTATTGCCCGTCTGTCTGTCTGTCTGTCCGTCAACATTTTGGTTAAAGTTTCTGGTTGAAGCAAAATCTCGGACATTGAAAGAGCTACAAACTTGAAAATTGGTCTGTGTGTAGCCACTAACATGTTCTTTTGATTTCCATGATAACTCTTCACCTTGCTATTGCCCGTCTGTCTGTCTGTCTGTCCGTCAACATTTTGGTTAAAGTTTTTGGTTGAAGCAAAATCTCGGACATGGAAAGAGCTACAAACTTGAAAATTGGTCTGTGTGTAGCCACTAACATGTTCTTTTGATTTCCATGATAACTCTTGACCTTCATGTTGCTATTGCCCGTCTGTCTGTCTGTCTGTCTGTCTGTCTGTCTGTCTGTCTGTCCGTCAACATTTTGGTTAAAGTTACATCACAGCAACTTGCGTTTTAATTTGCTTTCTACAGTTTTATAGTTATATCACGGCAACTTGCGTTTTAATTTGCTTTCAACAGTTTTATAGTTATATCACGGCAACTCGCATTTTAATTGGCTTTCAACAGTTTTATAGTTATATCAACTTGTGTTTTAATTTGCTTTCAACAGTTTTATAGTTTTATCATGGCAATTTGCATTTTTATTTGCTTTCAACAGTTTTATAGTTATATCATGGCAACTTTCGTTTTAATTTGATTTCAACAGTTTTATAGTTATATCACGACAACTTGCGTATTAATTTGCTTTCAACAGTTTTATAGTTATATCACTGCAAATTGCGTTTTAATTTGCTTTCAACAGTTATATAGTTATATCACAGCAAATTGCATTTTACTCCCCTTTCAACAGTTTAACAGTTATATCACGGCAACTTGCGTTTTAATTTGCTTTCAACAGTTTTATAGTTATATCAACTTGTGTTTTAATTTACTTTCAAAAGTTTTAAAGTTTTATCATGGCAACTTGCGTTTTTATTTGCTTTCAAAAGTTTTATAGTTATATCATGGCAACTTTCGTTTTAATTTGATTTCAACAGTTTTATAGTTATATCACGACAACTTGCGTATTAATTTGCTTTCAACAGTTTTATAGTGATATCACTGCAAATTGCGTTTTAATTTGCTTTCAACAGTTATATAGTTATATCACAGCAAATTGCGTTTTACTCCGCTTTCAACAGTTTTATAGTTATATCACATCAACTTGCGTTTTAATTTGCTTTCAATATTTTAATAGTTATATCACAGCAAATTGTGTTTTAATTTGCTTTCAACAGTTTTTGGCTGGATTGCTCTAGCAATTACGGTCTATAGATTGGCGATGTCTGTCTGTCCGTCCGTCTGTCTGTCTGTCCGTCAACATTTTGGTTAAGTTTCAGGTTGAGGCAAAATCGGTTAAAGTTTCAGGTTGAGGCAATCTCAGCACTGGAAAGGGTTACAAACTTGAAACTTTGCCTGAAGGTAACCAGTAGCAAGTTCTATTGATTTCTATGGTTACTTTGACCTTGACCTTGGTTTGTCGATTTTCAAGGTCAAATTGCCGACAATCCGGCCTTACCGTCTTCAGCGGTTTCTTGTTTTAGATGTGTCATAACTTAGTGTTTTTAAACAAACGCAATTGTAATAAGTTCAAGACATTTAAAACAAATTGTTTTAATAATAACTTGTCCTCCCATGTCATTTCCGAAAACCTATTAAAAATATTAGTCGCGGTCTTCTGCCCGGTGACTAACAAGACATCAATACTTTATTCCTTCTAGGGTAGTTGCTAACTCTTTCCCACATACAACAAGATTTGCAGCAGACGACTTTGAAAAGATATAGACAAAAATTAGGAAAATTAGATAAATGTTGTATAGATGAAACACATTGCTACAGAAGGAGAAATTGCTCCGTATGAACAATTTATACTTTTGCCCCAATGTTTTCAAAAGACGTTTTCTGGAAAGACGTCAGAAAGCGTATGTTTGTGGGAAATGGCTAAACGTGTGGTTCTAATCTTTGTGGCTATGACATTAAAGCGATTTTGTTGGATTGTAATTAGTCGCCGGGCAGAAGCCCGCGACTTCTATTTTTAATAGGTTTTCGGAAATCACATGGGAGGGGGGGTTATTATTAAAAAAAATTTTTTTTAAATGTCTTGAACATATTACAATTGCGTTTGTTTAAAAACACTAAGTTATGACACATCTAAAATGAAATAAATATTCCGATGTTTTAAGTATGTGCAGTTTCTTTATTTTGACTGGCATTTACGTTTTTGTGTTTTATTTACGAAGACAAATAGTCCCTATTAGCTAGACTGGGATACTTTATTTTCATAAACTATGTAATCAAAAGGCGATAACTACAAACCTTTACGTCGCACAGTCTAATTTGATTACATACGCGTACCTGCTTGCAGCCGATTATCGATATTAAAATCACGTCGAATTCTCCTTTTAATAGATAAGTATCAACATAAACTGGTAACAGAAACAAAAATAAGAATAATTGGTGAAAATATGTCTCAAATATAAGCCTGTTTATCGGTCGTGAACGTCGAAACGCCATTTCCTCAGTTTGTGACCTAGTTTCATATTGTCAAAATGTAAACAAAGCGAAGTAACCGGAAGTAAAATGTAAACTTAGAAAAGTGACTTTTTTATGCATACAAAAAATGTCGCACGACAAATTGATTTCTTAAACGTCACGACACGAGTGCATGGGTTGAATATAGGAGAAAGACAGATACTATAGAAATGCTTTTTTCTCTCGAATGCAATAACGCTTTGCCTGATGTTTTATTCACTTTCTTCGATGTTTGACACTACGACTCGATTTTGAAACGATCGCGGGTCAACATTTCGAAAGAATGCTCAAACACCTTATTACAGATAGCTAGCTAATATTACACACTTAAATGTTTAAATATATGTGATATTAAATGATTATTTGGCTTGAAACAAATTAAGAGAAGAACGAACTCTGATAAACAATAGATTTAGAAATAAAGAAAATCTGCTCTTTCGCACCAAATTAATTTCATACTTGCCACCTATTAAATAGTAATGGGACTCGCAACTGGCATTTCTCTTGCGCCAAACATATATTGTATGCATCAACGATTTAGATAAACAATTTAGCTGATATGTTGTTTCAAGTGTGGTCTACTTTTTAAACATTTTAACATCTGTGAAATATTTATTATAATTATTATTAAAAAGGAGGAAGTTCATGTCTTCAGCAATTTAACCGTTTTCTCAATGTTTTAAGCGTTTAAAGGTTTTCATTGTTGCTTCAAACATGGAAATATTTAATAGCTGTTTATTGCATGTAGATTTAAATCCCAAAATGTATTAATTTGTTGTGGTTTTATTGACAAATACAAAACATCCAAAATCCTGACCAAAAGAAATCCTGAAATTTGTAGATCTATGTGGAATTTCAAAAATCCTGGAATTAGTCCTTATGAAAACATTATGTGTATGTTTAGACTAAAGAAAGTCAAGAATACATGTGTGTTAAAAAATAAATCAATGCAGTCTTTTCCGGCGACAATGATGCTTTGCATCAACTTTCTCTTGTTACTCTTTTGATAGTTATATTAATCAAACCACAATCAACGACATCGTGTATGAGTAAGACACTATAAACTGGCACTTCACCAATAGTTTGAACTTCATGTTCCTCACAGTGGTTACTTAGCATTATTTGGTGATTTGAGATCAGGCGTCCCAGGTTCGAACGCTGCTTGTACCGATCCAGGTGGCGCACCCTCGGCCAAGGATTAATTTCCTGGCTTGAGTCCTGGTGAATCACCATGGGTCATGGATATGCCTAAGTATAGTGTCGCCGCGATGTGACTGAATTACTTTTGGCAAGAATAATACACGCGTAAGCCATACTCGCTGTCCCCCCGCTTTGACGATCAATACAACTGTAAAAGACAATGACTAAATGTTTGTGCACAATTTCAAGTCAATCCAACAAACAATTAAGCTATTTTTCAACTATCAAAATAAAACCAGCGATATTCACCGGAGTGCAGTGCCTTTTCACGCAGATACAGTGGTTGATTGATTGATTGATTGATTGATTGGGGTTTAACGCCGTTTTTAACAATTTCTCAGTTATATCACGGCGGCCAGTTCACCTAATCATGCATTTCCTGGTTTTCTCACACCAGTATTCCACACAACAATCTTCCCAAGCAACTGGCTGCTAGATACAGTGGTAGGTTTGCATCAGATTTTTTTTTTAATTTGTCAGATATCGATCTGCAATGTTTGGCAACCCTTGCACGCAGATACAGTGGTAGGTTTGCATCTTCTCTAGACTGATCAGTGAAAAGTCAGCAAATTATCGGAGAGCATATGCAACTGAACGTGGACTTTGTGTCGACATACCACCAATCAGAACAGCATGCATATACATGCACATACACATTGTACTCTATTCACGGCTAGTTGTCAATATGTAAACAATGTGTAACAACCGAACAAGTGCAAATGAAATATTATTATTATGCAATTGCTCCTGCCATATTAACATACAACATATGGTGAGGGTAGTTGCAAACAAAACCTCAATGACGTGATATTCGTTAATGTTTAAGTAATGGTGACGCCGTTTTGGTTTTAAAGCGATGATCGGTCTTTTGAAGAAGGTGATAAATGACAAGCCAACCGATGTGTTATCGTCGTATCCCTGACATTCCATCTAATCTGATCGACAACTTTTAGATGATGAAGCGCCGATAATTCATGACCTCATCATTGGTCGATCACCAATGAGTTTCAAAGATTCGTCAGTGCATTAGATAACCGCAAAGCCGATACCGATCGGCTAAAAATAACACCCCGGCTAAAAATAACACCCCTTGGAGATCGCTAATGTCCCTTAATGAGGCCAATAAAAACTCTCAGCCACTAAACTAATATGTTTTTTGTATGGTGTTTTAAGCCGCATTTAACAATGTTTCAGCTATATCACGTCGTTTCATTGGTAAGTTACTAGTATCATGACACCAGCGTGTAAATCGTTATGCCAACCCCACACTGCGGAGCGCCGATGATGGAAACCCATGTCGTCCAGTTTTAAAGTCTCACCAAATTGGTGTATGCATTGTACAAGATTGGTTTGCAAACGAAAAGAGTCGCGACATGTTCGAGACCTTGTCAATACTTCTGTAAACACGTTCAGGGACCCTGGAGTCTGGAGATCGCTAAGACGTCGCATTGCTGTCATATTTCCTGTTGGTTCATTGGTTTATATCCAATTCCTAGCTTGCTGGGACATGGACCGTGGCAGTGTTTTCGTCATATTGCTTAATTTTAAATGTCTCATTCCGAGCTATCTGAATATATGCAGATGCCAGCAAAATTACTCATTGACCCCTTGTAGAAAATTAAATTACTAAATGGTTGGTTTTTGGTCCGTGACAGTGAATTCGCCCTATATCATACTGCTCTGCATATCCAATTTCCAGCTAGCAATATTTTCACAGGTAGCAAAAGAGTCTCGCTTTGTCTAAGTGTTTTAAAGTATACAATTCCTAGCTGACTGAGACTTAGACCCTGGGAATAAACCCTATTGCATTTTATCGATTGTCCAATTTCCAGTCGTCAGTAGATTCGTGCTTTGACTCCTTGTTGAAAATCAGATTCCTGGCTTAATATTTGACTATAACAGGTACGCCGTCCATTAATAAATGTTGAATTTCCAGTTTCAAGTTGGCGGGACATTCGCACGTTGCAGTTAGTTTTCGCTTAAGATCATTAATGAACATCCAATGACTTTTAGTATTTTCACCCTTTTGCTAAATGTTGAATGTGCATTCCCAGCAAGCAATATATTCACAGTTGCACATTGTTAAATGTGGATTTGCATTTTTGCTAAATGATGAATGCCAAATTCTAAGCAAGAATGAAGTATTATGCATTGTTGCAGTGGATTATGTTTGAATACCAAATTCCTAGATTGATGGACATTGGACCGTGGTTGTGAAATGGCCCTATTGCTAACCTAGCTGGTTGGGTACTTTGCCGTAGCAGTTAATTCAACATATTATTTAATTCTAAAACATAACATGACATATGGTCAAGTGATGGCCGCCGCATGACAGTAAGAAATATATTGCTAGGGTCCATATTTAACATCAAGGCAGAAAAAAATATGGTTATTCTACATTTGCAATTAGTTTCTCGTTATTAAAAACGAAAATCGCATTCGTACCTTGTTTGCAATTTATCTAATTAAAATCCTGTACATTTAAATTACAGTTTAGAACGAGATGAAATAGTTAAGCATAATGGTCTTTTGACCCCTTGATTTATTATTTATTTTAACCTATAGCTTCGCGCACGACAGTTCTTAGTTTATCTTGTCACAAAATGAATGTGTGAATGATTTGCTAGTTTGCAAGAATCATTTGTGTAGCACTTTCAGTTGACGTGGCCACGTTCAAATAATGAGGGACCTCATTATTCAAATCATGCCCATCCTAGGAGTCCAGGGTCTATCGTGACAGTCTAAAAGGACAATTATGAAATAAGTTATGAAACAAGTCATGAAACGAATTTTATTATTTAACCGTGGAGATTTGTCATTGTTTGCTGTCTGGTTAGGTCGGGGAGAGAGCTACGTCGGTCGTAGAGAGGGAAGAGTTTGCTTGTTTGATTAACGTTGCAGTTTGGTCTGAGTTTTGATCAAAGGCGCGCATTGACCATTCTCACATTTGGGATATTTCTAATTTTGAAGTTATATACTGACGGATAAAAACTTATATTTCATTATACACTCGTTTTAATTTTACGAAGAAAGCGTATGCAATTTGTCCATGTTGGATTCATAAAAAAACAACTTGCTAAGTAAGTGTGTTGACCTCGCCATGTCTATTTCGTATTTAATAAATACATTTTCAACAAAGGCAAATTAGGATTGTTACGTAATCTAAGCATTGGCAATTTCAATGAAACTTCAGCTGACACCGTGTTTATATTAATTAACTGCGGCGCCTGTATACACGCCTGTGTTTATTTTTAAACCTTATATAGACCGACATATTAATTTTGCCGAACCAAACCGTATGTTGTGGACTAACCCCTTTCCTATTTGCAGATGTTTTCTGAGGCAACTGAAGCAGACGAATTTTAAAATCATTGTGACAAAAGGAAAACTGCTCATCATGATTTTCAACTCTTTTCAATAATTATCATTCACAGATATTGTTCGCCTTTTTTCGTATTATAAAGTCGTCTGCTGGAGATTTGTTTTATGTGGGAAAGTGTTTTAAATTTATTCTTCTCATGGAGACGGTTCTTTTGAGTGCCACGACATAGGGTTAATGAGTAGAATAAGGATTTCAGAACATTACATTAAGTACATCTCTAGACATAGGAATCCGCAATGGCCGAGTGGTTAGCGAGGGGGGAATTGAAACTGGCGGCCATGTTCTGGTGGCCTTGGGCAAGGCACATTTCCTTACCTAAAACTGGAGTGTTTTCTGTCGTCACGATATTACTGAAATAATGTTGAAGACAGCGTAAAAACGTAAAACTCAAATAGATTAACCCTTCCCACATACAACACATCTGCAGAAGACGACTTTGTAAACATAGTGACACAAACTTGAAAAACCTCCATAAAAGACAGCTTAATTGTTAAATAAAGTTGAAAACATTGTGGCCAAAGGAGAAATTGCTCATCATGAGCAATTTCACCTTTAGCTACTATGTTTTCAAAAGTCTTCTGCTGCTATTGCGTCAAAATGCGTGAGAAAGTGTTAAATTAAATAACGCCTCTGGGTCGTGTTATTGCAGCTGTTGTTGTTCTGTAAAAGTGACCGCTCCGTTCTAGAGATACCAGATATAGTGTGAGGTTGAATACATCTTTTCTAATTGTATAACTTCTAGAGATACCGGATATAGTGTGAGATTAAATACATCTTTTCTAATTGTATAACTTCTAGAGATACCGGATATAGTGTGAGATTAAATACATCTTTTCTAATTGTATAACTTCTAGAGATACCGGATATAGTGTGAGATTAAATACATCTTTTCTAATTGTATAACTTCTAGAGATACCGGATATAGTGTGAGATTAAATACATCTTTTCTAATTGTATAACTTCTAGAGATACCGGATATAGTGTGAGATTAAATACATCTTTTCTAATTGTATAACTTCTAGAGATACCGGATATAGTGTGAGATTAAATACATCTTTTCTAATTGTATAACTTCTAGAGATACCGGATATAGTGTGAGGTTGAATACATCTTTTCTAATTGTATAACTTCTAGAGATACCGGATATAGTGTGAGGTTAAATACATCTTTTCTAATTGTATAACTTCTAGAGATACCGGATATAGTGTGAGGTTGAATACATCTTTTCTAATTGTATAACTTCTAGAGATACCGGATATAGTGTGAGGTTAAATACATCTTTTCTAATTGTATAACTTCTAGAGATACCGGATATAGAGTGAGGTTAAATACATCTTTTTTAATTGTATAACTTCAAAAGTAGAATTGCGATCACGCCCAAGGACAAATGATGTTACTTTTTACCTTGACCATAAATTGACCTTGAAAGGAGAAACTACAAGGGGTGTCTCAGAAATTCGTGGACTTTTCTCATAAGTTTTGTTTTAACAGATAGAATTACTTGTTATTAACGTTAAACAATCTTTGGTCTTCGTGGAATGAAATAAATGTAAAATGAGTGCATTTACATTCATATTATACTTATAATACGTTTCTATGGAAACCTAGTAACGTCGACCCGGCGCACACCAGTATTACGTTACTCATTAAAAGTATTGTCTTCTACTAAATACGCAAAAATAGAAATTCTCACCGTGTGTTTTACTCGCAATTTCGTCTACTGAGCAATATCGCCTAGTGTGCGATATAGCTCACTAGCCGGATTTTCGGAACTACTTTTTTTAAATCTCTTTTAAACACTTTTAAGCTCCGTTTTCACTACTTAACACTTTATTTCCGTGATGAACCGTTAAATCTACAATTGCACTTTTAAATCCGCAAATAAGAGCTTGAATCGACATGATACAAGTTTATTTCAATCAATGGACACATTGTCGGTGACGTCACGTATATATATATATATATATATATATATATATAGTGACGTCACTGCAAAACTGGCAGATTACGTCATTCCGATCTCTCCACTTCTGAGCTAAAAATAAATGAGCTGCACAGGGGTATTGTCGTTTAAAAACGAAAAATATCGCCGAGTATATAATATATAGTTTAATAAACATTGTTTTCATGATTTGGGAATTAAATCCCTCGTGAAAGAGATTCTTGCATATAAAAACTCGTGTGCTATGGCGCACTCATTTTTATATCGCAAGAATCTCTTCCACTTGGGATTTAAATCCCGTATCATGAAAACAATGTTAATTAAACTCTCTCCCTCGTCAGATAAATACCAAGGAAGACCAAATAGTTGGTAGGTCCTTTTAGTTGGAATCCTTTGTCTTTATCTCTATTTCGCAATGAGATATTGCAATTACTCTGTACACATTAATCATAAATGTGTTAATTAAAGTGATGATTCAAAAGAGAAAATTTACATACCAGTGTTTAAAGAAAACAAATGTGGAATTACTAATCAATCTCATAACAGTTGGCCAAGAAAATTGCAATTATAAGTGCACCATCCAGTGCAAAAAAAACAATGATAGAAACAGAGGAAACCAAATGATAGGACCTAGCTAGATGTAGAGAGTATTAAAGGGAGATAACTGACCGATGTCTCCCAATGTACAGAAATATCGTAAAAACAACAACGTCGTATCTAAAAGACACTTAAAAAAATCATGACGTCAAGTGGCGAAGTGAAACTACGGGCAGTGATACACAACGTTCATCGTCTGCGATAGACTGACGACAATCCTTAAATCGTCCATGCCACTTAAACACCAGAGATCTGCTGCAATTCTTGTCGGACTCTTTCATCATATTAAACGTCTGCGTAGGCGTTTTTCCGAACACTTTACGAAACTGTATCACTGCCCGTAGTTTCACGTCGCCGCTTGACGTCATGATTTTTTAAAGTCTCTTTTAGACACGACGTTGTTGTTTTTACGATATTTCTGTACATGCAATTATTACACACATTAAAATAACAGGATATGACGTCGTGACGTAGCCTTAACGGCAGACGAAATTGCACGTAAAACACACGGCGAGATGTTACTATATTGCGTATTTAGGAGAAGACATTGCTTGTAATTAGTAACGTAAAATTGGTGTGCGCCGGTTGGACGTTACAAGGTTTCCATAGAAACGTATTATAGGTATAATATGACTGCAAATACACCAATTTTACATTTATTTCATTACATGAAGACCAAAGATTGTTTAACGTTAATAACAAGTAATTATATCTGTTAAAACAAAATTTATGAGAAAAGTCCACGAATTTCTGAGACACCCCTCGTATTACTACGAAAAACTAATTGAAAATGCCTTTGACAAGTTACAGTCACAATTGAATGCAAGAATACTTTATTATAATTCATTTTAAAGTGAAATATATATTTCCAATGTATTAAATATTATTTTGATTAATTCTCGTAATTGCGATGATATTATAAATACCTCCTGATCCTGTATTGGTTTGAAAAATGATAATGATACTGCATTTAAATTTGTTAAAGGGTTTTTAATGTATGTTTGGTAGAATTGCGATAGCAAGGCTACGATAGTTGCAGGTGAAGTTTTGAAGTCAAGTGATAAAAATGACTGAGAACACCTTCTCTACCAAATTAAGTTCGCCAAAAAAAGTAGTGCCAACAATTTTTGACATAATTACGAATGCAAACATAAGCAGAAGTCAAAGAAGTAAAATAAATCCACTTATTCTAGGTAAGCAAATATAACTACGAATCTCTGAATGTGTAAATTAACTAAATTTCATATTTAAGTATAATAAAGGATAAGGATATCACTACATTCTTATGAAAGTGCTTGTCTGATTTAAAGATTATTCATCGAAACTGTTTATTCAGTGACCCTCTACATGTGGTAAGTATTATTGATTGGTTGAAAGTCATATACCAGATGGCATCTGAAAAGGGGAAATTGAATGTTTAACTTCAAATGATATCTCATACTTATCCACGGGAGAAAAACGAGGAATGTTCTTTTGGCGGTCCTTTTCTTAATTATGTTCAAAGACATATCTAGGTATCTGAGAAAGGGAGTAAACTGCCCAATAATTAAAATCCTTCTCCTTAAATCCGCTTTCAAGGTTATTCAGGAGCGAGGTGGCATGAGAAAAGAGAAGCATTACAGCATTTTAAAACTCTTATTCTCACGTAAATGCTTGTTTTATTTGTTCCTTTAGTGACCCTCTTCATAATTCTTTAACCCATATTGATCTGTTGAAATCAGAAAAGGGGCAAATTGAACTTTTAGCTTCAAATGACATCTCCTTCTTATCCTCTGGGCAAATGTCAACCCAATTTCACAGGAATGTTCCTTCGGTGGTTCTCTTTCAAATTTGTTCAAAGAGATAAATTCTAAACACAACTATTGTTGCTGTGGCAGCAGGAAGGGAGTAAAATGCATAAACTGTAAAATTCTTCCCTCTGAATCCGCGTGTCAGATTCGAAGATAATTTAGTACAAATGTTCATTGAGTGACCCTCTACAAGATTGACTTAAGCCGTATTGATTGGTTGAAAAACATGAGAAAACTTAATAGTTCCATTTCTATTCAAGTTTTTGTCTGATTTCAGGATGCATTTGTAATTTAGCGGAATGTCCTTTAGTGACCACTACTTTATTTGTTCAAGCATGTTGCATCCGAATATTGGTAAAATGAACTTATAACATTAAACAAAATCTCCTCCTTAACCATTGGACTGATATCAACCAAACTTCTCGGCTATGCTAATTTGGTGGTCCTCTTACACACTGTTCAAATATTTAATATCATAACAAATGAACTTTATTGATAAGTTTAATTTTCAGTGTCCACACCTAGCAGTTTCATTCAAGCTCTTGATTTAATTTTCTCCGATATAAGCAGCTACACATATGCTTTAGAGCTATCACTCAGGTGACCGATTCAGGGCCACGCTTGCCCTCTGTTTTGGAGATATAAAACTATTTTGTACTTTATTACATTTTTTATTTTTTATTTAGTCCTTTTTTTAATCTGTTCACTTTTATACAATATTTTTGTCAAAATAGAAGGTTGCAATCCATTTCGTTTAACAGACACTAAAAGTAAAGTATAATACTGGAGATGAACAACCAGGAAATCATTCATAAATAGATTGCATACTCTAAATGCATCAGTTAGTTCAGTACAGACAATAAATAGAAAGACACTGTACTGTCATGAATGTTCCTGGTGGGATTTCCATAGAGCTATTGTGTAATACGATCATTAACAAAAGTACCATGTGGACCGAATGATATATTGGGATTAATTCATTTTCACAAGATAAACAAGCATTTATGATCTTGGAAATATTTCATTTTGGCCTGACACATCATAACTTTCATGGAGGGGATTTATTTTAGATAAATATTTCTATATTCACTTCTGCATCTCCTCTTTACCGATCGCAATTCTACCTTTAGTACTTTCAGTACTTTGATTTAAACCACCTGAACTGAAGGCTCAAGATGATCCTTTCTTATTACGTCTGTCTGTCTGTCCATCTTTTCTTTACTTTGAGCTTTAAGCGACAAATCCTAGTATACCACTGTATCAATTTCAACCAAACTCCACAATAATGTTTATCCTTTCAAAATTGTTCAAATATTTTAATTATATGATGAACATTGCTTGCAGCTGTAAACCTTGTTTACTTAGGTCGACTAGGGTATGTTTCACACCGAACGGTTAAGTGTTTAAAACTTGATTTACTGGTTCTAATTTTCATCGAACAAGTCTTCCGCCATGATGTTAGACTGAAGTGTACTAGTGTTCGGATAGTTATCCGATATAACCTAGCTCTTCATCGAGTAACCCGAGTAGGCTGTGTCTTGTTAAAACGAACGCCACTCGAGTCAACTCGGAACAACTCGCGTTGACTCGTGTTGACTCGGGGACTCATGCTAAATAGGCTCGATCCTGTTAGTACATTATATCCGGAGAAGTCTCTTACTCGGAAAATGTTTTGGTTTGTTAGATAACTACACACCCGGCTGCATGTTATATTATACAAACTTGCTTCGCACAATGTCAACTTGACATGATATATTAACCCTTTCCCACATACAACAAAGCTGCAGCAGACGCCTTTGAAATCATCTGAGCAATTCATTGTTCATTGAAATCTACAAAAAAAAAAAAAAAGGAATAATTACTGAAAACAGTTGAAAACACTGTGGCAAATGAAGAAATTGCTCATTATGAACAATTTCTTCTTTTGTCACACAATTTTCATAAGAGGTCTGCTGCAACGATGTCAGAAATCGTCATTATGTGTGAAAGGTTTAATGATTTTTTAGAGGTTGATCGTTTGGCAACTGTAATCAATAAATGCACTTATATGGAACGCCTTTACTGTCTTAGTATGTTGTATTGTATTATACGCAGTACATTTTCACGTATATGAGGTACATATTTCATTTGACGTGGTACATTATTCATGATATGCAGTGCCTTTTCTATTATGTATGGTGATTATTGAATAATATGCAGTGCAAAATAGTGTTTAAACAGTAGAATAACCATTATACGTTGTACAAACAACGTCTAGTGCAATACAAACTATATACTATGCAGTACAAATGACATTATATGTGGTGTATTTGTTTGTGTATGCAGTAGTTTCACATGTATACGATGTATGTTGGTCAATAGATGCGATGTATGTTTTAATATATGAAGTGCCTGCACGTATCTTTATACCTGGTGAATTATTACGTATGTGTTCATAACAAATCATAGTACGCAATGCATTTGGCAATGTGTTCGGTCCATACTAATTTATACATGGTGTAAATAGCTTTATATGCGGTCCATTTTTCATTAGGATGATCATACTTTCCGGCATTCTCCGTAATTATTTATCCGGAAAATACCGAGTCAGACAGATAGATATTAACATTTACACCGTTTACTCAATTTCAAAAAAAGCGCTTGAATAATTTATAAATAGATGTGTACACGTACACATGTTCTGAATACACGAGGGGCAGAATGTCGTAGTATGCACTGAAATCCGCTCTAGACGAGATTGGTCTGTTCATTCGGCATGCTTTGCAGTCTGATCAAAATCTAAAATCTAAAGTCTGAATATTACTAGTCCAATAATATATGACCTCTCACAAGCTCGAGTGCTTATCAACGGAGTCTTATGTTATAGGACTAGAATATTACATGTACTTAAATATGCTTATTAGAAGCTTCAGTCAGAGGATTATGATAAGGACAGAGCAAATATGCAGGCTGATTTGAACCTACACTGTTCAGAAAAAACGAAGTTATGCCTTTTCCAAAGACAAAATCAAATATATCATGTAATCACTTTTCAAGTTATTTCTCTTATTTCCAGAAGCTGCTGAGGATTTAAAGTTGTTTTTATGAGGGAACATTGCCTTTAAGTGGTAACCTAAACACATGTTTAAATCTTTTCCGTAATACAACAAGTATGCATCAGATGACGTTATGGCAAAACTATAGACAATCTTAATAAATGAAAGTATAATTATTGAAGAGGGGTTGGTTGAACGCATTGTGACAACCGGAGAAATTTCTCAAGATGAGCAATTTATCCTTTTGCCATGATGATTTCAAAAGTTGTCTGCTTCAGGAATCAGAGAACGTCTGCATAGACGACATTCTGCATCTCGTCTATTTAGAAAAGTGTACACTCTCATAAAGATTGTTCCACAAGGCCTTTTTAAAATGGATTAGACGGTGTTAATGTTCAAACCTATCTGTCATGCTCGGTAATTTCCGAAATAATTCCGGAGGGTGCCGGAAAGTATGATCATCCCCAATGTAAATGCACTGCGTATAAAGTTTAAACCACCGCATAGTTTAAACATATTTTATTATCCCAATATACAAGATAATGGGGTTGGACCACAAGTTCTGACAACTTAGATTCGGTCCGCCCCCTACAGTTTACAAACATATTTTTTTTATGAAAAAGGAAGAAGAAGAAATGATAGGTGGGAGATACAGACAGACAGACAGATAGAGAAAGAGAGAGAGAGAGAGAGAGAGAGAGAGAGAGAGAGAGAGAGAGAGAGAGAGAGAGAGAGAGAGAGAGAGAGAGAGAGAGAGAGAGAGAGAGAGAGAGAGAGAGAGAGAGAGAGAGAGAGAGAGAGAGAGAGATGAGAGAGAGAGAGAGAGAGAGAGAGAGAGAGAGAGAGAGAGGAGAGAGAGAGAGAGAGAGATCATGACTCATGACTGCAAGGTAAATCTGTTGGTGTCATTTATGAATTTGTGAACGGCATCAACGATGACGACGTTCTGCTCGTAGTCAAGTGAATCGCATCCGTACAATAGTTTATTGGAACTAAGAGGATGAAAAGCTCTTGTTGATCTAAAGAGCGCAATTCTTTGTAGCCTATAATTATTGCAACTGAAAAAGAAATGTTCAACATCTTCAATTTGATTACAGAAATTGCACTGGGGATGGTCTTTTAAATGATTGTTATATAAATCGAAGTTCAGATTACTGCAGTTGTTTCTTAGACGAGTATGAATTACAGACAGGTAACGTCTGCCGTGAAAGAAATGTAGAGGTATCTTTGTAAAATTTTGATTTTTAAGATTACTCTTTAAACTAGTAAGTGACGGCGCGTTTTTTAATGCATTAGTAAGATTATTTCAATGTACGATAGATGATGGAATGCACGATCTTCGAAAAGTTTCAGTTCTTGCAAATGGAACGGGTATATCAGATGCTTGTCTTAATGAGAGCGCTCTCTCAGAATTTTGTGAGGGAATAAGACTAGAAACGTACTCGGGTAATAGAGCGTTAGCATGTTTGTACATAAAACATATCTTTTTTATTTCACGACGTCTAGCTAGTGATTGCCATCCACATTCTGAGTAAAGGTTTTCGAGCGAGCACGATCTTGTAGCCCCGGTTACTATTCGCGCCGCTTCATTTTGTATATTTTCAACTGCTTCTGACAGATAAATTGAACAGCCGTCCCAGACTTCAGAAGAATATTCGAAAATTGGTCTCATGTATGATAAATAAATTTGGTTAAGTGCTCTGCTAGTTAGAGTGAATTTCACCGCATACAAAGTTTAAACCACCGCATATAATCAAAGTACCACCAAACGTATTGAAGAATAGACTGCATATAATGTTGTTTTGTATTGCATATGACGTTGTTTGCACACTATATAATGGTTATTCTACTGTATCTTCATACTTGTGGACTTCATATTATTAAATAACCACGATATATTATACAAAATGCATTGCATATCAGGCAAAATGTACCACGTCAATGAAATATGTACCTCGTATACATGAAAATGTACTGCGTATAATACAATACAACATAGTAAGACAGTAAAGGCGTTCCATACACTTACATTAAAAGGAATTTGCAATTGCTGTTTTCAAAGTCGTCTGGTGCAAATTTGCCCTATGTCAGAAAGAATAAAATATCTATATGTACTCCCTCAGCAAATCCGCCAAGGTAAGCTTTAGATTCTGTTATCTTCTGAATAACATTTTTTTATAGAGATAAAGCCATCGGTATAATGTCTTACAACTTTTTACATGTTTACATATGTGTTAGCGGTGACAAAGCTACTAATTATATTCGATTTAAAAAACGTTAATTCACTTTAATACATTTATGCCGATAACAAAAATGATTTTTTACATTCATGTTTTTCGACGAAATAAAAGTAATCGAGACATAATAAATAAACAGCACGTTGGAAAGGCTTGTTAAATAAAGTAAAATGAGCCGTCCCGCGAGAAAACCAACATTATGGACTCTGTGGTATTTATCGATCCACATCAGCCTTAGCATGCCGCGCAGGCTAATCCGGGCCGACACATTCCGTCTCAGGTGGATAGAGGCATCCATTTGGTTTTCTCGCGGGACGGCTCATATTATTTGTGTAACGTACTCACATTATCTGAGTAATGCGCAGTATATCTTGCGTGCAAAAAATGCTATACCAGTCACAGCGCGTGGGTGTCAAAGGTTGCCAAGGTAAACGAGTAAAAACATTGTAAAAGCTTTTATGTATATGATAAGAGGAGACGTCATCGATAGTTACAGTTAGGATGTCAATAGCCAAACGTAATCACATACATAATGCAACGGCAATCCCTATCCTTATTATTACAAATAAAGAACCGAAAATGCAGAGACAAATTGACTGATATATTTTGTGCTTATGCAAAGAATGTATGCCTACTTCACACTCAGAGACACACTGTGCTAAGTATCGTTATATAATCCGTTCCACGAGATAAACCAACATTATGGACTATGCGTAAAGTATCGACCCGGATCAGTATAAGCATTGCCGCGCAGTCTAACCTGGCCTCCTGTGGATTTTCTGTTTCAGGAATCATTACTCTATATCTCTTTCCCATGAGAAGGAATGTGTTGGCCCGTATTAGCCTGCGCGGACTGCACAGGCTAATCTGGGTCTATACATTACGCAGAGTCCATAATGTTGGTTTTCCCGTGGTACGGCTCATATGTATTCCTCTTTATTGAAAGTATACATTGTAACGACATACGAGTCGATGGGGAGTAAGTTGTAGACACGAATTTCTAAAAGTAGGACAAGTCAATGACCGTTTCGAAACATTGCGTTCAGAAGTTATTGCTATGTTGGCGAACAATAACTCCTTTTCCTACAATATATCTTATTGTTATAGTCACAACAATAATGTTACAAGTATTTTATCCAAAATAATACATGTTATTATTTCTCCATTTCCCATACGGATTCGTTCTATGTGAAAAAGAACAACCCCCACCTGACTATTGAATGCTTGTGACCGTTAAGAAATGTAACCTTTCATTACAGGTAAGACACTATGGCCTAATACATGTACAATGGTTCCACAAGACAGGTGACGTTTAACCCTTTACTACATATAGGCGAATTCTGATGATTCGGCAGCAGACGACTTTTGAAAACGTTGTAGCAAAATGAGAAATAGCTCACGATCACTTTTCCCCCTTGGTACAATGTTTCAACTTTATTTAATTATTGTTCTTTCGTTGATATAGAGTTTTCATTTTTTTTACTAAATGTTTTCAAAGTCGTCTGCTACATATTTGCTGTATCTGGGAAAGGGTTAACCCAAATTATATCGTTGATAGATCGAGGCCTGAATTCACCCGTAGGTCACTCTAAATACATGTAATGTTTTAATTCTAAATTTACAAAGTATCATAATTTGCGTTTTCTTTGAACTTGAGAACAGTCTACAACTTTAGAATGGTTGGTTTGTACGAACCGAGATAGAAAATTCGACACATGTAAAATGAAAATGATGCGAAGGATAGGCTAATAAAGTCGTAGATCTAATCCACGCTGTATCTGCAAGGTTTTTCTAATCAAGAGTGCCTGTTTTCACTCAATGCTCAATTGATCCCCGCAATTTCCGCTGGACATTTTTCAATTCCGGTCTCTATCCTTAACACCCGAGTTTAATAGAAAACAAATGTAATGAATTTAAACGTTTTTTGAGTAAATAATTGGTAAAAAAATGTTTGTAATCGGACAGTCATCTGCTGCAGCACGAACAAAAGGGGTCAGGAAAAGTTATAATAGTCAACCAGTCCGAATATTGTCGTCCCGGGATTGTTTAGACATGTTCACGTCCCAGGAGCATAAGGGTTAACACACGCTTGTACCGACGGCGTTTGGATGTTGGTAAGTTCACAACCTCAGAGTTTTGAATTGTTCATTCCTGTTTGACATTTTGACTATATGAAACGAATCAAACCGACCGACCGCACTTGATACGGTGTAATCCTTTCCCTTATTATCAGGCAATCAAAACCCGTCCTTGTTAGTATCCGGAAACAAGTTCATTTTAACCCTTCCCAGCTTCATAGGCGAATTAATCACTCAATCTTCAGGACACGGCCCTTTAAAACATATTTGCAAGAGGAAAACATGTTTACAATGTTTGCATTTATATTCGATAATAATATATTTTTGATTTAAAAAAAACATTTTTCATAAGTTTGCCTTGCTGTTTTCAAAATTGAAGGTTAGTAAGGGGTAGAGTAAAATGCACTAAAGGAATGTATTTGATTTGATGCAATATCTTTAAAGGTAAACAAATGAAATAAAACGTTAGGTATGGGAAGCTCATGAGATGCCTGTTTTATTTTTACCATGCATATATTCGATTTATTCCGTATTCACTAAATCGACTTTCCAAATTGCATTTCTTATTGACTTAACCCTTCCCAACCTATAGCCACATTTTGACGCATCTGCAGCAGACGAATTTTGAAAACATCTTGGCAAAAGGAGACATTGCTCAAAACGAGCAATTTCTCCTTTTGCCACAATCTTTTCAACTTTGATCAGTAACTATACCTACAGTTATAGAGAGTTTCAACTTTGTTCAGTAACTATACCTACAGTTATAGAGAGTTTCAACTTTGTTCAGTAACTATACCTACAGTTATAGAGATTTTCAACTTTGTTCAGTAACTATACCTACAGTTATAGAGAGTTTCAACTTTGTTCAGTATCTATACCTACAGTTTAAGAGATTTTCAACTTTGTTCAGTAACTATACCTACAGTTATAGAGATTTTCAACTTTGTTCAGTAACTATACCTACAGTTATAGAGAGTTTCAACTTTGTTCAGTAACTATACCTACAGTTATAGAGAGTTTCAACTTTGTTCAGTATCTATACCTACAGTTTAAGAGATTTTCAACTTTGTTCAGTAACTATACCTACAGTTATAGAGAGTTTCAACTTTGTTCAGTAACTATACCTACAGTTATAGAGATTTTCAACTTTGTTCAGTAACTATACCTACAGTTATAGAGAGTTTCAACTTTGTTCAGTATCTATACCTACAGTTATAGAGAGTTTCAACTTTGTTCAGTAACTATACCTACAGTTATAGAGAGTTTCAACTTTGTTCAGTAACTATACCTACAGTTATAGAGATTTTCAACTTTGTTCAGTAACTATACCTACAGTTATAGAGATTTTTAATATTGTTTAGTAGTCGTCTCCTGCATATTTGCTTTATGTGGTAAAGCGTTAAGGCAAATTTGATTTCAGTATAAAACAAGATATGAAGTTATGTACATGAAGTCAGCGGGGACAGTCGTTCAAAGTACACGATTTTCTATTAACGACGGTCTTCCATATTTAGATATACATCAGTTTCAGAGGAGAATACGAGATGCGTTCAACTTATAATTGGGCAATACCATACATATCTATATTCTCAACCGTATATTTGCTTATACCTGCAGTATATAGCTACAACGGTTATGCCAACAGTGTCGAACCTAGAAGTTGAATCGGACGCGTCGTGTATTGTCATTCCAGGGGTTGTGATTCGAACCCCAGCACGGCAAACATTCTTTCCGACGTTTCTCAAAAAATGTTAATGCGACGCGTAAGATTTCTCCCACCTATGGACTAACAGTGTATGTGTGAAAGCACATGGTGTAAGGTAGCCATGAAACACATGAGTAGATGCACGGACCGCCTGATATAACGGAACAATGGTTAAAACGGCATAAAATCCCAAACAATCAATAAGGTAATCTAAGAGGCGCAAGCTTGAACAATATCTTATTAGTCCAGCGTGTTCCAGTTGTCCTTAAATGCGATTTGAAACCATCGTAGCGTTTCATATTGCGCTTCTTCAATCATCCCTTCAAGACGTCCCAAATACCATATTCCATTGCAGCTGTATTGAAGGACATTGGCATAAACTCAGATAGAGAGGTGAAAGAATACTTTCGAGTTTCATTTCAGTCCAGTTTATGATTAGATGTAATATTACTGGATGCGTTTTCTTGATGGAACGCCGTCATTCATATACGTTTTTATCCCCCCCCCCCCCCCCCCCCCCCCCCCCCCCCCCCCCCCCCCCCATGCATATTTTGGCGACAACTCTAACAAATAATTTAACACCAAACAGAAGAGTTCACTTTAGTCCATTTATCGATAAGTCCGATATATGTCTTCTCTCTGTATGGCACACAAGATCATGCCATTATTACTACAGTAAAGTTAATCAAACCAACGTTTTTTTTGTAATTATCTCCTGTCTTGAATTAGCAAAAGGTCATGTACCTTTTCAATACTTTGGCATCAAATACATCCCCAACAACACGGTAAACACTAACTAGAGACACTCCTCTGAATTTGACTGACATTTGTCTTTTTGGGTATGGATAAGCTTTCGAATTCATGCACGTAATCGACTTCACCGCTGCAGGACTTTCTATTGTGATGTTTAAATGTAATGCAAGAGTGCTATACGGATATTTCGAAACTTTCCAGTAGATAGTTCAGAGAAATCATTTATGTATTGTTCAAATATAAGCTGAACACCTTTCGCAGTTCTTAAGAAAGTGTGAACGGACTTATGTCGTTTACAAAAAAAAGGTTTTCAGAAATAAGGCCTCCGGTCCACAAAACAATACAAATACAAATCATAAATGATATTATGTGATATTCCTATAGTCCATACATAGCTGTTATGGGATTTTCATTTCTAAATGCAGATAATAGATTTTCAATGATAGGTTGAACAATATACCAGTCCACCTAAATAAGTAGTTCCGTCTAATATAAGTAGTTTTTCAAACAAGAAGACCATGATGGTCCTAAATCGCTCATCTGATTTAATAGAAATCATAGTTTTCAATGTTCTTATGATATGCATACACGGAAAACAAGAAATGCTCTGTTGTGGTCAGATTTATCAATGGATTGTAATAATTTCAACAGTCTTGGCAGATGGTCACCCAAGGAACAAGTGTGCCACATTATTTTAAATTCAGTCCTATATGTTTGTACAAGAAGATAGTTTCACTATATATACATACAAGCAATGTCCCATTATGGTCATATTTATAAATGGATCCTAATAATTTTCACATTATTGGTAGAGGGTCACCCAAGGAACATTTGTGGCATTTATTTTTTAATCAGGCCAATCGTTTTAGATATATGTGTGTTTTTATAGTTTTCACAATATATATACATAACAGGAAAAGTTGGTCCATTTGATTAGAAGCAGAAGTTGTTTGTTAACAGACGACGACGACGACGACGACGACGACGACGACGACGACGACGACGATGGACGATGGACGACGGACGACGAGTAATCACAAGAGCTCGAGCCGGCTTTTATAGCGACGTTGTTTCAGTGGTTGTATTTTACTCGGAGTTAAGCAATCCCGGTTAGTGCATGGGTTGGTGGCTTAACTCCGTGAAGTCCGGTACATGTTACAAATTTATTCATTTTTAATTTCATTTCTTCTATTACCCTTTCACACATACAACAAAGCTGCAGCAGACGATGTTTATAATGTCTAGGCAATATCTGGAAATTTTCTATAAATTTAGTTGAACATACTATGGCATAATGTGAAATTGCTCAGTACGATTGTCTCCCAATAAACTTGCATACAACTCCGATATTCAGAGACCCATATCAAACCCCAATCCTGACGTTTTAACTGATCCGGAAATATCGATCAGTATGTACTCTTACTCTTTTATTTCTTTTGACAATTCATTCATCATGACAATATGATAAAAGTCCACGCCAAATTATAACTATAGTAATGTTTCTACAAATTATCTTTGATAACGAAGGTCACTTGGGAAACATAGATTTGTATCAAGAAATTCTTGAATGAATTTAAGAACCATCCCTGTTATTTAGTTTCATTGGTGACTAATGCCATTCCAATCCCATAAAGGCATCAACTAAAAGTTCGACTTCATTAAATGTCTATATTCCGCCCAGGCCGAGTTGTTAGCGTCATACATTTTAGTATTTGTTATCTACTTTCTAAAGCGATGTTAACAAGAATAGCAGGGTTTTTTAAACAATTGTTTGGTTTTCTGATTTTGGCAATTCAATACATTTTTGCATATAAGGGTGTTTATAAAAAATAAGGTTTATCTCTGGCGTCGATGTATGCAGGACATGACAAAAGGAGATTGTAAACATCTTCAATATCGTTTGTGCTACTACATTGACACTATCTTTCATGGTAGGGCACCTGCGATTTCGAGCATCTGCCTGTTACGACTCTGAGATTGTGTGTAGAAAGTCCTAGTCATACATTACGCAGAGGTCATACTGTTGGTTTTCCCGTGGAACGGCTCAAGTGTAGAAAACGATCATTTTGGCACATCATTACTATGCTATCTAATTGTACGTAATGTATATCAGCGGCTTCTTGATGGCTTCCTCAACTTATTAACTTACCATGATTGCAGATACAAATCAGTCTGTGAAGAAGAGGTGCCTCATGGTGGTCAGGACCACACTGGTTGTAAGTACTCTGTTGGTTATCCCTTGGCGCTGTTATGTCCTGCATTTCACTGTTCGCTAATAAGCCATACACGTTTTGTATGATACAGTTCCGATTAATATTGGGTATTTTGTAACTAAATTTACCCGAATGAAAATGGTACGCTCGATTTGGTCCAAAATGACGGTAATCATTTTCGCATGGTGAATTCTTTCTTGCATGACATGAACTCGGATTTCATCCAGGGATGAAAATAGAAATAATGATAAATAGTAAGTGTTGTGTACATTTTTCCATAAATGGTTGATTTTAATGTTTATAAATGTGAAAAGTAGGCTTTCACAACATAGGTTTGAATTTTACGGTTGAACCATTTCTCCTTCTGGTACATATAGTTAGGGACGGGCATGTGACAAAACTGCTTGCGGAGGTAGGCGTGAATTTAGAGATACATTGGAATACCAACTTTTGCGTCCAGGTTTGCTTGAAAAGGAGTTGGAAACTTACTAGTTTTGACTGCATCCACTGTTTGCTTATTGTTTTGGGAATCTAAACAGCTTTTCAAATTTATATTAAACACCTGCGTTTTTGTTGTATGTTTTTTAGAGTAAAGGGTAACTTGCTCATTTTGTCCTACCCTTTTCACCCTGATTCAGACCACTTTTGTGGCCAATTCCTTGCATAAATTGACTGGTAGTGTGCATTCTAGTTATTTCCTAATAATTCTGGTTCTCATTGATACAGGGAAACCCTTATAATAATGCCAGAATGGATATAATGAGAAATATTGAGAGAATGAAAGTTTAGGTTTCCCCGAGTAACAGAAATTCAGACTCCAATTTTGTATTGCCACCTTAGCTTGAACGCGTCACAGTTATGGCAAAGCAGTTAGCACTTTCTCCTATACAACACATCTGCAGAGGCGTCAGAAAGCGTCTATA
Source organism: Serripes groenlandicus (assembly GCA_031761405.1). NCBI lineage: Eukaryota > Metazoa > Mollusca > Bivalvia > Cardiida > Cardiidae > Serripes > Serripes groenlandicus. The sequence goes on from JASEVX010000003.1 coordinate 142,330,929, forward strand.
TGAGGGAGAGGGTTAACTTTGGCATACATGATCTGTTACGTCATAACGACACTTTATGAATCGAATGCCAAGTGACATCAAACCAATGTTTTAGTCAGCACATTTTCGTGTGTCCACAAAGGGCGAATCTCAAAATTGTGCAGATCGCTATTTATGATTTCAAGTAGCAGCATTATGTAAAATGTTGTCCTTATTTAATACTTGTATTTAAAACAGTGCATAGCGATTGATTGATATTGTCATTTCTATTTCTCTAACGATGTGTTTAATTCAACTCCCTCGTTTGAACGTCTCTACAATATTATTTATATTTATTCGATTTCCATCTTTAATCATGTGCCATTTAAAAAATGTTGTTGTAACTTTGTAAATGGTTGCATTTTATTACATTTTTCTAAAAACGCCCAAGCTGTCCAATTAAAATCGAAACTATGTAATTTAATCCCAAACAACGTACGTATTCAAATATGTTGTTTTGATAAACATAAGAAAGATTTAAGACATGTAATTTCTAACTTTTATTCATACAGAAACGACACAGAAAAGTAAGCTTTTTAAACTTACATAACACTGTGCAATGCACTTGTGATCAGGGAGCGTTCTCTCTATAAAAAATCAACCCTCTGCATGAGATTAGCTTCTGATCCGATGGCACGCATTATTCTGAAGTGTTTGAACTCCACTCATAACACATGGCCACAGATAGAAGCGCTTTTCTAATTAAAGTATCGCTTAAATTTTCAAAATATTTGAAAATATGAAATCTTACATACAAAATATTAATTAGGGCATCCAACATTATCCACGATAAACTATTATTTATCAAATTACATGTATTCGCCTTAGATAATGATGACATTTAAGTAACTGTCACGATTCATTGCAAAACAGTTAAGACGAAAACGGACAAGTATTTAATGAACAGTGTTCACACTATTCGACAGCTATGGAAGCGTCCTTGTGTCGCAGTTTAATCCTATTTAGGGGAAAGTGACTGTTTTACTGTTCACGAGCACGAACAGTGAGAGAAAATATTGAGATCTTTAAATTTCAATAAAAGTTTAATTGTGCTAGTATTGGTAACGCATGGCGGTTTGCTCTTCTTCTTTATTTTGGAATGGTGTAACTGTACCTTGTTTTGGCAACACCTGAGTGTTTGCTGGGTTTTTTACTTGTATTTCTTTGAATGGTGATACCCTCTCGTGCATTTTAAACACGTGGTGACCTGCTCTTCTCTGTCTTGTATTTTGTAAATGAACCTACTGTCACGTGTATTGGCAAAGCGTGGGGGATTGATTGCATTTTAAGCTCGACTTTTCGAAGAAAAGGCTAGCTATACTACTCACCCCGGCGTCGGCGTCGGCGTCGGCGTCACACATTGGTTAAGGTTTTTGTACCAATTTACTTTTTTTCAAAACCATTACAGATATATGGCTTTGAAACATACAACACTTTTTCACCATCATTAATTCCATCAACAGACAAGAGTACATAACTCTGTCGAGGTTTTTGTAAGAATTATGGCCCTTTTTCGACTTAGAATTTGGGTTTTGTTTTTTCTGTACCAATTTAGTTTTTTTCAAAACCATTACAGATATTGCTTTGAAACTTACAACACTTATTCACCCTCATTACCTCCATCAACAGACAAGAGAATATAACTCTGTCAAGGTTTTTGTAAGAATTATGGCTCTTTTTCGACTTAGAATTTTGGTTAATGTTTTGTACCAATATCATTTTTTTCGAAACCACTACAGATATTGCTTTGAAACTTACAAGACTTTTTCACCCTTATTACCTCAATCAACAAACAAGAGTACATAACTCTGTTAAGATTTTTGTAAGAATTATGGCCCTTTTTCGACTTAGTATTTTGGTAAAGTTTTTTGTACCAATTTGCTTTTTTCCAAAACCATTACAGATATGGCTTCGAAACTTACAACACTAGTTCACCATCATTAACTCCATCAACAGACAAGAGTACATAACTCTGTCAATATTTCTGCAATATTAGAATTTTGGTTAAGTCTTTTTGAACCAGTTTACTTTTTTTCAAAACCATTAGAGATATTGCTTTGAAACTTACAACACTTTTTTACCATCATTACCTCCAGCGACAGACAAGAGTACATAACTCTGTCAATGGTTTTGTAAGAATTATGGCTATTTTTCGCCTTAGAATTTTGGTTAAGTTTTTCATACCTCCCCACTTTTTTTCAATCCATTAGTGATTTAGCTTATAAACTTACAATACTTATTTATCATCATTACCTCTATCAACAGACAAGGGTTCATTACTCTGTCAAGTTTTGTTTAAGAATTATGGCCCTTTTTTATTTATAATTTTGGTTAAGTTATTCATACCAATTCGAATTTCTTCAAAACAATTAGAGATATGGCTTAAACACTTATAAAAATCTTTTAACCATCATAACCTCCGCCAATAAATAGACAGGAGTGCATAATTCAGTAAAGGTTTTTGTAAGAATTATGACTCTTTTTCGACTATCACCAAAAAAAGTTTTGTTTTATTGGCAAGCACAAAAAAGTCGAACATGCTGTCCTCCGACAGCTCTTGTTTGTCTTGTCTTCTTGAGAAAAGTTGCTTCTGTCACGTGAATTGGAAATATATGGGGCTTGCTTTTTTTGTCTTGTCTTCTTTGGAATGGTCCTATTGTCACGTGTTTTGGCAACAAACGGGGAGTTGCTATTTTTTTCTTGTCTTGTCTTTTTTGTTAATGGTGTTACTGTCACGTGAATTGGCAACACTCGTTGTCTGCTCTTTTATATCTTGTAATAGTTGGAATGATGCTACTGTAATTTGTAGTGGCATCGCCTTGGGCTTACCCTTTTTTGTCTTGTTCTTTTTTGGAATGGTGCTTCTGGCAAGTGTATTGGAAACATGTGGGGCCTGCTCCTTTTTTGTCTTGTCTTTGTTGGAATGGTGTATCTGTCACGTGTATTGGTAAGGCGTGGGTGGGCTGCTCTTTTTGTCTTCTTATTTTTCGAATTACGCTACTGTCACGTGTAATGTTATCCCTCTTGTTAACGAAGAGACAACATGATACGCTTTGATGTCAGTTTGGTCATGAAAAATGCATTAGACGATTTCTGGTTCTGGAATCCCCTTTGGGACTTTTATGATCCTTATTCCGTTTTCCTATTAAAACCTTCTAGTTAAGTCTCAAGTCAGTCTCTTTGTTAAACAGGTAGATACATTATTGAATGAATCACACACATATAACGATTAATAGGGGCGATCAATTAATAAACACACACTTGACTTGTTGATATTGAACCATCTGTCAGAATTAAAGTATAAGTTTTCCGAACTTCAATTTGTCAGCAACTGTTTATAAACTGTTTATAAACATGGGAAATGAGAAATCTACAAATAACATTATAACATGATTTACCACTTTTTCTTTGGTTTGTTTTTAAACTCAAATATCGACACTTTCACCTAAAGCATTACAACTGCATTAATCAAAATAATATCAAACGTATTTAGCTTAAGAACAATCCTTGTCATACTCGTGTAGGTCATAGTTATGTTAAATAGCTGAAGCTATTATTGTTCAAATGAACAGAAGATACAATGGCGAACTCTTTACCACATACAACAAATTAAATTTACAGCAGACGGATTGAGTTTCCGGTAACTATATAATAAGCTGACTTATACTAAAGTGAACAGTTTGTTTACTATGTCAATCATTAGACACCGATGTATATAAAGCAAATGCCGGGCTGGCCTGATTATATAAAACTTTGCAGGACTTCATTTATCACAAATTACATTCTGCATAGGTCTGTAAATGAAGAGATAACATTCTTCATATGGCGAATCTGTGTCCTCATAACCAAAGGGTTGACATGAGAAGCCGATTGTTCATTAGTCGAATCTGTAACATACGAAGAACTCATGTCACAGTTACTTTTGTTCATCTCTATCGTTACATGCGAAGAACTCATGTCACAGTTACTTTTGTTCATCTCTATCGTTACATGCGAAGAACTCATGTCACAGTTACTTTTGTTCATCTCTATCGTTACATGCGAAGAACTCATGTCACAGTTACTTTTGTTCATCTCTATCGTTACATGCGAAGAACTCATGTCACAGTTACTTATGTTCATCTCTATCGTTACATGCGAAGAACTCATGTCATGATACAAAGATGTATCTACATAATACAAAGATGTATCTACATAATGTAAAGATGTATCTACATAATACAAGAGAAAGTTGATGCAAGGCATCAATGTCGCCGGAAAAGACTGCATTGATTTATTTTTTAACACACATGTAGTCTTGACTTTCATTAGTCTAAACATACACATAATGTTTTCATAAGGATTAATTCCAGGATTTTTGAAATTCCACATAGATCTACAAATTTCAGGATTTCTTTTGGTCAGGATTTTGGATGTTTTGTATTTGTCAAAAAAAACAACAAATTAATACATTTTGGGATTTAAATCTACATGCAATAAAAAGCTATTAAACCCTTTCCATGTCTGAAGCAACAATGAAAACCTTTAATCGCTTAAAACATTGAGAAAACGGTTAAATTGCTGAAGACATGAACTTCCTCCTTTTTAATACTAATTATTTCACAAGTAGACCACACTTGTAACAATATAACAGCTAAATTGTTTATCTAAATCGTTGATGCATACAATATATGTGGCAAGTATGAAATTAATTGGGGGCGAAAGAGCAGATTTTCTTTATTTCTAAATCTATTGTTTATCAGAGTTTGTTCTTCTCTTAATTTGTTTCAACATTTAATATCACATATATTTAATCATTTAAGTGTGTAATATTAGCTATCTATCTGTAATAAGGTGTTTGAGCATTCTTTCGAAATGTTTACCCTCGTGTCAGGCTTCATCGAGTCGTAGTGTCAGACATCGAAGAAAGTGAATAAAAAATCAGGCAAAGCTTTAGTGCATGTTTTATTCCACTGCATTCGAGAGAGAAAAGCATTTCTATATTATCTTTCTTTCTCCTACATTCGACCCATGCATTCGTTTCGTGACGTTTAAGAAAAATCAATTTGTCGTGCGACGTTTTTTGTCTGCATAACCTAGTCACTTTTCTAAGTTTACATTTTACTTCCGGTTACTTCGCTTTGTTTACATTTTGGCAATATGAAACTAGGTCACAAACTGAGAAAAAGGCGTTTCGACGTTCACGACCGATAAACAGGCTTATATTTGAGACATATTTTCACAAATTATTTCTTATTTTTGTTTCTGTTACCAGTTTATGTTCATGGGAAACTATACAAGTGTGTGTGTGTCATTGTGCATATTCAGCCCATCGAATGAGAGTATGAGTTTAAGCGACGCAGGTTTTTGTTGTAAAATGTATCGCGTGCAAATCCAGCTTTTCATTGGTTATCGCACACACAGTAAGTACAGTAGTATATAGTAGCGTGTGCAAAATTTACAAATCTATGTGGGCGGTACTCGGTAGTGACGTAATCAACAGTTCTAGGTTAGAAACAGTTCATATTTTAGATATACACGAGTTAACATTATCAAATGAATTCTTCACAAATCAAGACATATTTTTGAACATGAAAATAACATTCAGTAAGTTAACATTACTATTGAAAGTAGAATTTGACGTGATTTTTATTTCAATATATCTCAATATTGACATATAGCAGTTGGTTGCAAGTCTAGCAGGGACCACATATGTCTTCGTAAATAAGACAAAAACACTTACATGCAAGTCAACAAAATGAAACTAAAAATACCTAAAACATCGAAATGTTTATTCCATTTTAGATGTGTCATTACTTAGTGTTTTTAAACAAACACAATTGTAATATGTTCAAAACATCTTAATGTGTTTCTTTCCAATAATTATCCCTCCTCCCATGTGATTTCCGAAAAGCTATTAAAAATAGAAGTCGCGGGCTTCTGCCCGGCGACTAATAAAGATGTATCTACATAATATAAAGAGGTATCTACATAATATAAAGATGTAATTACATAATATAAAGATGTATCCACATAATATAAAGATGTATCTACATAATGTAAAGATGTATCCACATAATATAATAAAGTATGGACATACTATAATAAAGCAAGCACATGATATAAAGATGTATCTACATAATATAAAGATGTATCTACATAATATAAAGATGTATCTACATAATGTAAAGATGTATCGACATAATATAAAGATGTATCTACATAATGTAAAGATGTACCGACATAATATAATACAAACTGTCAGAATATAAGTACAAAACCACAACACATAACCATATACTGACATAATATAAATATGTTTGCACAACATGTAAAGATCATTGTACATAATGTAATAACAAACAGACATAATAATAATTGAGTTTCATTACTTCTAAAGACAGTGCCGGCGTTCCATAATTATCGCAATGCCGAAAATGTCGTTGGACTGACTGGACCATTGTCCCGAAATTCATGAATTCATGAATTCTTGGTAGGTCTCTGTTATAGATACAGGCTCAGGATTCCTTTCACAGATATTGGGAATACGTTAGGTTGAACAGATGATTGATTGGGGTTTAACGCCGTTTTCAACAATGTTTCAGTAATATCACGGCGGCCAGTTCACCTACTCATATGTTTCCTGGTTTTCTCACACCAGTACTCCACACAACATACTTTACAAGCAATTGGCTGCTTTTCCACATAGACTGTTAGCCTGTTGTTGAAAAACAGTGTCTGGTCACAGTGACTTTTGTCAAAGGTCGGAAAGAATGTTGACCGAGCTAGGGTTCGAACTTACAGCCCCTGGATTCTAATGAGAACCAGCTTTTATTTGAACGACTTATTTATGATTGTGAAATAAGATCTAGTTAAGTATTATACCGATATTGTAGTAAATAAAGTTAAATCAGTAAACAAACTCATTGATAAATATCGAGTAAGATATCTGCAAATGTTTGACTCATAGAATCAAATCAACATTGGCTATTGAATAACATAGTACGTACTTCGCACATGACGGATTAAATTTCTGCTTCCAATTGGAATACGCCATCGGAAATACCACCTTGTCTGACTTTAACATGTATTACAAGAATAGCTAAATTTGTCAACAAGTATAATCTATCAGTGTTACTTCTTAGCTTATCAGCGGTGTACTAATAGGCCAAATATACACAAAGGGCACGCTAACACGATGGATATGACACTCGAAGCGCCAAGGTGACATAAACGAATGTATTGTTAACGCGTTTTGGCTCTAAAACCAACACACTATCATGTCATATTGGCGCCTTTCGAACACGCCGAATGCCGTTTCGTTTTGGCGGATGAAGGGAAGAGAGGCATATCGAAAGAGATATAGCGTTAAATCACATATATAGAAAATAACAAACGTGTTGAAACCTTTCCTCTAAAAGTCCTGGCATGACATTGAAATAGTTTCAAATGCATGAGCCAAATATGGGAACATTCATATGAAATTATTATTTGGAATCGGACCAGTAGTTTCAGAGAAGAACATTTGATCGGACATTAAACGACGTACGACGGACTTACGGTGAATGCTTACAATAAGTCACTTTGTGCTCATGTGAGCTTATAAACGAATTATTCAAGTACGGAATTATTCACTTCTAAACACACCTCAATACGATATTCAAAGACATTTTTGACATGGGTAACAATTATTTTGCTGATACTTCTAATTTTCTAGAAATGATTGACTGGCTGGTGACAAGATTTTTTTTGATATATATGAGCCGTTCCACGAGAAAACCAACATTGTGGACTCTGCATAAAGTATCGATCCGGATCAGCCTAAGCATGCCGCGCAGGCTAACCCGGACAGACACGTTTCGACTCCTGTGGATTTTCTGTTTCAGAAATCATTACTCTATACCTCTATCCTCCTGAGACGGAATTTGTCGGCCCGGATTAGCCTGCACGGACTGCGCAGGCTGATCCGGGTCGATAAATTACGCAGAATCCATAATGTTGGTTTTCTCGCGGAACGGCTCATATAAAAGACACGTTAAAGCAAGTCCTCATTTACCCACACTGTTTCCAACTCTATATCAAAACTAAAGTTCAAAACATATAGTTTCCTGTTGATGTTTTCAAGGCAGACCATCTCAAGATTCCTTTCCCAATAACAACAAATATGCAGCATATGGATAGTACGTGTATATGCCAGCAATTTATAAATGAAGGTTTAATCACTGAATAGAGAAGAAAACATTGTTGCAAAATGAGAAATAGTTTATTATGAGCAAATTCACCGTTTGTCACAATGCTTTGAAAATGTGTCTGCTGCAAATGCGTCAAAATACGTCTGCAAGTGGGAAAAGAGATAAGGCCCCGGGTCAACAGTACTCTGGGGGGGGGGGGGGGGGGGGACCAACAATCCGGATCAGCCTAAGCATGCCGTGCAGGCTAACACGGACAGATACTTTTCGCATCCTGTGATTTTTTTTCCAGAAATCATTAGCCTATACCTCTATCCCCTAAGACGGAATGTGTCGGCCCGGATTATCCTGCGCGGACTGCCTAGGCTTATCGGGTCGATACATTACGCAGAGACATTAATGTTGGTTTTCCCGTGGAACGGGAAACTTGTTTAAGTAATATATGAAAAGTGTAGATCTCAATGATCGTACAGTACTGATCTGTATCTTTACTATGTTTAAAAAGCCAAGTTGTACCCTCTCCCATGCACAAGCTCATAGAACTTATTTTTCAAATATATGAACGGATTATAATAAGAAATCGTGATGTTAGATCCCCATTTCAAATGATTTAAAAAAATATCTCTAGCAATTTCTCCTCTTTTTCGCAATGTTTTCAATTTCATTCAATAATTGTTCTTTTATTTATAGAGTTCCCAATTTTGCTTAGACTTTTTCTAGGTCGACTGCTGCAGATTATGTTGTATGTGGGAAAGGGTTAAGACGGATTGATGAATCCGGGCCTGAAACTGAGTCTTTCGAAACACCTCCCGTTGTCCGGAGCCTTAGAAGACACAGGCGTTTGTATTATAATGATACTAAGAACGATTGATGAATCAGGGCCTGAAACTCTTCCTTGTTAAACAACGTCATAAATCCCGATATCCGGAGCCCTGGAAAACAGAGGCGTTTGTATTATAATGATATTAAGAACGATTGATGAATCCGGGCCTGAAACCTTTCCTTTCAAAACAACGTCATAACTCCCGATATCCGGAGCCCTAGAAGACAGAGGCGTTTGTATTACAATGATATTAAGAACGATTGATGAATCCGGGCCTGAAACTCTTCCTTTCAAATTACAACGTTATAACTCCCGATATCCGGAGCCCTAGAAGACAGAGGCGTTTGTATTATAATGATATTAAGAACGATTGATGATTCTAGGCCTGAAACTCTTCCTTTCAAAACAACGTCATAACTCCCGATATCCGGAGCCCTAGAAGACAGAGGCGTAATTAAGTCCTACAGCGGTGAGCAATATACTCGTATCGTGAAAGATGACCGCGTGGTAATGTCACGTGCCATCTGATTAAGTGGCATGTATTTAATAGGACACCCGCAAATTAATTTCTCTATTCCATCCACTAGCTGTTGACGGGTGAACGCGATTTTAACTACAGCTTTATTTACTCTTCTTCGAAGAACTTTTGGACTTTTACATCTTCGAATAACGTATTGATCAAAAAAAGAATTAATTTGTGAACTTATAAAAAACATAAATTGGTTGGAAAGATACCACGATTAATCTGACAATGGCGTAAACGCGAAAATAGTGCTGTTGTTTAAAGCCTGTCTTTTTTTTCATATCAAAATAAATAGTTGTAGTCTCTCGGGTATATCAGTTTAAAGAGAAGATATTTTTTCGTATTAAATTCCAGAACTAACAATTTAGAAGTTTACTACAAGTCTTAAAGTTTTAATAAAGAAACAAAACCGCTCGGAAAAAATACTTTGAGTGAAAATGAAAGGCAAGATAGTTGTGTGTTCGTTCGTGTTCACAATATTGGCGGGTACATTATTTTCATCAGCGCATTCAAGTTATGCCATTGGCAATATGGACGATTGGACTGCAAAGCGATCACTTCAACGGCGAAGTTTCTTAAAGAGTTTTTGCGCTAGGCGTTGTAACATTGGCAAGGGAGGAAATGTTTGCAAATGCAATGGATTTCATTTTGCCGGTAAGAGAACTGTAAGTAATTCAAATGTATTACTAAGTGATGAACAAACACCGGGTGTTGGTAATGTAGCAACCAACGATGTGATATACAACTTACTTGGAGACAACGGTAAACTGAGACTACAACAGGATGAATACGAGAGTATGGGAGAAGAGGACTTGGTACAACGAACTTACGGACCAGACATCGACAATGTTTATCCATCGTATCGGAAAGGATCTATTAAAAACAGGTACGTTACCCTAAAGGTTGATTGATTGGGGTTTAACGCCGTTTTTCCAACAATTGTTCAATCATATCACGGCGGCCAGTTAACCTATCCATGTGTTTCCTGTCTTTCTCACACAAGCACTCCACACAACAGTCTCACCCAGCAACTTGGCTGCTTTCCCACATAGTAAGCCAATTGGTGAAAGAGGAATGACGCTTGTCGCATTGACTTTTGTCAAACATCGAAAAGAAAGTTGGCCGAGCTGGGTTTCGAACTTAAAATCCCTGGATTGACAGCTCGCGTCGTTGCCGACTGAGCTACCGGGGCTCAGCTAATCACTAAAGGTAGTTCTGTTCTGTCGTGTTTAGGTGACTCACCCGATTAAGTAGTTTTTGCAAAAACCTGAACATTGCCATTGGCGCTGACAGGGTTCTTGGATACAATGTACTGTAGCATTAGTATAAGTCACACTACACCAAATACAAAGTACTGTATCATTGGTAAAGGTCACACTACACCAAATAAATGTACTGTATCATTGGTATATAACTGAGATAATATTGACTACGGCGTGAGACCATAATGTACCAATCAGAAAAATTAAAAATAATCCAAGGCAGCGACACATGGATCTTATTGTAGGTATATTTATTTGCCTCTTGAAATATAACGTTTACTCTAGCTCAAATGCTTAATTTAGTCGTGCGATGTCTTTTTAAGCTTAGTTTAGATACAGTTTGTATGCACATCCATGCAAATTGGTGAATGGCGAAGAGTAATCAGATGATGTGCATCTACGTTGATCGCAAATGCCATATAGTTGGGTTTTCTAGAGCATGGCTCTCATAGTTTTAAGTGTCTGTTGTAGGTAAAACTCCTTTTATAGTTTAACCCCTTACCTGTTGTCAAAGTGAGAATGTTATCGTTTTGTTGCAATTCTTTAAACCCTTTTAAGAAATGTTACATTAATTTATAGAATTTTTCTATTATATTGACCAAGATGTTTTCAGAGTTCAAACATTACTTATGAACACTATATATCAAGATTGATATGTAGGTACACTATCCAGTCTTGGTCTAATTCTACCGCTTCTCCTGTTTTAACTTATGGTAGAATTTCTACGAAGAAATGCAGCGTTATGCCGTATATGGTTATCTTCTTTTAGATATAAGTGTACGATTAGAGCTTATCTGTCAGATACAAATGTACACATACAGATTTTCTGCTAGATACAATCGTAATAATAGAGCTTATGTGTTTAAAATAAGCGTACGAACAGAGCTTATCGGTTAGATACCGTCGTTCGACAAGAGCTTGTCTGTTAGATTCACGCGAACGAATATAGCTTAAATATTAGATACAAGTGTACGAATGCAGCTTATCTGTTGGCTATAGTCGATAGAATATAGTTTATCTGTTATATATATCGCACGAAAAAAGCTTATCTGTTTGATACACTCGTACGAATAGAGTTTATCTGTAAGATACAATTGTACGAATAGGGTTTATCTGTTTAGAAATGGTTTATCTTTAGATACAATTGTACGAAAAAAGCTTATCTGTTAGATACGCTCTTACGAATAGAGTTTTATCTGTTAAGATACCATTGTACGAATAGAGCTTATCTGTTAGATACACCTTTATACGAATACAGCTTATCTTTTAGATATAATTGTACGGAGAGAACCTATATGTTAGAAATAACGTACGAATATAGCTTCTCTGCTAGATTTACTAGTTCGAATGCAGCTTATCTGTTATAGAGTGTGTCTATATTATTGTAGGAGTATTGCTTATCTGTTAGATAACATCGTACGAATAAATCTTTTCTGTTAGATACAATCGTACGAATAGAGCTTTTCTGTTAGATACAATCGTACGAATAAAGCTTTTCTGTTAGATACAATCGTACGTATAGAGCTTCTCTGTAAGGATACCATTAAACTAGAACAACAAACTTAGGTTGCTTTTGGTTTGATTCCATAAAATTATCAAACAATACAAAGTGAATAGTTTTTCTTTTATTTTTTGGAGATTTTCTCTCTATTTACTTAATAATGACATGGTTGTGAATTTAATTCGACATCGTTATATTTCGGCTACTGTAGCGAAACATGAAAACCCCATGCATTTTTCGAAAGGTCTGACTCTAAATTAATACAAACCATTCAATTCCCTTGTCTCAATTGCACCCATTGCGACGACAATAAGCGTTGTTTCACCTATTTTAACAATAATAAAACCTTTGGCACCCCTTAACTTCAGGATCAATGCTGTGTTTTCAAAATAAGCGATCTGATCGAACGCCGTGTTAAATGACACTGCCGGGTATTTTTTTTATATTTGACTAACTACCTCAACAAAGACCGCCTTTGAAAATCAATTTTCAGAATTTTCGATTAAATTTATAGCAATTACCATCACATAACATACTTGAACACCTTGTTATTTTCAATACTAATCTCTTGAAAATGACAGGAATTACCTCCTTGGTGCACAGGGTAGTGCGGTTAGTATTACGACTGACTCGCTATGGTGTCAGGATAAATGCACCAGTAGAAGTGATAGGTTACCCAGGAAATGCAGTGATACAACTGAAAACGTTTTAAAAGCGCGACTAAAGATCAAACAAATACATCATAATAAATCTCAAGATGCTTCAATAATGTTTGGTAGACTGAGTGACTAACAGTGAAGACTCTGGTAGGACTTCGAGGAATTGTAGGCTTGTCGCGGTATTCAATGCCCGTAAAGTCCCAGAGATATACTTTCGTATACTTGGCTCATGTATCCGTAGTAAAATTACCTTATTCCAATGGCTATGGTGTTAATTGATTGCCATATGGTGCACTAGTATTGGCAAGAACTTAAGCTTTAGATAGTTTTTTCGGCCAACCCACACCACATTGCGTTAAACGCCACGCAGTGCACTGGTATTGGTGTGTGGTTAACGTATCTCCTGGACTTTGAGACCTCCGCGCAATCTGATCGGAAACTCTCCTGTTTCGCCATCTTAACGTATAAGTAAGTACCTCTGGAGAAATGTTTTGAGAAATTATAGACAGCAAAAGTACGTAATTTTATTGTAATTACCCCATTACCATTTTTTTTAAAAAACAACAGCAACAACAACTCCCCCCCCATCAGTGCTTCAATAAAACAATCTGTACCATACTTATGACATGTGTGGCAACAAGTCTGGCTGCCGATGTTTTATGATAAAATGGGCAAAGTTTGTCAAATCATTCTTGTGACTAATGGGTGTGTAGTGCGGGGCCAGAGCAAAGTGCGATGAAGCCACACTTTGTCTTGATCGTAACTGATCCGGGCCGGTACATTCCGTCTCAGGGGGATAGAGGTAACGAGTAATGATTCCTGAAACGAAAAATCCACTAGAAGCGAAAAGTGTCTTTCCGGGTTAGCCTGCGCGGCATGCTGAATTGATGAGCAATCTCTCCTTTTGTCACAACGTTTATTGGCGGCTCTACGGTCAACATGAATTGAATTAGGTACGATCGTAATTTGTATTGTAATGCCAAATCACGCGAAGTTTATATAGATTCAAGATTCAAGATTATTTTATTCAGTAACATAAACTTTACAAAGTTTCTAGTTACATTCATATGAATGATATAATATAAAATATAAAGATCAAGTCAAGACAATTATGTGCACAGTGTTGTTTCGACAAATATATTCTATCAATATATAAATGACGTTGAACATATATGGAAATGTAAGAAATATATGTAAATATATATATAGACATATATATCTTACGTATACTTACACGTACATATAAATGATAAGAAACATATTGGATTTTCATGGCATATCGCATGATAGCTCGAGATTTTTAAGTGGTATTAACTAAGCTTATCCTCAGTGCAAAAGCTTCACGTAAATATTTTGCCAAATTCAATAACATACCAGTTTCATCAGTTTTTAATCAATCAATACATTTGTTAAACTCTGTAATAAGGTTTAATGAATTCGGATCTAATATTCGAGTATACAGGACATATTAAAATAAAATGATATTCGTCCTCAATATGTTTTTCATGACAGAAATTACAATATCTTTTTCATGACAGAAATTACAATACCTTTGTTCATAGTCAATCCTTTGTGAAGTATATCGACCAGATTCTACTCTCAAGTTGTGAGACGATAAGCGTAGTCTGGCAAGATGCATGAATAGATTACTGGGTAAAACATTCAAATATGTTTCACAGTCAAATGTATTTTTAAGTAATTGATATGTTCTCAGTGAACAGCTACTATTTAAATAAGATGACCATCCTTGTGTGAAGATATCAATTAATCTCTATTTAACAATTCCAGGAAATGATTTATAGTTAATAATAGATTGGTTTTCCCAAGCATAAGATAACACATGTAGATGTGTCTAAGATATTCTTAACATTTTTTTGTCCAATTCTTACATCAGTTTATACAATCTGTAAGCATTGTTTGATATAGTCGACTGATAATCACATTATCTGCTGCAATAACTTTGCACCAATATTTTACTATTCTATAATATCTGGATATTTATTATGGATAACTTCCAATCTCCCCATAGATACCCATAGAGCTTGTTGATTGTTTAACATGATGAACTCGATTTAAGATGAACTCGCTCTATTTGCTTAGACTTTAAAAAGCCTGTTATTTCACATCCATAATTTAATGTTGCTCCAACAAAGGAGTCAAAAAGCTGACATAACGTATCATAGGTCTGAATATCAATGTTAGTGTGCTTCTGACTGATACATATCTCTCAACATCTTTTTGATGTTTTGCATTGGTAGTTATGCCGTATTAAAAATACTGTTAAACTATTGATCAAATCAGTTTTACCATAGTTATCTACGTTTTTAATACACAAACCGATATGAGCCGTTCCACGAGAAAACCAACATTATTGACACTGCGTAATGTATCGACCAAGATCAGTTTACGCAGTCCGCGTAGGCAAATCCGGGCCGCCACATTCCGTCTCAGAGGGATAGAGGTATAGACTAATGATTCCTGAAACAGAAAATACTCTGGATGCGACACGTGACTGTGCGGTTTAGCCTGCGCGGCATGGTTAGGCTGATCCGTCTCGATACTTTACGCAGAGTCCACAATGTTGGTGTTCTCGCGGGACGGCTCATATGATACGTAACATTCAATTATAACATAGAAGATCCAGAGCAGCCTGCGCATCCGCACATTCTGATCAAGATTAACACTTCTCATATATAACTATCTATAGTATATTATACGTTGTAGTTATATGAGCCCGTCTACAGGTAAAAACAGGTACAGATCGACTTTTGTGAACAAAGAAGATCCAGATTAGCATGAGCATCGGCAAAGTCCGGTCAATGTATACAATGTTTACATATTACTTTCTTATAAGAAGATTCTGTCAAATTGTGTATATGTTGATAAGACTAAGCAGATGTAAAGGCCGATCTGAACCTACGTTGTTTAGTAATACGAATTGGTTCCCTTTCCCACGGACTGACCTTATTAACTAATCGAATACTTCACGCGTCACATTTTCTATTTCACCCAGACGTATTAGGGAACAGAAGTTTTTATCACGAATTTACACATTTTTTTTCGAGAGAATTCACGACAATTATTTAGAGTCTGGCTCAATTGCAATTAAGTGCGTCTTTTGGGGTCGAACTAATTTCATTATATGTTGACCGTACAGACATCAAAAAAGTCTGTAAAATATTTCAAATATTCTTATTGAATACTCAAACTATACGAATGACTCGTTATATAACTTAGTAATTTCACATTTTATGTTGAAAACATGCTTCTTGAAATACGAATATGCAAAATATTTATGGTTTGAATTCAATTGTGAAAGTGTATTACTTAGCTTGTTTAACGTATTCCGGTTTTATTTCGTGAGATTTCCGGAGACGCCCACGACTAATTATACTTACTTGCTCGTTTCTTTGGTGGTGACCCTCTATCATATTCCTTCAAGCCATGTTGATTGGTGAAATAATATGGCCATCAGGGTGCGGGGCTGTTTTGCTATATGGCTATAGTGACACTTTTAATCATCATCTCCTCCAAACTCGTCTAACCGATTTTCAAGCGATTTCGTAAAAATGTTTCTTGCGTGACCAGCTATCAGATTCCCTCAAGCCATATGAATTGGTCTTAAAACATGGCCACCACAGTCGGGGTTGTTAGCCTTATATTGACTTTAGTGAAAACGTATAGAATCTTCTCCTCCGAAAGTGTCAGGCCAACATTCAAATATATTTGTAGAAATGTTCCTTAGGTGACCTTCTACAAGTATTAAGGGGTGGGGTCTATAATGCCTAATGATGTTATAGTGATTTAATATTTGCCTTTTGACAATGGAGCGATACTGTCCCTCTTTAGCTTTCTTCTGAATTATTTGGTTGCCATAGTAACAATTCATCTATACATAGTCAACATGTAAAGTTTCGAAATAAAACGAAGGTGGTCCAAGCGTTCTTTTAGAATTTTTATTTTGTTGGGGAATCTCAATTTTACGAATTATCTTGTTAATTTTACATTTTGCAAAAAATGGTAAAATGTTTTAAAATATAGCACAAATTGCATTAATAACAATCTATGGCAACCATTCTACTTTTTGAATTGTGGATAGAAACTTGCTTTTACTTCAATCTTCTAAACATAACACACTTATGATAATATAATATACATTGTTTTTTTGTGTGTTTTCTTTTGCACTTTTAATATCTAGTGGAAGCAGCCATTAAAGCATTACAATTAGTTTAAGTTTCAGTTTATTTTTGTACTCATGGTGACTTTCCTAAAAAGAAAAAATACCTCAGTAAAGGATTGACATTTGCCAATATTCTTTTTAACATTGATGGGAACCAGACATATTACCCTGTCTGAAATTGGTAAACACTAATTTTTGTCCAAATTTGTCGTTTGGATAATTTTTCTCAAGGACTCTCACGTCGTTGTTCTCAAGCAAGGTTGTGATATGAAAAGCAACTATATTATGAGAATCGATACTTTTAAAAGGTTGTCTTATACGTCCGTCGATAGAAAACTTATGTTGGAGTCATCCGAAAGTTGTAGATGAACCGAGTTTTCATCCAATTTTCACCAAACTTATTGGACATGTTTGGGGGCGTAATTTCTGGGTCAAGTTCAATAACCAGCTAATCGTGCAAGGCAATAGTGGATTATGACCCAATGGCCAAAACTGGTCTGAAGTCGAACAGTTTTTTTCCGATGGTCATCAAAGTTGGTGAACATGTGTGTGTGCATGATGTCTGGGTCAGGTTCGATAACAATCCATTCGCACAAGGCAATTTTGGATTACGGCCCTTCAATTATCAACATTTGGCTAAATAAGCATTGTCCACTCTCTAGATCGAACGCATTTCATCGGTTCTTCCTCAAATTTACTGAACATTTTTTTTGTTGGCCGAATGTCTAGGCCAACCGTTTGATTACTGGCCTGATCTCCCCAGACATTTTTGAAGTATGGGCCTTGAATTTCTGTTTTATTCATGACATACAAGTCTTACTGCCCTGGGTTTGAACGCTTATCGGTACCTTGCTCGAACTCATACAAGCATTTGCCCATCTTACCTGGATCAGGCATAAACATGGCGTATAAGTAACTAGAGATTTACCAATATATATATGGTATATGACATCAGAGGGAAAATCGGAAATAAATTTTACACGGAATTAAAATCGTGATAGTAAAAAGACAATTTGTTCAATTTGTTCGTTTCGAGCGACTTCTTTTCCCCTTCATTGTTTAATCAAAGCACTGAAAGTGCTCACAGCAAGGGGCTAACTGCAGATTATATTTACCTATCCCAAATGTCTAACTGGGACACTTTGTTATGTCCATATATTGAATTAATTGAACGCAAAATACTATCGATATACTAAAACTTGACATACATTTGCGCATCTGCTATCTGGATAGTTATGGATTTTAGCAGGTTTTATTTTTATGCAATAAATACATATACATGTCATATCAAAATCACAATTGCCTAACCATGATATATTGAGAGTCCAGTTCTACTATCAAAGCAGAAATAACATCCTGTGTTATCTACATTTACTTCAGCGTGATATAACTGAAATATTGTTAAAAGCGATGCAAAACATCATACAAACGAATTAATCGATTTATTTAAGTGTTTCACAACGCGTAGGTGAATTTCTTTTTGATCAATTTTAAATCCCAACATTTTGAAGGAGGAGTTTGTTGCAGCGGTGTCAAATGACAATTGCACAACTGATATAAGCAATTTATAAGACAAAAATGAAAAAGATAATTATAATATATTTGTATTTAAAAAAGAAATCTGCACGGACCGGAAATCGAACTCTCGCTTCCCGCGTGACTAGCGAATGTGCTTACCGTTACGGTAGCCGGCCTTCGCCATTATCTTGAGTTTATTTACGAAATCATTTAAAATCTATAAAAGCTCTAGCGAAATATTTATAATTGAAGTGTTTTATCTTAATAATAAAAAAAAATATCATCTAATAATTTGATTCTTTTTTGGAGCATATTTTATCACTGGGACTTGACTATCTTATTCCGTCTTCTGGGGTTAATTTCAGTTAAGAATCTAGAATTAAATACTCTAGTACTTAGATTCCTGATTAACGTTATTCGAAAGGATTTTTGGAAACTCCGACGCCTAGGCTAACTTACTCATTTACCATATATATGATATATTTTGTCAACTATTTATTTTATTATCATTTCAAAACTTGATTTTTTGAGTATATATATGTTATCATTGGGTCTCGATTACTTGAATTTGTTTTTGAGCCGGAATCGAAAAGCTGCCTTTACTCCACTCGATTTACAATATTTAGGAATCACCCATGAACTTTACGCACGATCAAGTATGTTGGAAGCGTAGAAAAACATTTTATTTTTTAATCATGTAATTCATATATTCTAACATAAAATTTCTTTCGATTTCTTTATTTTGGTAAGTGATGTCGAATCAAATCCATTTTCCGGTTTCATATTCCAACAAGTTACCGCATTTTGATTTTTAGACAGGAACTATTTGTTCGAAAGGACCGACATGGGTATTAGATGGCAACAGTCCATTCATTTTAAAAAAAAAAAATATTCAACAGATTATGCACTTCCATTGGCATTATATACGATCTTCAACTACCAATACATCTCTCTGAACCCGAGATGGTGTTCAGAAACGGAGAGCTGATATAGCAAGACAGATGTGAAGTAATTCAATGCCGATATTGTAAAACACTAGTCTAGATTACGGTCTCAAAATGATGAGTCTCTACTATAGCAATAGGCTCTAACGAGCCCCTTGCTAACACGTGGCATGGCGTATCTGTATCAGGATGTAAAAAGGCCACGATCTTTTAAAATAACAACTAATATGTAGACCTTTTTAAATTCTCATGTTAACACCATCCCCGAATAAACAACCAACATAGACGTTTTTAAATTTGTTGAAAGCGAGCAATTTTCAGCTTCTTCAATTTTTGCAATTATTGAAACTTTTTTTCGGACCTTTTTAACGTAGACTCTAAATAAACAATATTAGGTTAAACGTTCAGAAAAGTGTCGGGGAATTTTGAATCGGCGACTAAATAAATAAAATATAGGAGTAATTTACAACGCCTTATAAGCAAAGGAAAGGCGGGAAAAAAGGAAGAAATGTTAAATACTGAATGGATTAATATGATGGAGACATTTTCGTTTCAATCAAGCTAATCATTATGGGGATCTTTTGAACAAATAAAACATGCATCGCTGCCATTGACTGTTGAGGTATAACATTTGATGATTTACCAAGAAGCCTGAAGCAATATCTCCTTTTGCCAGAATGTTTACTAAACTCGTCTGCTACAGGTGCGTCAAATCCCGTCTGCAAGTGGGAATGGGTTAACCGTTGAAATGTTTCCACGTGTTGCTAGAGCGGCGAGACTATAAACCCTTTTGCTGCCAAAGGCAATTAAATGTTTTTTTTGCAAACAATGCAGATTCAGATGAGCCAGATCGTAACGAGCTGTCTCTCCAGAAATATGCATTGTTTGTCACTTAGATATTATTTACCAAATTTACTGCCGGACGAAAACAGGATCAGTCCAATTTTCAACATAGAAGAGTCAACTTTGTGAAAGTCGACAGAAAAAGAGTTAAACGGTTTAAAGTTGTCGTGCTAGTTTTCGCATCGTTCACATGTCAACAATTTATTGATGCGGTATCGTCTCGCACATCAAGCGATTCTATATGATACTAGAAATGTCACTGGTGTTACATAACATAATCCATAAACTCGCACATTACTTACACTTATAGAAATAAGATCAACTGTGCGATAACTCTTTATTCTGTAAGCTAATGTAATAGACTAAGATCAGTTTGCAAAGATATGACATATGATGTTATATAGCTTTATTTGCAAAATGCCTATACAGTGGGAGGCAGAGTGATAGGAGAGGACACTGAATTGATGCTCGAAAACTCGGCCGACAATTTTCTTCTCATGTCATATGTCTGTAACTTACCATTTCGTTTTATTTACCTGTTATCATTGAGTCGCTAATAACAGATAATGAACAATTAGTCAAAATCATTCAAAAGTCAATTATTTTGAACAAACATTGCAAATTTACCACTCCTCTATATGTACATTTACTATATGTGTGTATATTATGGGCCGGAGGCCAGAAACTGTAAATAAACAAATTGAATTGATTTGTTTTTAAATAAACCTATAGCAATAGTCTATATATTTCCATTCTAAGATCGCTGTCGCGCTTTAAAGAAAAAAGCATACAATACCATTAAGTTCTTTCGACGAAGTACCATAAAGTAATTTGAACATACCTTGGGTCCAGTATAATTTCTATCTTTGGATTATACCGCTACGCACGTGAGTACCTCTCTTTTAAACAGAGGTAGCTTCATCTGTAACACGATCGAGTTATATTTGTTTGGAAGTGAGCCATTGTCGTCCCCTGTCTATCATACTATAGAAGACAATTAACATGAATTATTGAAAGCATCGGGTCCCTTCCTTATTATATTCGGAATCTCCATCAGATATATAGATATACTTTCATTTCTGGCTGTATGAACGGGTTATCAATAATGTAAATATCACACAATCACCACTGATTTATTGTGACATACATTTCTTTTAACCCTTTCGCTGCCAACGGCAATTCAATGTTGTTTTTTTTGCAAACAATGCAGATTCAGGTGAGTCAGCTCGTAACGAGCTGTCTCACCTGAAATCTGCATTGTTTGCCACTTAGACATTAACATTTACCAAATTTACTGTTGGACGACAAATGGAGTGGTCCAGTTTTCAACATGGAAGAGTCAACTTTGTGAAATTCGACAGTGAATGAGTAAACTATTTCTGACATACAAACAAATCTACGGGAGGCGACTTTAAAAAACATCTACGCAAACATAAGGAAACTCTTTATAAATGATAGAACATTCATTGAAAACAGTTGAAAACATTATGGCAAAAGAAGAAATTGTTTTACCTTAACTGTTTTCAAAAGCCGTCTGCTGCCGAAGCGTCATAAGGTGGCTGTATGCTGAAAAGGGTTAATCAATGTTCACAGACAAATGGTTGTGATCTATTAAAATATGTATGAATTTGATTTCATTAAAGCTAGGGCTATTATGTAACGATCTAAATAGACAATGCAATCACCGTATGCTCCAAATATGTGAAAGCGTATTTTTAAAACGTGTTTGTTGATTGATGGCACGGCAGCCACTTCATAGCCATATTTTTCTTAGCGTGTCCATTCTTCACACACAGCTTGCTGCCTTCCTACTTACTCTAACATTTCTACCTGTAAGTGGAAGATGAACGATGACATTTGTTAATCATCGCTGCAGAAATAATAAGAAATCAAAAGAATGACAAAAATAAAGATATATTTGATATAACTAAACAGTATGATTGTCCATAAAAATGTCTCGCACTTTGTTAAACTCACATTTTTGAAAAGTGCCACAACAACTAGCGAGAGTGAAATATTGTCCATTAATTTTTATTTGCCATGTACAGTTCAAAAGTTACGGCATCAAAAAAGCGCGCACGACCACTCATACATAGGAACAAACGAATGAAGGCAACACAATTTGTCCCATCAATTTCTTTGAAGTTGGGGACATATGACAAATCAGTAGAACAATATTCGCGTGTATTAGCGGCCAATTCACCTACTCGTATTGGCTGGCTTTATCACACCAGTACTCTATACAACATATTTCTCAAGCAAGCTGCTTTTCCACATAAGCCCATTGGTGGGAGACCAATGACGCCTGTCTCAGTGACTTTTGTTTAACGTCGTCCTAGCTCACAACTCCTGGATTGAAAGCCCGCGTGAGCTACCGGGACCTGGCTTGATATTGATCAAGGATATAATAAAATTGAACGTTATCATATCAAAGAAATCGGGTGGCATTGAAGCAGAATTGAACTTATTTTAAGTTTTCAACATGGAAAAGTCGACTATGTGAAATTCGGCAGGACAAGGGATAATGTGCCTTTGTTATATAGCGGTCTGATACAATTAGGTTCTATTTGAAGGCTAAGGCAGTCTTTGTCTAAGTCCTTGTATTGTTGAAAACGGTAATGCCCATCTGTTGGCGAAATTTATGCCGTAGTGTGCGAAATAATCTGTATGTAGAACTTAACTTCAAACCCACATATTACGATTTCTTCGTCGCTGATGTCTTTAAAACACATTGCAGGAAAAAGAGAAATACAAAAGATGAGCAAGTCCTACTTTTTAATAATATTCACTGCACTGTCGTTAAATACCAAATTGTCCTAATCTTTTCTTCTAATGGTTTGATCTTGGAGCGTCTGAGTGCGTACGGCAGATAATGAGTTAAACATTTGGCCGAACAAGATGCGCCTGCATCTTCTAGTGTATATGAGAAACAATACGCATCCAGTGTCCCTAGGGTGCAATACCACGGTCAATTGATGGATATCGAAGCGACGTTTTATAACCAAATAACACGGACGAAACAGCCGTGCTCCATGAAAACTAATCAGAAAGTTTTATTTTTGACATGTGTAGATAAAGCTCTCGTTCCACATCAATGCCGCAAGATCAAATAGGTATCCTGCATATCAGAGGTTTCTTAAATGATTATAACAGGCGAACAATTTAGATCCAGATCATGCTCCGACGATACGCAGGTTGATTTGGATCTACACAAGTCGCACACTTCTTAAGGATTGTTTTCTTATGACTAGTCTGAATTATGTTTGTGGCCGTCTCCATTCCGCTACTTTATAACAAGAACTACATTTGACGTTTGATTGAATCTCGTTCTTCGTTTAATTCTGTTCTTCTATACGGAACGCTGAACAACTTTTGCTAGCAAGGTAGGCTAATATTAGACTGCAGACGACGACTTTTACTAGAAAGGTAGGCCAATATAAGATTGCAGACGACGACCTTTGCTAGCAAGGTAGACCAATATAAGACTGCTGACGACGACTTTTGCTAGCAAGGTAGGCCAATATAAGACTGCAGACGACGACCTTTGCTAGCAAGGTAGGCCAATATAAGACTGCAGACGACGACTTTTGCTAGCAAGGTAGGCCTATATAAGACTGCAGTCGACGACTTTTGCTAGCAAGGTAGGCCAATATAAGACTGCAGACGACGATTTTTGCTAGCAAGGTAGACCAATATAAGACTGCAGTCGACGACTTTTGCTAGCAAGGTAGGCCTATATAAGACTGCAGACGACGACCTTTGCTAGCAAGGTAGGCCAATATAAGACTGCAGACGACGACTTTTGCTAGCAAGGTAGACCAATATAAGACTGCTGACGACGAAATTTGCTATTAAGGTAGGCCGACTTTTGAAATAATTAAGGTAAATGAAGATGTTTCCTTTTGCCACAATGTTTTCAAAAGTCGCCTTCTTCAGATGCGTAAAATGAAAATGCTTCATTTTTATTAGATCAACTGAGTCTAAGGGTCAAGTGGATATAATGGCATCCCTCTCTGTCCAATTGTTATAAATATAAACAAGACGAATGTTTGACGCAAAGCGTCAAAGAGAAGCCGCAATGTTTCGTTGTACATGTAGAAATAAGAAAAAAGAACATTTAAATCCACAAACAACTGTAGACGGTACGCTGACATATTTATCCTTTTGAAGACTGTTGTATACTTAGAGTTACCTCACTTTAACCAATAACAGGATATTTACCTTGTGATTCGTATGAATAAGATTGATAAACATTGAATTTATATGAATGAAAACCTACTATTTAAATTAGTAACAACATCAAAATCAAATTTAAGCCAAGATAAATGTGTACACATTTCATTAATTGTTTGTAGATACCCTAATGTATAGCTATGAATATAAAATTTATAAACTTATAAACAAGTTTTCATTTCAATCATTTTTCTGCTCGCCAAATGGAATTAATGCCGAGCGCGAGGGTAAACAACGACAAACAACAAAATCAACAATTCATTTCAACATACTAAGTCTGTGAATCTCGCAGAAACACCCATTTCAATATACCAAACATGTTAAAGTAAATTTAAGTATGAACCGTTCTTGTATGTACTGAAACTAGAAACGTCCGTTTGTGTATAAGTATATTTGCGATTTTATATTGAGACTAGCTAACCCGACACGACGTGAACTTCCTCTACCAAATTGGTTGTTGTATGTGGGAAACGGTTAGCTGCTGGACATGTATTTAAATGTTTAACTATTTGTATTCCCTTCAAATTGTTTATTTAAATCGTCATACATGCGTATCATAAGACAAAGGTGTCAGACCAAATGGGAACTTAGTTAAATTGTGCGTATACTTCAAATTAC
This sequence comes from Serripes groenlandicus, assembly GCA_031761405.1. NCBI lineage: Eukaryota > Metazoa > Mollusca > Bivalvia > Cardiida > Cardiidae > Serripes > Serripes groenlandicus. The sequence continues at coordinate 142,356,219 of JASEVX010000003.1, forward strand.
CTCCCTTTAAGTACTACCAGGATTTTTTTCTTGTGATTCGTATGAATAAGTCTGATAAACTTAAACATTTCAACTAGATGGCAAGATTTGTTTTGAAACATATATTTCTGTGGTTTATATATGTTCATGTCTGCACTTCTTCATCTAATTACTGCGTAATATATGATAGCATGTAAGGAACCAGATTACATTTACCGCGTGCCTCTCTTGTTCATGGTTCCCGGTTTGACATACTATCAGACTAATAAAGCGTCTGAGGCAGGTAACCAATTCAGTTTTACTGTCTAGACTAGATACAGTATGAATTTCGCTTAAATAAAAATGTACATACATTTTAATTTGTAAAACTCACACATGTATATAGAGTGTAAAAGGGATGTTTTAAAAGTCATTACCTTAAATTAATGTACTTAGTAAGGACAAAGAGGAATCAAGATATTTGGTCACGCTGGCAGGTCAAAATATTCTCCTTGTTCGAAATTTCTAAGCATCCCTACAGGTAGCCGCCTCCTGGCGGCTTCCAACAATATTAAGGTCAAATTACGCCAAATACATCCGCTGTCATGCTGATCTACCCAAATAGTCCCTAAAAAAAAACCTTGTTTGCATAGAAATGAGTGTATACCATCACAAGAATGCATTGATTTACATGGAAACAAAGAAGGATTTTATTGTGTGTATTGTAACCTGGATATTAACAATACTGATGGCGATGGAAAAAAGTACTTACAATAATAAAGCACTGATAATAATGTTAATAGTAAAAGTTTTTTGTTTGTTCTATTTCAGGTTTGATCCAATATTAGAGATGATGTTACGGACTTTTGTGTACAACGACGATAAGTAGGGGTCATCTTTAGAACGACAATACAGAACACAATACACAGGGATGCTGATCGTCCGGAGTGAGCATTATGCGACACCAGCCTTTTAATGGATATTTCTACAATAAAAAATACATTGTTTCCATTACCTTTAGCCGTGAAACATACGTTACGTTGTTATTTTTCAATTTGGTGTGGGATATTACACATGTTCCTTGTATCTACCTATCTACTTTTTGTTTACCCATGTCCGATACAAGACGTTCTAGTTTTGTTCCTTATGTTAATACATTTTGTTTATCGAGATATTATATTGATATACACGTACCTTCATTCAGTACCACATGGAAGGGGAGAACAAATACTTACATTGAGCAATTTCTCTAATTTTAGAAAGTTTTCTGATAAACTTCCGAATTACACTTTTTGCCATTTTGTTTCTACCATTTTCATCAGTTTTTTTTAGGAAACAATTAGAGTAGAATTATGAAATAACGGGTTTATCAAGAACGACCATATTTGTCTTAAAGTGACAATACTAGTCAATGTCATTATTTATTGGAGACAAGACTGAATGATATGACAATTTTCTATCCAGTTTTTGCTTATCTACTTGGTAAAGTGTTATTACCCGAAATATTGGCCTGATCTTCTGCCCAATGTACAATGTATCTACGTGTATGATTTATATGTATTTTTATAAAATGTACAATGTTCTTCGTTTATCCAACACTATAATGGAGCCAGTACACGAGAACATGTACAAGTTGGCATTTCTCAACAGTGTAGGTTCAGATCATATTGTCAATCGGCTCGTTCTAATCACAATCTTCAATAATTGACAGGACATGTCTAAAAAGCATGTGCAAGTTATATGTGGACAATGTAGATCTTAATCTCATTTTGCGGATCAACTGGCTTATCTGGATATATGCTGTTCGTTAAATGCCAATTAAATATTGTACTTTTCCCTTGCATGGGTTCATATATTTTCATGAAACAATTTACAATGTTTATGACAATATACATTGACTTATCGGGTATAATGTCCGAGGTTCGATCCCCAGTCGCGACGCTATGTAGATGGTGGAGTTCTCTTGGGCAATCCACAGTTCCTAGCATAGTACTGGTTTGTTTACCCAGGGATCATGAATAAGTGAACTGTCGCCGTGATATAACTGAAATAATGTTGAAAACGGCGTAATCCCCAACAAACTAAAAAAACAACAACCAAACTAAAACGTTTTATTTATTTAATTTGTATCTTTCTGTTGGTAAATGAATTAATTGTTTTGTTTTTAACGTTAATATTGCTCCTGTCTATCAATCCTTGTGTCAATAAAATTCGATGACGGTTTCATTATCAAGAATTGTCCATTTCTTAGAATTCATTAAATCAAATGTAACCCTATCCCCACATACAACACTTTTGTTGCAGGCGACCCTAAACGACATTATTAGACATTTGATGAAACACCCCACAATAAAATAGAAATGAAAACAGCGGGAGGTCGCGGGTTCGGTCCCCGGTCGGGTCATACCAAATACTTTAAAAATGGTAGTAATGGCTGCCCTCCTCGGCGCTCAGGATTACGTGGTTAGCATGACGACTGACTGGCTGGTTTCCCGATACACGGACCAGTAGTACCGGAAACTTACCTCGGAAACGCCTTGATATAACTGAACATTTGTTGAAAGCGGGTAAAACAACAAACAATTGTAGCTCCGTTTTAAAAAGATGTCGGCTGCAGAGAATAGAAGAAGAAAAGTAAACACGGTCTGATTTGAATCGAGAAGTTTCCAACAAATAAATCCCACTTGAACCAGATCGTTATCCATATTTTTAAATAAACTCCTCGATTGTGGCGCTGTTTTCCTTTTAAACAAATCTTAAACAGTGGCAGAATAGCGGGGATGCTGATTTGACTATTATTGATGTTATTTGGGAGAGAATATTGAAAGAGAGTCTCAACTATGCGGATCAATTGGCGATACAAAAGTAGAAAACTTAAATCAGATGCCAGTGTTTGTAGCTAACCCTTTCCCACATACAACAAATCTACTGCAGACGAGTTTGAAAACATGTTTTAATTATTATTAACCTCTATAAATGAATGTTTAATCGGCACTACGGTCATGGTGGAGTGCCCTTAGGCAAGGCACATTTTCTAGCCTGGTACTGGTTTGTTTACCCAGGTATCATGAATAAGTGAACTGTCGCCGTGATATAACTGAAATATTGTTGAAAGCGGTGTAAAACCCCAATAAATAAATAAATAAATAAGAATGTTTAATCATTGAATAGAATGGAAAGCGGTGTGACCACAAATGTTTCAAAAGTAGTCTGTTTGTTGAAAAGATTACTGACGCCTCAGCAGCAGACGATTTTTGAAAACATTTGTCACAAAACGAGAAATTGCTCATAATGAGCAATTTTCCCTTTTGCCGTTATGTTCTCAACTCTATTAAAAAGATATCATTTCAATAATAGAGATTTTTGCCATTTTTGGCTGTATATTTTCAAAGTCATCTGCTGCAGATTTGTTGTATTTGTGAAACGGTTAAACAATTGGCCTTGGGCCCACCCTTGCATATTTACACAGACCACTGCATTCGACAATAAGAGGGATGTTCGAAATGTATCGTGTATTGTAATTTTGTGATTAGTCTCAATTTCTACGAGAATTTTACCGTTGATTTCTATACAACTGAATCGAGTATCTACAAAATTGTTTATACATGTAACACATTTTGTTATCATTTGAACTCAATTCAAAGCACTCAAAGTACTGAAAATCGGGCTATCATGTCTTTGCTTCGTTTTCAATCGTTTTCAATCATAATTTCAAACGGTTTGGTAATCCTCTTGAAACTGTTAATAAAATATGCTCGCTTTTTTAACGGCAAGTTCGCTGGCACATGCGCATACATAATGAGAAATATCTACACCGTGGTTCGAACTTTAACCCTTACCACATTGAGTTTTAAAGGGTTGCACAGTACGCCTTGTCCATTACTGATGCGACAGGGGATCAAACTCGGGACGTCCGGTTCCAAAACCCCTTCTCTTACCACACCGTCACGGTGGATTCCCTCATCTGAAGGAAACTCAGACTTTGTATGGTGTTTTACTCCGCTTTCAACAATATTTCAGTTATATCACATCGTGGTCTATTTTAGCTGGGATAGGCCGTCTTAAGGTTGTATCTTAGTCCAGGTTTCTGTACTCGGAATGCGATTTTATATATTTTTTAGATCGAATGCAATATGTTACATCGAAATAATGACTCTAGCGTTTTTCATAATACTGTTTAGATATGCAACAACCAGTGCATGAGAAAAGCTACAAGATGACATTTCTGAACATTGTAGTTTCAGATCATCTTGTCGACTTGATTAGTCTTCCAATAATCTTCTAACAAACTTCTGTAATATGTGAACAGTGTAGATATTGATCAGACTGTGCGGATGCACATATTTATCTGGATCTATGCTGTTCACAAAAGCCATCTGTTACCCTTTCCGACGCACTGGCTCATGTAATTATAATACTCACGATGCAAAAATGATTGATATAATTCAAAAATACTATTTCTATCACTGATAGTTCATTTTCGATTTACTAGTTAATTTTCAAACCGTCAAGCGAATTATTTCCCTTTTTTGCAGAGATATTTGCAGAGCAATCAAATTCAGACGAGACAGTGCATTCACCACCATTGTCTCGACACAATTTCATTGTTCGCACGAATGTATTATTGCCGCAGATTGAACTCATTATAGATGTTGAAGCGTTGACCCTCGAGTTGTTTACATTTACATACAATTGTGACGCCAAAACAGGAACAATAGGACCCTTAATATCATGACGCGATCAACATTATTGTTTTATAGTAGATAGATACATGAGCTGTTCCACGAGAAAACCAGCATTATGGACTCTGCGTAATGTATCGACCCAGATCAGCCTGCCCAGTCCGCGCAGCAGGCTAAACCGGACCGACACATTCCGTCGCAAAGGGATGGCGGTATAGAGTATTGATTCCTGAAACAGAAAATTCACAGGAGGCGACAAGTGTTTGAGCGGGTTAGCGATCCGAGTCGATTCTTTACGGAGAGACAACACTGTTGGTTTTATCGTGGAATGTCATATATATAAAGCCGCGTCTGAAGATTTGTAGATTGTATGGTTCTCCGAAAACTGAATCATAAGAAGGTAGTTAAGCAAAAAGCTAATGGAGCTACAGTTCTAGTTTTGCGTCAACATATGTATCTAAGAGTGATTAATATGTAGACGGACACAGGGGGCTCTAGTGAGACTGTGTGGATATACAGGCTTGCCTCAACCCTCACTATACGCAGATGCATTAAGAACCCTTATTTGTGTTCGATATGCTATGTCTAGGGTTCGTCTACAGAGGGCAATGAAGGCGATGTGCCATGCCGGCTATAAGTACTGTTTTTGGAGCGCGGATGTGTAATTTCATCTGTCTGATAGAACCATATGTAATATAATCTTGTAATTTCTTTCGGAGACAATTCGCTAAAACGAGACCTTACACTTACTAGCAATTCAGCCAATCATCTGTCAGTAGTACATGTACTTTTTATACACCTACGTGCGTTTCTGTGCCAGGTTGCATTCCCTTGGCTCTTTTTCGTGGCACCCAGAAAGCCCTGTAGGTAATGACGAGTGCTATCGATGTAGGCGTCGCGAGTATGACTCAAGGCTCGGCAATTCTTTCTCCCCGACGATCGTGACAAAAATGTGTTACTAGCGTCAGCCATCTTCCGTCAGCAGTCTAAATTTCTTTTCGAGAAGGTTGTCAATCGTTTGGGCAGATTGTTGTTTGGAGCATTGTTGCAAGTGGGCCGACGGCTAGCTGAACTTGCTACCGTGATATAACTGAATTACGCTTGAAAACAACGACTGTCCTAAATAAAGATAATTTTATTTTTTAATAGGTTAAGGGACATACATTTAGAGAATGAGGACAAGTAAAGATTAACAAAGGTCCAATTTCTTATCTATTTATTGCAAATACGGCTAAATCGTTATTCAATTTTGGGAATATATGTGCCTTATATGCGTACATGATGAGTTTGTGTCACTTTGTATTATTATTTGTTTCCCTAAGTAAGTTATAAAGTTTTATTTACTTAAATACATATGTTAAAAACAACATACATTTAACGTATAAGTAACGAATTGTCTATGGTATTTGAAATGTAATTGTCTTATTGGATGGCATTTTTGATAGTTGCTTTTTTTCTGCTATGGGCCTGTTCAACCTGTTTACCCGATTCAGTCAGAATAAGCCAATATGCATTATGTCCCTGATACAGTCTGCTATAGGTCACTACACACCATTTCCTCAAAACAATATGCGATAAGCAGCTACAAGCCATTTCCCAGATGTAGTCTGCTGCAAGTCACTACACACTATTTCCCCTAAACAATCTGCGGCAAGCTGCTACATGCCATTGCCTCAATAAAGTCAGTTGTAAGTCACCCAAACCATATCTCCGAAATGGTTCGCTTTGAGCAACTTCTCGAATTCACATATTGTTTTGAAATGTCGTATGCATCAGTGAAATGGTTCATCAACAAAGTTGCATTCTCAATTTAAAAAGACATGCAAAAGGTAAAACATGTTTGCGATGTGATCGAACCCTCTCCATTTATAAACACTAACAGAAAACTCAGTATACGGGTTGCAGGAAGAAATATGCGGCTCTCAAGGAAAATCAACCTCATAGTATTTATGATCACTATAGAGCCAGATCAACCTGCACATCCAAGCAGTTGACATGGCAATGATTTGTAAATTAGTCACAGTTTTCAGACATTTAGGAACATACAAATTCTTTGTTTGAATTATTATTCTAAAAAAAATGCATATTTCATAATTTTTGTTTCCCTAATATTTTGAAAATATGAATTAATGAAAGTTTTTAAGGAAATGACTAGTTGACATACATAGTTACCTTGCTGACTTACAATACTTGTTACGAAATGCAATCTTGTGGCATTTTTTATAGTTAAATAAAAATGATGAAGTATTACTTAGCGCTAAGTAAGATTGGTGGCATTTAACCCTGAACGAACAGCAGGTAAACAGACAAACACAACGGGTGTAATGGCCGTGTTCTTGAGAGGTGTCTCGTAACTTCTGGTTATGAGTTCGTGCATGGGAAAAGGTACACGCTGGTTTTTGTGAACAGTGTAGATTCTGATCAGCCTGTTCATCCCCACAGACTAATCAAGATCTTTATTGTTCACATATAACAACAATGTTTACACATGCAGATAAACAGGCATACGTAACGTGTTTAATATGGTAAAAGTATAACGTGTACATTTCCAACAGTTGGTGCTGTCAGCTTCGTAAATAGTTGCTCCGATCTTGATTCCACCGCCTGTTCGATCCTTCAGCACAGTCAGCCCACGTTCTGTGCCACCTCACCACTAGCCCAGTCAGCATGTCAGAAGTTCTGTGGAAACTGTCGTAAGTAACTTATTGCGAAAATAAAATGAATTACCTTGAGAGCCAGTGCATGGGAAAAGGTACACATTGTCATTTCATGTTCAGATCGACCTGTGCATCTGCTATTCGGCCTTCGTGATTAATTACTACACACCTGAACCCCAAATCGTGATATAAGAGCCAGTATATCCCTCAAAATGAGATATATTTCCATTCTAGCACTTTTGTATAATTTTAGGGGGGAACTATGTTTTGACATGACGTCGTTTTCTTTGATAAACTCACGTGTAGGCTATGAGAACTATTTAGAATTTCTATGAGTTTATTACTAGATAGTGAACTTATTTCAGCCCCACTCGAAAATGATAGGTCTGCTTACATATCCGAACAGTGAAGATTGACCAATCTGTGTTCATTTGCACAGTTAAAAGAACCATTACTATACGCATGACGTCTCAAAAGCAGTTTTCTGCATGTGGTCTTAATGTCGCCGGTATCTGAGAAAACTGTAATTGTTTTTATAAACATACGTGTTACGTGGCTTACATAACTGTATGTTTGTTGATACAGCCGTGCGGTGTTACCACTGTCCCAGCCATTCTGTCCAAGACTATAAACTCTGTAACAACGTAACAACATGTCTACCGGATGAGGTGAGGAAAACTGACCTACTTATGTAGTTTGATAGTTGAAATAGACTTTGACGCTTAACCCTTTCCCTCACACGACAATTCTGCAGCAGACGACTTTGAACTTAATTTTTCAAAACGTAGAAAATCTCCATAATTGAATGGATAACCTATGACAAAGAGTGGAAAACATTGGGTAAAAGGAGAAATTGCACATTTTGTGCAATTTCTTCTTTTGTCACTATGTTTTCAAAAAGCGGTCTGCTGCAGAGGCGTCAGAAAGCGTATATATGAGGGCAAGGGTTAATAACGTATACGACTATTAGAATAGGGTTGACGATATTTGTGTTCTACCGAAAGTTGACGTCAAAACACGTCTACGCGATGTGTCGAGTAATGAATGACCTACGTAAATAACGTCACGATATATCGATAGTTAAAATAGACTTTGACGACAGTCAACAGTTAAGGAATTATCAGTTCAATTGAATAGAACAACTGAAATATAGTAGCCATGTTTCTTGACCATGTGCCCTAGAATTTGAGGATATTTTCCTTTTCGATAGACCCGGGTCATTCAGACATAGTGTAGAGCGTCCGCCTTGGCTGCGGGAGTTCTCGGGTTCGATCCCTGACCGGGTCATACCAAATACCTTAATAATGTTATTAAAAGCTTTCCCCCCATGGCGCTCAGGATTGTGGGATTAGCATTATGACTGACTGGCTGGTGTCAGGATACACGGACCAGTAGTACTGGTAACCTACCCAGGATACACGAACCAGTAGAACTGGTAACCTACCCAGGATACACGAACCAGTAGAACTGGTAACCTACCCAGGAAACGCCGTGATATACATGAACATGTGTAAAGCACAATACAAACAAGCAAACAAAACATTTATCCATGAATTCATCCGTTTACAGAGCTGTATGATTAACACCCTGGTAGGACATGATGGTCATACAGAACATATTATGAGCTGTGGAAGTAAGCAGGTAAGTAAGTGATGGTATTAAATAAATCAAAGCACTGAAAGTGCTCACAGCAAGGGGCTAACTGCAGATAACATTTGGACATGGATTTACCGATCTCAAACGTCTAACTTGAACACTTTACACTAGCAATTTGTTAGTTAGCACTTTATATCCATATATTAAATGATAAAGGAGTAAAGCAAAATACTTTTAACACAGTATGATGGACTATCGATATACTAAAAGTTGGCATACACATGCGCATCTGCTATCTGTATAGTTTCTGCTTAGCACACCTCCTGGTTTACAATGGATTTTTAGCCGTGTTTTTTTTAATGCAATTAACACATATACATTTCATATCAAAATCACAATAACCTAACAATGATAATTATATTGAGAGTCCAATTTTACTTTCAAAGCAGAAATAAAATCCTGTGTTATCTACATTTTCTTCAGCGTGCAATGACTGAAATATTGTTAAAAGCGACGTAAAACATCATACACACTTGATTTAATCATTTCTTAGTGTTTCACAACTCATAGGTAAATAGTTTTAAATGCATTGCTTTTGAATTCATTTTAAATCCCAACATTTTGAAAGAGTTTATTGCAGCGGTTTTAATGACAATTGCATCACTGATATCGGCAATTTATAAGACAAAAAATAGTATATTTTTCTTATAAATTTTTTTATCTGCCCAGAGCGGGAATCGAACTCAAGTCTCCCGCTTCACGGCCGAACATGCTAACCGCTACGTTACGCGGCAACTTCGATGGATTTCATTTATAACATAATTATAAATCAATACACGAGTTAGCGAAATATTTAGTGTTGAAACGTTTTATCTTGATAAAAAACAAATGTCATTTAAATCATTTGTATTATAACTGGGACTTGACTATCTTATTCCGTCTGCTGGGGTTGTTCAGGTTAATTTTGGTTGATAATTTGATTTATTATATGCCTGTACATTTTCCGGTGGAAATACATGCAGATTGACATGCGCAAATACACCACGACAGATTAAAATTCCGTATCTACATGCGGTGTAAATACAAGATTGTGACGTCAGACAGTGCGCGGAATACTTTCAGCGAGGTATCCCCAATAAACAATGTATTGAATCTGTATATTTAATAGTTTTTTCGCTCTTCATAGATCGTAGGTATATAATAAAAGGAATATTACGTTGCGGGAGCGATAAATGGGTACGTATTGCACGACTCGTAGCGTGGGAAAATCCATATCTTACTCGACCTTCGGTCTCGTAAGATATCGATTTTTCCACGCTACTTGTCGTGCAATACAAACCCTTTTATCGCTCCCGCAACGTAATATTCCGTATGTATTTACCTAGGAATCTAAAATGAAATACCCTAGTATTCCTGATTATCGTTACCGCTGAAAATACATTTTATTCGAAAGGATTTTTGGAAATTACGACGCCTAGGCTCACTTGCACATTTATCGTATATATGTTATATTTTGTCAACTATTTATTTTATTATCATTTAAATTATTTGAATGTTTGAGTATATATGTTATCATTAGGACTTATTTATCTGAATTTGTTTTTGAGTCGGAATCGAAAAGTTGCCTTTACTCCATTCGATTTACAATATTTAGGAATTACCAATGAACTTTACGCGCGATCAAGTATGATGAAAGCGTAGAAATACATTTTAATTATTAATCATGTAATTCATATATTTTAACATTAAATTTATTTCGAGTTATTTCTTTTGGGTTAGTGATGTCGAATCAAATCAATTTTCGGCTTCATATGTCAACAAGTTACCGCATTTTGATTTTTAGACAGGAACTATTGGCGGTACAAGATGACCAACATGGGAATTAGCTGGCAACAGTCATTTCATTTTTAACAAAATATTCCACAAATCATCCACTTTCATTGACATTATGTACGATCTGCAACCACCAATACATCTATATGAAGTCGAGATGGTGTTCAGAAACGGAGAGCTGATGTAGAAAGACAGATGTGAAGTAATTCAATGCCGATATCGTAAAACGCCTGTCTAGATTCCAGTCTCAAAAGGATGCGTCGTTTCGAAAATTAACTACTATAGCAATTGGCTCTAACGAGCCCCTTGCTAAAAACGTACAAGTTGACGATTCACATCACTCTGCTCATCAGCTCAAAATCTACGCAAGATACAAGAAGCTAATTGGAAACTTGTTTAACCCTTTCCCTAATACGACAATTCTGCACCAGACGACTTTGAACGTAATTTGTCAAAACATAGAAAATCTCCATAATTGAATGGATAACCTATGACAAAGAGTGGAAAACATTGTGGCAAAAGGAGAAATTGCACGTTTTGTGCAATTTCTTTTTTTGTCACTATGTTTTCAAAAAGCCGTCTGCTGCAGAGGCGTCAGAAAGCGTCTATATGGCGGGAAAGGGTTAAGTAATACGTGAATAGTTTAGATCTTGGTCAGATTCTGCGGATGCACAGACTGATCTGGATATATATTGTTCCAAAAATCAATTTGTACATTTTCCCTTCTTCAACTTCCATTTTACGTGAAATACACTAGTAGTATCTTAGACACGGTTTGGGAAAGTAACACATTCCCTGCATTACGTTGCAGTAAATGATAACTTTACTAATACTCAACACGGAATTTGGCATGGTTTATAGCCCATATCAAACTAGATTCGACATTTTGAGATTTTTTAATTTATCTGGTCTTTGTCCGTCGTCCGTCGTTTTGCTTAAAACAACATCTCCTCCTATATAAGTAAGCACAGATGTTACTTTTGTGACCCTCTACCAAGATTGTTCAAATTATTTTTATCCGTTAAAAATCATGGATGTAAGGGGGTTGGGCTTGATTCCCTTGTATGAATATCTAGTAACAACTTTAAAAGAAATTGTCCAAAGTAAAGGCCTGATTTTGAAATAACTTGGCAAAAGTGTTCCTTGGGTGACTATTTACCAAGTTATATTTAATCAGGTGAGCGATCGAAGGCCATCATGGCCCTCTTGTTCATATTAGGTCTAAAGTCGATCAATTAAAAAAGTGCGAACTTTCATAATTGTTGTTCAGAGGCTTCAAAGGATGATGGAAAAAATACAATGGTTAAAGAACAAGAGGATTATAACAAGTCGCCGGTTGATCTGGATTCATACCGAGGGCTTGGCGTGAAACGGTTGTAAATAAAAACCTATTTTGAAAACCCTGGTTTAGGGGCAATTTTTACCCCTTTGTAAACAATGCAAATGTATGTGCCATTGCTCAGAACGAGCAATGGCACCTAAATGTCCATTGTTTACCAAGAAAAATGTTTTAACACTTATGAAGATTTTATGGCGAGGTGATTAACCTTGGTAAAAAAATACCAATTTTAGTTACAACCGTTTCACGCCAAGCCCTCGATACGGTGGTTATCATGTGATGGGATGGATTGGTACACAATTATATTTGTTGCAATGGTGTTATACGCCGTTTTCAGTTATATCACCTATGCAAGTACCAATACTACTGGTGCAATTCTCCTGACACCAGCGCGTCAGTCGTAATGCTTACCCCATATTATTTAGCACCACTGATGGACAGTCATAAACACTATGATTCAGTATGACCCGACCGGGGATCGAACCTGCGACCTCTTGCAACCAAGCTGAACCACTACTTCACCGAAGCGGACGTCATAATTATTAACAAAGGCTATCTTCAATATTTGAGTGGCGCTTCAGGTATAACAACCTAAGCTTAAATTGGATATGTGAAGATAAAGACCCACAGGTCATTAATTAAGAAGTTCTGCGAGTGTTTCGTGATCAGTGAATGTCCAGATACATCATTACTTGTATCGTTTCTTACAGTACTGTGATGGGTTTGGATTCGGTTTTATCGGGAAGCGAGATGCACAGTCACGTGACGTTAACTTGCACTGCTGCAATACGGACCTGTGTAACACACCCAATTACCACACTACGTTACCAGCTGTAACTGTGCCACCAACCACGCCCACTCCGGTAAGAAGTAAGTATATTTGTGTTTGAATTGTTATCTATACGGTTGTCAAATGCAAAGATAAATTAATTAATGTCCTCCTTATGTCAATGAAAAGCAACAAATTACAACCCTCAATTGGTATGTTATATTCTACTGATGAAGGCGTAATGCCGAAAGGTTTAGTTTAGAAGTATAAAATAAACAGTGTTTGTGTGATTGTATATGAGCGTAAAGTATCTACCCGGATCAGACTAAGCATGCCGCACAGGCTAACCCGGACAGACACTATTACCATCCTGTGGTTTTTAACCCGGACAGACACGTGTCGCATCCTGGGGATTTTCTGTTTCAAGAATCATTACTCTTCACCTCTATCCCCCCCAGACGGAATGTGGCGGCTCGGATTAGCTTGCGCGAACTGCACAGGCTGATATGGGTCGATTCATTACGTAGAGTCTATAATGTTTGGTTTCTCGTGGAACGGCTCATCTTATTTTATTAACCCCCAATTGTCACACTTTCTTCAATGTTTACTGGTAGTTTATCATTGCAAAGAGTTGTTACCTCTCTGCTTCTAAAATGGGGGTCATGCCTTATAAATCAAAGAAATCCCTCCGTGAAAATAGTTCTCGTCATTTTGCACCCAATCGGACTGAGCCAAAATGTGTTTATCACATACTCTATTTAATGTGTTTATCACATACTCTATTTAATGTGTTTATCACATACCCTATTTAATGTGTTTATCACATACTCTATTTAATGTGTTTATCACATACTCTATATAATGTGTTTATCACATACCCTATTTAATGTGTTTATCACATACTCTATTTAATGTGTTTATCACATACTCTATTTAATGTGTTTATCACATACCTATTTAATGTGTTTATCACATACTCTATTTAATCAATTGAGCCGTTCCACAAGAAAACCAACATTGTGGACTATGCGTAAAGTATCGACTCGGGTCAGTCTAAGCATGCCGCGCATGACCGACACTTTTCGTCTCCTGTGGATTTTCTGTTTCAGGAAACATTACTCTATACCTCTCCCCCCCTGATATGGACTGTGTTGGTCAAGATTAGCCTGATCTGATCTAGGTCGATACAGTCCACAATTTTGGTTTTCTTGTGGAACGGCTCAATTATTATTTTTCTCGTCCTCGGATATTTCTGCGAATATAGTTTTATGTCGTCAATAGTAACTAGGGTCCAATTCCACCAACTTTACTTAGCATTAAGTAATACTTAAATACTTAAACACGTATTTCATCATTTTTGTTTCCCCTAATATTTTGTAAAACACGAATAGTGGAATGTATTTAAGTATATGACTAAGTTGACATAAATAGTAGCCTTGATGACTAACATTTTTATTAGGGAAACACACACGAATGATGAAATATGCGTTTAAGTATTTAAGTATTCCTTAACGCTAAGTAAGGTTGGTGGAATAGTTCCCAGGTAGGCTAAGCAAGTAGGGTTATAGAAATGATAACAATAAAACAACATCCGCATTTAACTCTTTCTGCATGCAGACATATGCTGATGCATATTTAGCAGACTCCTTTTTAAAAACATTGTGACAATAAGGATAAATTCAACATTTTGCCACCATGTTTTCAACTCTATTACTTCCTAATAATTAAAATCATAGAGAGTTTCCATACATTTGGCTATGAGGCTCCAAAGTCGTCTGCTGCGTTTGTTGTTTGCGGGTTAATGAAACATTCAAAGAGAACATAATTCTCTGGAGAACTCAAAGTTCAAATAAACCAGGAAGAAATATTATCTCATTTATTTATAGCCGAGTCTAAATGGCGAAGCTTTGAACATATTTTGTCAAAAAATGGAAACTCTCTATAATTGAATGGATAACCTATGACTAAAAGTGGAAAACATTGTGGCAAAAGGAGAAATTGCTAGTTTTGAGCAATTTCTTCTTTTGTCACTATGTTTTCAAAAAGCCGTCTGCTGCAGAGGCGTCAGAAAGCGTCTATTGGCTTTATTACTTGGGTCGCTGCAGAGGCGTCAGAACGCGTCTATTGGCTTTATTACTTGGGTCGCTGCAGAGGCGTCAGAAAGCGTCTATTGGCTTTATTACTTGGGTCGCTGCAGAGGCGTCAGAAAGCGTCTATTGGCTTTATTACTTGGGTCGCTGCAGAGGCGTCAGAAAGCGTCTATTGACTTTATTACTTGGGTCGCTGTAGAGGCGTCAGAAAGCGTCTATTGGCTTTATTACTTGGGTCGCTGCAGAGGCGTCAGAAAGCGTCTATTGGCTTTATTACTTGGGTCGCTGCAGAGGCGTCAGAAAGCGTCTATTGGCTTTATTACTTGGGTCGCCGCAGAGGCGTCAGAAAGCGTCTATTGGCTTTATTACTTGGGTCGCCGCAGAGGCGTCAGAAAGCGTCAATTGGCTTTATTACTTGGGTCGCCGCAAGACAATCACCTTTCAAAGAAGATCCTGACCAGCCTGCTGCACCCCAGCTCAGTCTGATCAGAATGTACCCACGTGTCTAGTCATGCAAGCACCACAGAAGCCATAACAAAAACATAACTGTACAAATATACAATTTAATCGTAATAGCCACTACGAGCATCTCGATATACGCGAATCTTTAACAGTATTTGCGTAAGACATTTAACCACATTTGCGAAACAAGTAGACTCAGATCAACCCACACAAATGTGAAGTGTAATCTTGGTCACAATTATTCGATCCCCATTTACTAATAGGCAGCACGGACGGTTCAATGAATATCTATTCGAAATAATT
This sequence comes from Serripes groenlandicus, assembly GCA_031761405.1. Taxonomy (NCBI): domain Eukaryota; kingdom Metazoa; phylum Mollusca; class Bivalvia; order Cardiida; family Cardiidae; genus Serripes; species Serripes groenlandicus. Next base: position 142,371,908 of record JASEVX010000003.1, read on the forward strand.
TGTTGAAATAATTGATGACGAAGCTAGTCTCAAAAATGGAGCAGGTTAAGCCCTTTCCAACATACAGACGCTTTCTGATGCTTCCGCAGCAGACAACTTTTGAAAACATTGTGACAAAAAGAGAAATTGCTCATGATGAGCAATTTCTCCTTTCGAGCAATGTTTTCAACTTACATTTTCCGTGTTTTTGCCTAGATGCTTTCAAAGTCGTCTACTGCAGTATTGATGTATGTGGATAAGGGTTAAACATATTTGGAGGTCGGTTTTCGTGTGGTTTGGCTCAAGACTTATGACCAGATGCAGTTACATGGACGTCTACTTTAGTAATGTCATCTGATCATTATATCCCCACAGAGTTGATTTAATTAAAACATTTCTGAATGACAAAAACCTAATTTCATGGTTCTTAGGTTTATGATAGGAAACAAGTAAGCCACAACTAAAAGGGTCAACACAAAATGGATTCATCTTAACCATTCTTAATTATAAATGTTAAAAAAACCATGTAGTCAGCTTGTATCATCACAATCATTTTCCAAATAGTAAACCGTTTCCCACATAGAACAAAAATATGAAAACGTTCTATAAATGAAAACAAAATATTGATTAAAGTTAAGTTTTAGACATTATGGCAAAAGTCGTCTGCTTCAGAAGCGTCAGAAATCATCTTCATGTGGGAAATGGTTAACCCTTTCCCTCATATAAACGCTTTCTGACGCCTCTGCAGCAGATGGCTTTTTGAAAACATAGTGACAAAAGAAGAAATTGCACAAAACGTGCAATTTCTCCTTTTGCTACACTGTTTTCCACTTATAGTAATAGGTTATCCAATCAATTATAGAGACTTTCTGGAGGCCCGGATAAGCCTAAGCATGCCGCAGAGGCTAACCCAGACATAATTTGTTTTCGCCTCCTGTGGATTTTCTGTTTCAGGAATCATTACTCTAAACCTCTACCCCCATGAGACAGAATGAGTCGGCCCGAATCAGGCTGATCTGGGTCGATACATTACGCAGAGTCCATACTGTTGGTTTTCTCGTGAAACGGCTGATATATATTGAGATGTACAGTCCTCTCTGTTTACTTTGAACAGATTGCCATCGGGACATTGTATTTGTGATCGACGAATCCTCGAGTATCGGTGCGAATGGCTTCAGATATGCAATTGATTACATCATCAGGGTTGTAACCAGTCTGGACATAAGTATCCATGGAGACCAGGTAATCAAAGTCTTTTAATCCTTTCCAACATACAAATATGCAGCAGACAACTTTGAAATCATCTTGCAAAATTATGGAAAATCTCAATAAGGGAAAAGTTGATTATTGAAAAGAATTGAAAACATTTTGGAAAAAGAAGTAGTAACAATGTTTAGTAACAATGTTTTCAAATGTTTTCTATTTTCGAGGTTGGTTGATTGTTTGATTGGAGCTTAACGCCGTTTTAATATGTATTTAATTTATATCACGATGGTTAGTTAACATAACCAAGCCGGTCTGTAGCATCAATGCATTATATTTCAAACAAAACTGTTTAATCGTCACCCATAGACTGTCAGGCCATCTGTTCAATTGTGGACCAGGTCAGATCATAACAAAAACTTTAAACATGGTAGTAATAGCTGCCCTCCTTGGCGCTCAAGGCTGCGGGGTTAGCATAACGACTGACTGGCTGGTGTCAGGATAAATGGACCAGTAGAACTGGTAACTTACCCAGGAAACGTCGTGATATAGCTGAACAATTGTTGAAAGCGGCGTAAAACACCAAACAATCAATTAATCAACATTGGCAGACGAGTGACTATTGTAAATCATGGGAAAGAATAAATGGCAGAGCTGGAGTTCGAACGTTTGACCCCTTGATCGATAGCTCTTGCCGTTATCGTTTAACATCTGTAACAATTGGATCACTTCTCCTGCACTGATCCGTACGTGATTCACTACCACCTTTCCTTACTTGAAATCCCTTTCCCACATTCAGAAAATAGGCAGCTGACGACTTTGAAAACATATATATATATATAAAAAATCATGGAAAATCTCTATGAATGGAGGTATTATTACTAGAGATAAAATGAAAATATCGTGGCAAAAGGAGAAATTGCTAGTTCTGAGCAATTTTTCCTTTTGTCAGAGGGTTTTCAAAAGTCGTCTGCTGAGGAGGCGTCAGAAGGCATGCGTCTGTATGTGGGAAGGGTTAATCAATATACAGGTAACAATGATGATCCATCAATGACACAGGACGTTAAATCTATAATCAGAGATTCAGTTCACCATCCGAAAATAGGCCATGTACGTTCTCAGTGAAGCAGTACGCATACAGCATAATACACTGTTCAGTGGCATCCATTTGTATCGGTTCATTAATTGGAGTCAAATTTAATCGTTTGATTTCAAATCTTAGTTAATATCGGATCTCCAATTTTCAAGATATAAGATATTTCTTCAGACATTTCCTAAACTAACCGTCTATTGGTATCGCTAGTCCTTATCCCATTATACGAAAATTCAAACACTATTTATTTGTGTACACATTAGAAAACGATCAACATGTACACTGGTGCAGTCTAATCTAGATCTACAATGTGTCACTTAGTTTAAAAATATTTTTATTATCAAAATAACATGTAATATTTACATACATATGTATACATAGTTCAACAATTATATGGGGGCAGAAGGGTCTGGCCACAAGTTCTCTCAATTTAGATAACACATTTTAAGTGTCTTCTATATTTTAATAAATGTATATATTTCAGCCTTTTTATGTTTTAAGACATTTATTCCGTTCCAGTTTTGAATTTTTGTATATCAATTGCAACTTTCCAATCGATATTCCAGAAATAGCAAGTTCATAAATATATAGATTTCAACACTAAAATTGATTACATGTATTATAACTTTTTTCCTTCACAACTTATTTTCAGATTTTGTTTCTATTTGTGTTTTTTTCCCTTTCATTTCTTCCCTTATAAAACATTTTGAGCATTTTCATGTGTTTGTCAACAATGTGTCACTTGCATGTATCAATCTATCAATACGAAGCGAGCTCGACTTTGTTGAGAGGGAGCATCGACTTGGTAAACTATATGTTTCACCTTGCTTAAGCCAAGTCTGTGGGAAAATCCTCACTTGGAAATTGTAAAAAATATCACAGACGTCTGAATTTTCATTTGGACTTTCATTATAGTATAAGAACCATATATAGAGACTATTTATAGTTACACGGTTCAGTGTGGGATGTTCCATTTTCTCGAACGAAAACAATACCGTCATTATCATGTTTGCATATGATCCATATAGCGCAATCATTGTGTTGTAGCTTAACATGGTCTTGTGTGGATTTATTTTCCAAAATTTTCTCAAACAAAAATCAGACGCCTGTGTAAATATATAAACATCAAAGTTATAAATTGTATGTTAATAGATCCGTTTTGTTCATGAGACAGTCGGTCATTTCCAAGGGATATTTAATGACTTCTGACGGAAACAGACGAGCCTTTATACTGTTAAACAATGCCGACTACATATGAAAATCGCCGAGCCCATTCGGGGTCCTTAATCTTAAGTCTCTTTTATTCATTGACTACCAGGTCTCCTTGCTACTTTACGACGCGAGTCCACACATCCAATGGTATCTGAACGAGTACGTCACCAAATCCGACCTTTTAACCGCGCTGACGTATGTCCCGTACCACAATGGACACACAAGAACTGATGTCGCACTACAATTCACACGAGAGCACGTTCTCCAGTTCTCGAACGGTGACCGTCCCTCCGCCAAGAACGCGGTGATCATTCTGACTGACGGACGATCCAACCTACACGCCAACACGGTAACCGAGGCGAATAAATTACACACGGCGGACACCACGGTCATTGCTATTGGTTTAGGGGATGGATCCTCGAGACAGGAACTGAAGGATCTGGCGACCGATTATAACCACGCATTGCTAGCTCATGTCCCGCAGGATCTCATCAAAGCCGTTCCGATTACGCTGAATCTGTTATGTTGAGTTTGGAATGTAATGTTAATTACTGAAATGAAAACTCTGATCCAGAGTTAGACTTCATTTGGTGTGTTATAATTGTTGATATGAACATGTAGTTCAACTCTTTTCCTCAAATGTATAGACGCTTTCTGACGCCTCTACAGCAGACTAGATTTGTAAATATTTGAGAAAAGGGGAGAAACTGTTCATTATTTCAAAATGTTTTCAACTATTGTTCAATTATTATACTTTCATTTTAGAGAGTTTTGTATTTTGCCTTTATGTTTTCAAAGTCGTCTGCTGCATATTTATTGTATGTTGGGAAGGGTTATAGCTGCCGCCTGCTCTTGCGACAAAACAAGAAACATATGAAATATTGAAGGTTAATCCTTGATACATAATGAGTAATTCGTCCTACAATATCGATGTTTGAAACTAGTTTGTAAAATCAAGCAAACGTTTGCACAATTTTCCCATTTTAACAGTTTATTATATTTCGTAAAGGCTTCTTTTATTTATGTTTTTTTAATATGATACTCGGGGAAAAGAAAGCAAATAATGTATTGAGACAGCCTTAAATCAATACATTCGCTATCCTTGGAGATTCATACGCTGTTCTCCAATCCATTTCCAATCAATTATTGACCGACAGTATAGTCGACACTCATTATGTCAATGTTGAAAGTCTCTATTTATATAGCTTTGATCGAATAGTTTCTCTGCTGCATATGTGTAAGATAGTTTCGTCTTTTCATACTATATCGTTAGATACTTGGTCCGATCTGACAACACACTTCATCAAACAGACGGTACTTATTTATGTCAGATATGTCGGACGAGTTTCGGGCAGTGTATATATCCAATGTTTATATTGAATAATAGTTATGGCGAACATTTTTTTATGTCTTCAAAATTTGCGACACAATGAGGCTCAACTGCATATTTGGTTGTACATCATTTATAACTCACAAAGCTCTGGGGTCTTTTCGTCCCCGGTTGTACATCATTTATAACTAACAAAGCTCTGGGGTCTTTTCGTCCCCGGTTGTACATCATTTATAACTCACAAAGCTCTTGGGTCTTTTCGTCCCCGATTGTACATCATTTATAACTCACAAAGCTCTGGGGTCTTTTCGTCCCATCCGGTTTTACATCATTTATAACTCACAAAGCTCTAGGGTCTTTTCGTCCCACCTGGTTTTACATCATTTATAACTCACAAAGCTCTGGGGTATTTTTGTCCCATCCGGTTTTACATCATTTATAACTCACAAAGCTCTGGGGTCTTTTCGTCCCCGGTTGTACTTCATTTATAACTCACAAAGCTCTGGGGTATTTTCGCCCCATCCGGTTTTACATCATTTATAACTCACAAAGCTCTGGGGTATTTTTGTCCCCGGTTTTACATCATTTATAATTCACAAAGCTCTGGGGTCTTTTCGTCACACCTGGTTTTACATCATTTATAACTTACAAAGCTCTGGGGTCTTTTCGTCCCCGGTTGTACATCATTTATAACTCACACAGCTCTGGGGTCTTTTCGTCCCACCTGGTTTTACATCATTTATAACTTACAAAGCTCTGGGGTATTTTCGTCCCACCTGGCTTTACATCATTTATAACTCACAAAGCTCTTTTGTATCTTCGTCCCATCCGGTTTTATATCATTTATAACTCACAAAGCTCTGGGGTATTTTCGTCCCATCCGGTTTTACATCATTTATAACTCACACAGCTCTGGGGTCTTTTCGTCCCCGGTTGTACATCATTTATAACTCACAAAGCTCTGGGGTATTTTCGTCCCATCCGGTTTTACATCATTTATAACTCACAAAGCTCTGGGGTCTTTTCGTCCCCAGTTGTACATCATTTATAACTCACAAAGCTCTGGGGTATTTTCGTCCCATCCGGTTTTACATCATTTATAACTCACAAAGCTCTGGGGTATTTTCGTCCCATCCGGTTTTACATCATTTATAACTCACAAAGCTCTGGGGTCTTTTCGTCCCATCCGGTTGTACATCATTTATAACTCACAAAGCTCTGGGGTCTTTTCGTCCCATCCGGTTGTACATCATTTATAACTCACAAAGCTCTGGGGTCTTTTCGTCCCATCCGGTTGTACATCATTTATAACTCACAAAGCTCTGGGGTCTTTTCGTCCCATCCGGTTGTACATCATTTATAACTCACAAAGCTCTGGGGTCTTTTCGTCCCATCCGGTTGTACATCATTTATAACTCACAAAGCTCTGGGGTCTTTTCGTCCCACCCGGTTGTATATCATTTATATAACCCGTGCTCCCATGCAGACGCATTTAGAAAACATTGTTGTAAAAGGTGAACTTTGTCATGATGATAATTTTCTCCTTTTGTCACAATGTTATCAACTCGTATCAATAATTAAACTTCCTTCCATGCATACAGATGCGTCAGTTTTTGTGTCCTTATGCTATTAGTCTGTCTACTGCAGATTTGTTGTATGTGGGAAAGAGCTAATGTTTACAACGGCGTAAAACTGGTGGAGCTACACTTCTATCTTTTTGTCAGAGGTTTTCTCTCGGACGATATTACGTATTGACAGAGCGTGAAGGCTCTGGGAAGTATACGCATGCTCACCTGAGTATTCAGATGTAATAAGACCCTAAATAGACAGGATGATTTGTGTGATCATAAACCTTCTGGAAAGACTAAATAACATTATGGGAATATTGTGGATCTTTTCAGAAGCATACCAATCTGAATTCTTATTTACTGCAATTTGAATCATTTTTATCGTGGTCCATTATAACGCAGAGTTAAACCCGTTTTCAAAAAAAATGTAGATTTTTTTATTTTAATTTTAACCCTATGCTTATTTAGTAATTCTATACAATCATTTCCTCTGTATTTTACTCAAATGGGCGCTATTAATGAAATACGCAACCTGATTTACTGCACTTTTTTACCTTTCCAAAAATTGATGTTCGCGCATGCCCAGTCCGCCCGGTTACCGATGACGTCATCAGTTGACAATTCAACCATGCCTGTAATGGCGACTAGTGAAATATGTAAGGTTTAGAAGAAACAGAGGCGAATTATGTGCTAATTCCAGCAATTCCGAGTGCTCAACCGTACCAGTTTGAACCAAGACGAGCATCGGCGCCTTTTTATTCATCAGATTCGGAAACTCAATCTTCCAGCGATGAGAACGAGTACGATGAAAATGATCGTGTGGATAATACAAATTGGTAGGAACATATCTTGTTTTATTCAAGGCCCAAATCGTTATTCTCCTATACTTTGTTTTCAATGATCTTCAAGTTACTTCGTTATTTTATTCATTTAGCCATTTCATTCGATCAAAAGGATATTAACATATAACCAGAGACATATAAACACATGTTTTCATATGTCTCTGATAATATGAGTATAGGTGCTACCTATTTCGGGTAAACATTTATTATATGTTGTGATCGGTGAATAATTCCCCGCGAACTGCAGTTAGCCCCTTACTTGCAGCACGATCAGTTATTTACGTCAATTACGAGTCCTACCGATCTAAGCAAAGAAAATAAAAATCATCATCAGGTTAAGCTTATATTTAACTTTAAAATATAGCCAAGATTTTACATCCATGAACATATGATGACAGGTACAACAAATAATCAACTTGCCCTTCATAAAGTACTTCAAATAAAACGATTCCATAATTCACTGAACTACATTTGTGACAAGCCAAACTAACGTTTCCTATAATTTCTATCGTTTTCCTTTTGGTTCATTTAGTTTAAACTTATTTATTTTACATCGATTGTGAAAAAAAAAAAAAAAATCCCAAAGTCAGGACCCGCTCATCACGGGACTCGAACCAAGGACCTTTGATACAAGAGGCCGACGCTCTACCTCTGCACCACTAATAGAATGACGTCATGTGACGTCATATTACAGGAATTTGGATTTATAACTTCCAGAATGTCAAAGGTCAGAAAACCCTTACGAGTTGTTATTTGAACTCGTTTTAGAAATAGACGAAAAGTGTTATTAAACGGAAATAATCAAACATAAAATTACTTGTGCTCGTTCCTTTATCGAATACGTATTATCATATTTAATTATTTAATTATTTTCTCTAGAAGTTTTTTTTGTTTCGATATTTTCTTTTCATCCAATCAAAACGTAGCACTGTAGCAGAATCGTGACTGCATTGAAAAATCCATTCTGGACACAATTTTTGGAAAGACGGTATAGCAAAATTTTGCATACACATTACCTATTGACGGGAAACATCGATTTGTTTACCCGTATAACCGAACCGGTATTTTCGAAGTTGAACATTTCTGCTTCGATCTAGTCTAATCAGGTAAAAATAAGCACGATTTATTTATAAAAACGTTACATTGAAAACCTTACATTTTTGGTAGTTTCATTCTTTTATCTATGTACACTAACGAAATCTATCTTTCGTCTTTTAATTAATGAAGTGTGCTGTATATAGAGAGAAAAATGGTCAATTTATACTGAAACCAGGCAGTCAGTTTATAAATTCATCTACCATACGCACCAAGGAGGGAAATGCATTACAACAATTTTCAGTAGTTTGTATGACCTGGCTGGGGATTGAGCAAGTACAAGCCTGTGGTCTAGTTCCCAAGAAAACAATGATCTAGTTTAATTACTAAACATGCTGTAAATATGGAAGTCAAGAGGTGGATATTCAGTTACATAACTTCTTTTTTCAGGTGGCAATGTGGGCAATGTGTCCCAATGGCAACAATTAGTGAATCCTGCTGTTGTAGAGAAAATGGTATACTTGATAGCCTGCTGATGGACTCTGGTCTGAAATGAATTACAGAACACGAAGGTTTCATAGGCAACTGCCTGAACCAGTATGTTGTAGGGACCTCCTTTTATGAATATTTGGATTGTTACGGCCAAGTAGGGGATGATGAACCGATCCATCAGTAAGTGAAGTTTTATATTTACTCTGTAGATTAAGCATTCATATATATTTAAATATGCATTTCCAGATACACCTACTCTGCAGCAGGAGACGAAAAGTGGAAAATAACTATAAATGAAGATATAACTACTGAATAGAGTGGAAAACATTATTTAGAGAAATTTCTCTTTTTGTCTCAATGTTTTCAACAGTCTTCTGCTAAGGCGTCAAAACAAGTTTACATTGGAAAGAGGTTAACCTTTTTTTAAAATAAATATCAGACTTGTCAACATGCCTTTAAACAGGGAATATGCCATTGTTAGTGTCGGGATTTTGAAGGGCGCTGATGGGGATAAATCCCAAGACAATGTGGTCATAATGGAGTGCCCTAGGGTAAGGCAAATTTCCTAGTGCTGGTTTGCTTAACCAGATATCATAATTAGGTGAACTGGGATCCTGATATAATAATTGAAATAATGTTGAAATGATAAAATAAAACAAACATATGTCATCATCAGATAAAGAAGAAGAAAACACATCTATTGATGTTATCAATTTTTTATTTCATTCATCATAAGCAGCTGTAAACTTTGGAACCATTTTCAACAAAAAATGCAAGAAAACCCAGCTAATTTCATCAAGGCACACTTTTGTTGCCACATAATTCTGAAACATTATCTGTGGCAAATATCATTAAAAAATCTGGTAAATGCTTTCAAAATATATTAGTACTATTACATCGTACCCTTTTTGTGATATTCGTCTTTCACAGATGTCTGCTTTTATTGAAGTTGAAAACATAAGTGGGAAAATAGAAATAATTTGCATTGGGTAATTTCTTCTTATCCAAAATTGATTTTAATATCCTAGCTTCAAGGGCATAATACATACTACAGAAACAGATTTTACATCTGTTATCAATACAAACCACAATATAAGTTTGAAAAAACTTCGTTGAAATGCAAAATATCTACAACTTTTTTCACAGGCTGTATAGAAAGGCTTACAATATGGATATCGCATACACTTTGAAGGGGTGTGCGGAAGGTCCTACCAGCTTGTGCTGTGGAGAAGATCAGGGAAAAGTGGCCCTCTGAGCAGTACACTGGATCACAATATGCAAGAGACTTTATGAAATAATCGTTAATTAAAATAATAGCGAAAACAATGTACATATATACAAATATTAGATTTCACAAATGTGCAATCTAATAGTGGTCTTCACTATAAAGCAATTTATTTCAAATTCATGGCTAGAAGTATTGATAAAATTGTCGAGAATACAAGAAACGTGGTTAATGCCTGTAGGATTTAGCTTCCAGTCTAGAGATGGACTGTATCGGTGTATCCAAAGCCCTACCACCGTACAAGGGCGCAATATTGGAGGACTTGCTACGAAAGCTACCGTCATCGCTGACACTCCAACTCGGCTTTCTGAGGTAACCGTCATCAGATGACGACGCTTCCTTGGGATCCGTGAAATCATCCGAGGATTGATTCTTCTCTGAACTTTTCCTCATATCCCATAGGAAGAGGATGCTTGCGATGAAGCACAAGAACGACGAGGCTAGAGCGAGTCCCCAGCCAGCATGCAGGTCCCAGGGTTCGTGTCCAGCTGTCTGTACGTACTTCGCGCTGTACAGAAGTACTCCGATCCAGATAAAGAAACCTGAAACGAATTGGCGTACGGAATGAAAACAAACGTGTTTAACCACAACGCGATTAATTGATTGATTGAGTGATTGGGGTTTAACGCCGTTTTCAACAGTTTTTCAGTCATATCACGACAGCCAGTTCACCTACTCATGTGTCTCCTCGCTTTCTCAGACCAGTAAACTACACAACATACATTCCAAGCAACTGGCTGCTTTTCCACATAGACTGTTAGCCCATTGGTGAAAGAAGAATGACGCTTGTCACAGTGACTTTTGTCAAATATCAGACATAATGTTAGCCGAGCTGTATTCGAACTCACACCCCCTGGATTGATAGCTCACGTCGCTACCGACTGAGTTACAGGGGCTCGGCACAACTCGGTTAATCACAGAATGAAACTGTATCAGAACTGCATCTAAACCCATAGGAAGCAGATTGAGTGTTTTCTAGAATATTAAACATAATCCGATCTTGATTTCAACAACATTGATTTTCAATTAAGTTGAACAAAAATCTTGAGTCGTTTACATATCGATACATAAGTAGAGAATAATGAATATGCTATTAATTAATAATACATAGCAAGGAACATACTTAAACTGAATCTTAACATCAAACAATAAGTTGCAAAAAATGGTTTATACGCGAATATTGGTCATGACAAAATAGACATACGGTAAAGGGATGGAAATAAATTTCCGATGTAGAACTGCAACATATCAAATATAAATAACGTGATATTAAGTACCAGCAATGATCATCGCTAGAGCTCCGATAATAGGCACCAGTTGAAGCTGGTTGAGGATCCATCTACCGGTAAACGTGAGTAATATGCCACCAAACATCAGGAGCATTCCGAATAGGCACATATTTCTGGCCAATTTCAGGTGATCTGAAGATAATTTATATTTCAAAATGAATAAATTAAAAAATGTAAATGGAAACTTTAAAGGAATACATCAAGTGAATTAGATTAACGCGATATCAATTGATTGGATTTTATTTCTTGAAAGCATTTATCACGGACCAAAGTATTCTAATCCTTATTCTTGTGTTTTGAAGGAAAATCCTTCAATAATTGATTTTAAACTATTTGCAAAATGTAAACGATAATACCATACAAATTCAGTCCTCTCTTAATCATGGACCGTCTCCGCGGTGATTGGAAAATTGATTGGTTAATTGATTGGTTGGTGTTTTTAGCGTCGTCTTTTATCATTTTTAAGTTATACCACGGCGTTTCCTAGGTAAGATGACAATAACACTGGGTCATTTATCCTGACACCAGCCAGGCAGTCGTAATGCTAACCCCGCAACGCAAGGAGCGCAGCAAAGAGGGCAGCCATTACTACCATTTCTAAAGACTTGGTGAAGGGATATAACGTCCACTACTACGGGAGGTTGGAAATTGCAGACTTTCCAAATGGTAGAAATGGTTTTCCCCCTTTGCGTTTAAAATTGTGTGGTTATCATTACTACTTACTCACTTGTGTCAGGTTGAATAGACCAGCAGTACTGGCAACATACCCGGGAAACGCCGTGATATAACTGACATATTGTTGAAAGCGGATTAAGTCACAATACAAACTCTTAATCGTGAAAGTGTGAGTATGAAGAAGCCGTACGTTCAATAGATATTGACACCTGACACCCACGCAAACTGTCATTATAGAAAGTGGTCACGAGTCGGTTCTATCAACGAAGGTCTCGTATATTTACGGATGTCCGGTCGATCACTCCATAACGACGGCTCGTGAGTTCGAATTTCAAGCTGAAAAAACCAATTCCTTAGATTCCTAGAAAAAAGAAATTGCGACCAGTGTCAATCAACGAAATTGGTTAAACCGGAGATCGAACCCTTGATTGGTAGCCTCGTCGTTACCGAATGGACTACCGAATTTCGGTAAAAATGTTTGAAGGATTATAAGGCGTTCAGAGAAGCCATGATCGTCGCGTTTCGCAAATGCCGGAAGTATTTAAACAAGAGCCCGGCAATGGCCGTATGTTGTTGTTCGTGGACTTGTCGGTTATTTCCGGTGTAATTGACAGGCAAGATCACGAACAATACCGATCTCCACTTGAGCATTTATACTGTTAATAAAAACCGAGACTGTGTACGGAAATTGCCGAGCACATTAATTGTACCTACCAGCGGGTTCCTCGATACTGGAACAAGATTCCTCTGTCTCTCCAAACACGTCCGTTATATGGTTACAGTCCTCCCAGAGTCCGGTGTGTCTTTTCCACGTTTCTCCGAATCGATGTTCCTCTCTATAGCTCCACCACGGTAGTGCAGTGGCGATAATGTCTGACAGTACGGCCAAGAGGGACACGAACAGTCCGACCTTCACGTTCTTAAGCGCCATTTTTGCTACAAAAGAAAAAGGTGAACCAAAGTAAACCTTATTTCTAAAGCAGCAATTTTTTCATTTTCACACAACGTTTTTCGGGCAATCGTAAGAACACATTTTCAGTTGACGTTACTTTATAACGGAAAATCTTGTCTCTAAATGAGTTTAACTATTTGAAATGCAAATGATTGAAACTATTGAATTATGGTGCTCACCTTTTCATGCTGTAATCTAAGACTGTCAGACAAATAGGACAGTCAACGCCCTCTGCCACTATAAGGTCTAGGGCTTAAAATGTTACACCTTTGTGCCAATGTTGGTGCTTTTCCCATTTTCTGAAGGTTTTTGTGTGTTTTCATTGACGATTTGACTGGACGATATGAACCGTTCCACGAGAAAATTAACATTGTGGACTCTGCGTAAAGTATCGATCCGGATAAGCCTACGCATGCCGCGGAGGCTAAACCGGACAGACACTTTTCGCCTCCTGTAAATATTCTGTTTCGGGAATCATTACTGTATACCTCTATCCCCCTTATACGGAATGTTTCGACCCAGATTAGCCTGCGCCGGCTAATCTGGACCGATGATCTACGCAGAGTCAATAAAGTTGGTTTTCTAGTTGAACGGCTCTTATGCAGGTTCACACTGCTATAAATAAGATTGGTTAATGGTTACGCAGGTTCACACTGCTATAACTAAGCTTGGTTAATGGTTACGCAGGTTCACACTGCTATAACTAAGATTGGTTAATGGTTACGCAGGTTCACACTGCTATAACTAAGATTGGTTAATGGTTACGCAGGTTCACACTGCTATAACTAAGATTGGTTAATGGTTACGCAGGTTCACACTGCTATAAATAAGATTGGTTAATGGTTACGCAGGTTCACACTGCTATAACTAAGATTGGTTAACGGTTACGAAGGTTCACACTGCTATAACTAAGATTGGTTAATGGTTACGCAGGTTCACACTGCTATAACTAAGATTGGTTAATGGTTACGCAGGTTCACACTGCTATAACTAAGATTGGTTAACGGTTACGCAGGTTCACACTGCTATAACTAAGATTTGTTAACGGTTACGCAGGTTCACACTGCTAAAAATAAGATTGGTTAATGGTTACGCAGGTTCACACTGCTATAAATAAGATTGGTTAATGGTTACGCAGGTTCACACTGCTATAACTAAGATTGGTTAACGGTTACGCAGGTTCACACTGCTATAAATAAGATTGGTTAATGGTTACGCAGGTTCACACTGCTATAAATAAGATTGGTTAATGGTTACGCAGGTTCACACTGCTATAAATAAGATTGGTTAATGGTTACGGAGGTTCACACTGCTATAACTAAGATTGGTTAACGGTTACGCAGGTTCACACTGCTATAAATAATATTGGTTAATGGTTACGCAGGTTCACAATGCTATAACTAAGATTGGTTAATGGTTACGCAGGTTCACACTGCTATAAATAAGATTGGTTAATGGTTACGCAGGTTCACACTGCTATAACTAAGATTGATTAACGGTTACGCAGGTTCACACTGCTATAACTAAGATTGGTTAACGGTTACGCAGGTTCACACTGCTATAAATAAGATTGGTTAATGGTTACGCAGGTTCACAATGCTATAAATAAGATTGGTTAATGGTTACGCAGGTTCACACTGCTATAAATAAGATTGGTTAACGGTTACGCAGGTTCACAATGCTATAACTAAGATTGGTTAATGGTTACGCAGGTTCACACTGCTATAAATAAGATTGGTTAATGGTTATGCAGGTTCACACTGCTATAAATAAGATTGATTAACGGTTACGCAGGTTCACACTGCTATAAATAAGATTGGTTAATGGTTACGCAGGTTCACACTGCTATAAATAAGATTGGTTAATGGTTACGCAGGTTCACACTGCTATAACTAAGATTGGTTAACGGTTACGCAGGTTCACACTGCTATAAATAATATTGGTTAATGGTTACGCAGGTTCACAATGCTATAACTAAGAGTGGTTAATGGTTACGCAGGTTCACACTGCTATAAATAAGATTGGTTAATGGTTACGCAGGTTCACACTGCTATAAATAAGATTGATTAACGGTTACGCAGGTTCACACTGCTATAACTAAGATTGGTTAACGGTTACGCAGGTTCACACTGCTATAAATAAGATTGGTTAATGGTTACGCAGGTTCACAATGCTATAAATAAGATTGGTTAATGGTTACGCAGGTTCACACTGCTATAAATAAGATTGGTTAACGGTTACGCAGGTTCACAATGCTATAACTAAGATTGGTTAATGGTTACGCAGGTTCACACTGCTATAAATAAGATTGGTTAATGGTTATGCAGGTTCACACTGCTATAAATAAGATTGATTAACGGTTACGCAGGTTCACACTGCTATAACTAAGATTGGTTAATGGTTACGCAGGTTCACAATGCAATAACTAAGATTGGTTAATGGTTACGCAGGTTCACACTGATATAACTAAGATTGGTTAATGGTTACGCAGGTTCACACTGCTATAACTAAGATTGGTTAATGGTTACGCAGGTTCACACTGCTATAACTAAGATTGGTTAATGGTTACGCAGGTTCACAATGCTATAAATAAGATTGGTTAACGGTTACGCAGGTTCACACTGCTATAACTAAGATTGGTTAATGGTTACGCAGGTTCACACTGCTATAAATAAGATTTGTTAATGGTTACGCAGGTTCACACTGCTATAACTAAGATTGGTTAATGGTTACGCAGGTTCACACTGCTATAACTAAGATTGGTTAATGGTCACGCAGGTTCACAATGCTATAACTAAGATTGGTTAATGGTCACGCAGGTTCACAATGCTATAACTAAGATTGGTTAATGGTTACGCAGGTTCACACTGCTATAACTAAGATTGGTTAATGGTTACGCAGGTTCACACTGCTATAACTAAGATTTGTTAATGGTTACGCAGGTTCACACTGCTATAACTAAGATTGGTTAACG
The DNA here is from genome assembly GCA_031761405.1 of Serripes groenlandicus. Taxonomy (NCBI): domain Eukaryota; kingdom Metazoa; phylum Mollusca; class Bivalvia; order Cardiida; family Cardiidae; genus Serripes; species Serripes groenlandicus. The sequence goes on from JASEVX010000003.1 coordinate 142,387,837, forward strand.
GTTACGCAGGTTCACACTGCTATAACTAAGATTGGTTAACGGTTACGCAGGTTCACACTGCTATAAATAAGATTGGTTAATGGTTACGCAGGTTCACAATGCTATAACTAAGATTGGTTAATGGTTACGCAGGTTCACACTGCTATAACTAAGATTGGTTAATGGTTACGCAGGTTCACAATGCTATAACTAAGATTGGTTAATGGTAACAATATGAAACATTACAAACTAGTAGGCATGCTCCTCTCCTCATTGTGTTATTATAACGTTGACATTTCACGCCTCATATCCACCCATCTTTCATCTTTTGATAACGCAAGCTAGTAAAGAGATAATTTTTTCTACACATAATTACATATAAATCTCAATAAATAGACACAATTCGCTTGTATGTGCTGATCAAAACATGGGAATAAACAGTGTCGGTATTTAAAGCCTGACAATTCAACATTATCAGAACAAGAGAGGAAGAGGAGCAGGAGTTCTCCTTAATATTACAATTGAATACAAATACGTTACCTCTTTTATATAGAAGATGATGTATTTGATAATCCATCAATTATCGAATTGGAATTTTAAGTCTATACTTGTATTATATATTTTATAAACACATACCTGCTTGGTGCTAAAAACAGAGCAAAATAATTCTAGCCTCTATTCAATATAAAATCCTGAAACAGAATGAACGGCTGGCTGATTGCACTTATTTTAAACGTCAATAGGAAGCTGTTTAGAAATAATGAATATTTCATTATACAATTATAGGTTTATGCTTAATTCCCCATATCGCCTACCGGTCTAGAGAACACAATCTCAACATTTAACCCTTTCTCTTTTGCAGTTGCATTTTGACGCATCTTCAGTGTTAAATGTGTTGCTTTTTTCAAAAAGTGTTTTACTATATCCTATAATGATACTTTCATATAGTGAGATTAACCATATTTATAACGTCTTGCTTCAAAAGAATGTCGTCTGCTGCAGATGTGTTGTATATGGGAAAGGGGTTAAACAACCACCCTTTAATTGATAGATACTTGTGGTATTTGAAACTGGAAAACATCTTTGAAAATGGCGTACACTCAGGACAACTGAACCATTACATTCACGCAGGGTGGAAAATAAAGTACCTCCTCCCCGGTGGCGAATGTTGACGCCTATTCAGCAGACGAGTTTTGAAAACATTACGACATTATTTTTCCTTTTCCATTTTTACCACAATGTTTCAACTTTATTCAAATGTCATTCTTTCATTAACAGAGGTTTCCCATAGTTTTTGATTGAAATGTGTATAGACATTGTCTTCAGCTGATTCATCGTATGGAGACATCTGGCCACAATGGGGAGCAACCTGGTCAAATGAAACATTTCTTTTCCCCTTTACCTTATACATATGTTTTTTTATGCCACTTCAATAGATTTTGTTTGAAAATATTGTGACAAAATGGGGAAATTTCTCATTGTGAGCAATTTATCCTTTATCTCAAATTTGTCAAATCGGTTTAATAGTTATACTTTTATTATTAGAACTCATTATAGCTCAAATGTAAAATGCGGACAGTTTCCCCTAATTCCACGATTTGTTTTTAAATGTTGACTGTTGTAGACAGTATAAAAGTCAATCAAGCCAAGCTATAGGAAAACTAACGATCCGACCTTACAGCAAAGCAAGAAACATATCAGCCGTTTCACGAGAAAACCAACACTGTGAACTCTGCCTATAGCATCGACCCGGATCAGCCTAAGCATGCCGCGCAGGTTAACCCGGACAGACACTTTTCGCCTACTGTGGATTTTTTGTTTCAGGAATCATTACTCTATACCCTATCCCCCTGACGGAATGTGTCGGCCTGGATTAGCCTGAACGGACTGCGAAGGCTGACCTGGGTCGATACATGACGCAAAGTCCATAATGCTGCTTTTCCCGAAGAACAGCTCATATAAGCCTGCGCCACCTTACACTCGGATAGGAAAGTTCCCTGTACGTTACAGTTATTGATATATTCTTTTAGAGCCAAGACAAGCTTCATGGCCTAATGAACACCATTAGAATGTGTTTTCTGTTGTAATAAAACGTAAACCAACTCAACGGTCTTGTTTCGCATGGCGCGACACTACTATACTATGGAGACTGTTGAAAACAAAGTTAGCACTCCAATTGTTAGTGATTTATAGACAGTTTAACTCTTTCCCACTTTCAGACTCATTTCGACGCATCTGCAGCAAACGACTTTTGAAAACATTGTGGCTAAAGAAGAAATTGCTTATTACGAACAGATCTGATTTTACCACAACGATTTCAAATGTATTTGATAATTCAATTTCCATTTCTAGAGGTTGGACACAGTTTTGCCTAGATATTTTCAAAATCGTTTGTAAGTGTGCTGCAGATATGTTGTAAGTAGGAAAGTGTTAAATGGAAACTTACTTACATAGCCCTTTATGCCTGGTTGACATGCAGGGCACCAACAGAGGATCTATACTCAGGTCTGTTCTGAGTCATCTCCTGGAACCATCCCAATGCATTTATGCCTGGTTGACATGCAGGGCACCAACAGAGGATATATACTCCGGTCTAGTCTGGGTCATCTACTGGATTCCTTTCAATGACATAACATGTCATTGACATAAAATGTGAAATATAAAGGTAAAGTAGACACTGTGAGTGTTAACCCTTTCCCTCATATAGACGCTTCCTGACGCCTCTGCCACAGACGGCTTTTTGAAAACAGAGTGACAAAAGAAGAAATTGCACAAAACGTGCAATTTTTCCTTTTGCCACAGTGTTTTCCACTTTTTGTCATAGGTTAGACATTCAATTATGGAGATTTTCCTTGTTTTGACAAAATACGCTCAAAGTCGTCTGCTGCAGAATTGTCGTATGAGGGAAAGGGTTAAGCAACATTTGCTAATTTTTAAGTTCCACAATAAAACATTCAAGAAATCATCTTCTGAATTGTTTCCTCACTGTCTCTGTGATATAATGGTTAGAGCATCCGCATTGGTAGTGGGAGATCATTGGTTCGATTCCCGGTCGAGTCATACTAAATTCTTTCGATCCGAATGTTGTACCAATTTCTTTAAAAATGGGGTTGCTCAGATAGCATTATGACTTATATACCGGTAGAACTGGCAATTATTTTATTATTTGTTTTTATTTACCCTCGCCGTGCAGAATTAACTATTTGGCGAGCAGACAAAGTTAGATACAAGGGAGTCCGGGTACGATACCCTAGCTCTTTCCGAAAAGACCCCTTGGTTCTTTTACGTGCCCGGTGTATAGCACCGATACACGCGAGGTTATTTTTCCTGGAAAGGACCAGTACTTAACCTCTAGTTGAGTGGGAGACGCTTAAAAGCATCCCAAAGTTCCAGAACCCGGACCGGGATTTGAACCCCAGACCTCTGGATTGACAGTCCAGTGTGTTATCCACCGGACTACCCCATCTGAAGTACTGTTGAAAGCGGCATAACACACCATCAAATCATATTTTTGAAGTTTCCCCGTAAACAATATAAAACAAATATGAAAACAACTAGGCAAAAACTTCAGAAAGTCTGTTTAAATGTATACATCTACAATTATTGTAAATATTGTGTAAAAAGAAGGTTTGCTCGTTATAAACAATTTCTCTTCAAGTTTGTAGATGCTGTCTGTTAAAGAGATGCAAAATTCGTATTGGAATGGGTAAGGAAAGGTTAAGGGTCTTCTGAATCCATTTAAAACTTTAAAAATCAATAAATGACTTTTCAATCAGATTACAATCAAACAAACAAGCGCCATGGTTTATCATCCATATTTCAACTTAGTGTAGAATTAAATAATTCATAATTTTTCACAAATTGGAAACGTTATGATATTCTCTGGTCGATATTTTTACCTGCCTTGAC